>VXBI01012583.1:595251-792857 GCA_013397375.1 Toxostoma redivivum | reverse complement strand
AAAAAAAAAAAGAAAAAATTAATCCCCTGCAAAAAAAAACACCAAGCCGCAGCCTTAGCTTAGTAAGGTGCTTTTTAACAAGCAATTAGTAGCTCACGTCTGCTGCTTTATCCCAGAAAAAAGCCAAGGGCGGAGTGGGAAGGGGAAGGAGAAGAGCCAGAGAGGAAGCGGGCACAGCTCACCCGAAGCAAGGCTGCCACCTCGTGGGCTTGGGCCGGGGGCAGCCCCAGCAATGCTCTTTCTGAAGGCAGAATCAAGAGGGTTTTGATCCCATCCAGGATGAGGAAATGCAATCCATACTTAGTTTTGCAAGACATGATGATTGAACATATGTTTAAACTTGTAATTGCCTCTGGGGCATGTTTTCTTCAGCTACAAATCCCATTTCATATGTACATGAGGCAAAGTCAGCAGTTGGTGAGTGCACTTACTTTAACCATTTCAGCACATTCCCATCTCTCACTGTTTGTGGGTGTGCTCATGAGTCACCCTCTCCATCTCCTACGTCACTCTCCTGGATCTTCATCCACTTCCTTTAAGGGACTGGTCTCAGGCTGCAAGTCCCAATGCAAGTGATTCCCTTGTAACAATTTTCAATTCTACTACTCCTTTTATGGACAGAGAAGTACTTTAAATAAACTAGGAAAGTGAGGTAAGATAGAAGTGATTTTATATATATATATATACAGTAAATATTTATCTGCTTTATTAAAAGTAGTTGGTCATAATTGTTATTTTATGCTAACTATCCTAAATATTCTTTGGCTTTCCAAGAAAAGCATATTCTCTCTTTGTAATAAGACATTACTAGAAAGCAACTAATTCAAGGCCTCTTGCAGATAAGATTAATTTTATCCAGTTATCTGAAATGTTAATCTGTAATTTATAGGGCTTCCTTTTTGCACACACTGTAACCTTGTATTCCCCAAACATGTATGTGCTTTTTGTAATCAAACATCTGCAGTTAAACTGCACTTGATTAGAGCCAGTTTAATTTAGTTCTTCAGGATGAGTAATTTCTACTGATTAAACAAGGATGTAGGAGAAACAGGGAAAAGTTGTGAAACTTGTTTCTCCTCTTACTGTAATTCCAGACACATAATTCTTCCTTCACCAACTAGCAGCTGGCAAAAGCTGCAAGGGAGCCATGATGATTTATTGTCATGAAACCTTACTTCCCACACAAGCTACGAGTCATCTTGTGCACTTATCTGTCCCTGAGGTACAGAATGCAGCAATTCAGCTGCTCTGCTCTGATCCTCACTGAGGAAGAAGGGCTGTGTGATTAAAAGCACAGGCATTAGGGTAAGATCTATGTGGTATCTACATTGTTCCGTATTAAGTGAAGATGCAGATTTTCAGCTGCTCACCATTGCTTTCCTATCTTGCTTTTACTCAGTCATGGGGATGTCAGTTCAAGTATTGGTTTAATCTCAGTTGACCCTGTTATTTCTATTTTGGTCTTAGAAAGATAAACTTATTTAAAAAACAAACAAACAAAAAGCACTTCAAATACAAATTTGAATAGAAATCTGTACAAATTATATACAAATACAAATTATTCTGGAGTACAACACTCCAGAATAATTACTTTTTCTATACCAAAGAGTTTACAGACATGTGCACACTAAGATATGACAGTAAGCTGCTCTCTTTCAATGTATACAATGATGGAGCTGGGTTTCAAATTACTTTTTGCAATATCTAAATTCAGTATCTAAGCATGTCTTCCTTCTCACTCTATGGACTGGAGTTTCAATAGCTTCCCTTCCCCACAAAGTCAGCAGTCTTAGATTAGAAAGGAAAGCTGAAACAAAAACAATCTGTTACAGCATAAAACAAAAATGAAGAGAAAAAAAAAAATATTTTAAGAAGTTTCTGTCCTCAAACTCAGTTTAAGCCAAGTCATGTACAGAATCAGAACACACTGGAGTCCACATAAAACAGTGCTTGTTTTAAGATTTATAGATTTATTTATGTATAACATGGACAGTTTTCAGAGAAATTTGGTCTAAAAGTGATGACAACTTTGTCATAGAAACAGCAGAACATTGCATACTTGATAAGGAATATGGCAGAGTATTTGGAGGCAGAAATAGAAAGCCAAGGCACCAAAAACTCTGTCATGAGACATCCAGAACCCAAATTTCAATTATTAGTTTTAAAATTATTAAATACTTGCTGACCTAATCCTAAGTAACACGATGAAGGAATGACTAGCAAGATTTCACCCAGCCTAGAGGAAGTATGTTTTAAAATCCACACACAATAACAACACCTGGAAAATTTCCAATTCTCCTGCACATCTGTTTTGAAAAACCATGTGCCAGCCAGCTACTTTCACAGAAAGTATGGATGAATTGACATAGTTCTCACTTGCTCCCTTATCTTTAGTTCCTTTCTTGCAATTTTTAACATTAAGAAAGTGACAATCTGCCAAATCAGGATCTTCTACAATTTCAAGGCTCTCAAGCCTTGATTGTCCAACACTCTTCCACACCAGCTAGACAGCTGAGATTGTTGATGCTATGACCATCCACCACGTTCCTCCACCTTCCTGCTTATCAAGAGCAGCTTAGTTTGGTTCCCACATGAACTCTGCCATGGTACCCTGCAGTTATCAGACATTCACAGCAGTCACACTTCTGCTACTACCAGCATTCTACTGCTGCTGTAATCTTGTTTATGTACGTTGGGAGGGGAAAAAACAACAGAACCAAGTGAAGCATTGCAAGTGTGAGAATTCAATTATTTTTTTCATCTGGTAGATGCAGATGTGAAACACTGATGAACCAGAATGGCAGACTTGGTTAATGGCTGTACAAGGTAACTGGGGTTCAGTCAATTATTTACTCTCCTCCCTGTTTCTAGGGGGCTTTATGCAACATCAAAGCTTTTTACATGCATTGTAAGTGATGTTTAAATGCTAGATAAGGTCTTGCTCAGGGGTTTTCTCTGTGAACCCTTTTGACTTAATTGAATATATTACTCTGCCACTGTATACTTTTAACAATAGACATTTCTAATCTTCCTATGACTAACACCAGTCCTTACCAATACTCACATTTTCATGAAAATAAACCCAGAACCATCAGAATGTAAATAAGTTCCAAGAATCAGACAATGAATAAACAGCAATAAATGAACAATGCAGTAAGGCAGTGCACCATGGCACTTTATTAGGCTGACAAAAATAATGTTCACTCAGCTGTAATATTCACAGAACCCCAGAACAAAAAATACTATTTTAGAAACCTAACCAGACATGCATCACACTGCTATGGATAAAGTCCTCCCTGGGCCTCCTTTTCTCCAGGTTAAACAAATTCAATTCCCTCAGCTACTCCCAAGGAGCCTTGTGCCCCAGCCCTGTTTCCTTTCTCTGGACACACTGCAGCCCCTCAATGTCTTTTGTGTAGTGAGGGGCCCAAAACTGAACCCAGGATTTGAGCTGTGGCCTCAGCAGTGCTCAGTACAGGGGGACAATCCCTGCCCTGGTCCTGCTGGCCACACTATTGCTGATACAGCCAGGATGCCACTGGCCTTCTTGGCCACCTGGGCACACACTGGCTCGTGTTCAGCTGCTGTAACCAGCACCCCCAGACCCTTTTCCACTGAGCAGCTTTCCAGACACTCTGCCCCCAGCCTGGAGATGCAGGAGTTGTGACCCAAAGGCAGGATCCACCTTTACCTTGTAGAACCTCACACCACTGGTCTTGGCTCATTGATCCAGCCTGTCCAGATCCCTCTGCAGAGCCCTCCTATCCTCCAGCAGATCAACACCCCCACCTAACTTGGAGTGCAATTTGCTGAGGGTGCCCTCCATCTCTTCATGCAGATCATTGATAAAGATATTAAACAGAAATGTCCCCAGATCAATACCACGAGTAGGATATAAAAACCAGCAGAGACATCAAACAAAAAATGTGTTTGTGTCAATTTCCCACCCCTCAGTAGATTTGTGAGTCAGGAGGGAAGCCCAAGTTTTTCCTCATCCTACCCTCTCATCCAAAGATTTTGTTGATAATGTTCCAGAAGAAATGTTTAAAAGAAACTACTTTGATGCTGTTAATTTAATATTACACAAATCCAAAGCAAAGAAAAAAAAAGGATCTTGATTTCTTGACAAGCATGCAACAGGAAACAGAACATTCATTTGCTAATATTTCTTTAATTCTTAACTTTTCAAGAGTATTTCTCAGACTACAAAAACAACATAAGGTTTTGTCCATTTGGCTGTCATGTTTCCTGTCATGAATTTACTGGTTGTTTGCCACACAGTAAATAAATAATGTAAAAAAACCCTAGCAAACAACAGCAAGTAAAAACCAGCAGGCTCTCAAAAAAAGGCTCTCATTAACCCAGGTGGAATAGTCTCAAAGCCTTTTCAACACTCTGCTCCCTTCATGAAAACACAAATCTGGTGCTAAAAATTGCACTGTCTGTGGCAATTTTCACCCAAAAAATTGTTGTGAAGTGTAAGCATTTGTCCACGTCTACCATTTAACACTGCAATTGCTTCTTTCCTCCAGCACAGAGTAAATTTTTTTCCTATACACAAAGTAGAAACTATTGACTTGGTAATGTCTCCCAGGGCAGGAATCTCAGGAGCCTCACAGCACTGAAGGTCCTGGTACCAGCATGGCTGCAGCACTGGGAGATTAAAACATTTGCCATATGTGAAAGATTCCCTGAGCACAACTGCTGCACTGCTGAAGTGAACAGGAGTTTTTCCACAGCCCATCCCCCATGACACCCTGTACCATGTCATCTGCTAAAAACTCAAAACCAAAATAAAAATTTTCCCTTTTTCCTTCTCTGTTATATAATGCAGACTTAATGCATCAGTTATAACAAGTAATTATTTCACTCAATTTTCAAACTACATCTCCCAGTATTGCTGTCTACTAACCTCTTAGAAAATTAGAAGTAAAGCTTACCAAACTTTTTCTTGTTCCATTCCTCCTCTGGCACGCTGGTTTATTACAGCAGGGCTACTCATGGTAAGGGCTGAGCTTTCAGAATTCATTTTTTTTCTACAAAAGAACAACATCAAAAAACAAGAAAAATGCTATTTAAGTAAAAATTGTGGTTACTAATTAAGTAGAAAATGGAAGCTTTAAGACAAGAAATTTTAAAAACCAAATACAGTATGTTTTACGTATTTAAGTGAATGTCCTACATCAATGTGATGAATTGGATGAATACAGTGAGAAGGATTTGGCAGTTTCATGGACTTGCTAGTTATGCCAAACCCAACACTGATTGTCTTCTGTTTACTTTTCTGAACACATGCCAAGAGAGTTGATGTCAGCAAGCCTGTATCCAGGGCTGTGCATCATGGCAGTTCTGTTAATTCAGAGCAGCAGCCACAGCCAGCACTGCTGTGGAATGATCCACACAATGTGGGGGAGAAAAATTAAATTTCTAACGTAAAGATTTACAGAAGCTTTTCAGCATATTTTAATAACTTAAGATCATACTTTGCCATTTGCAGAAAATAACAGTTTATTCATGGCTGAAGTCCCTCTCTAAAACAGCACAGACATATTCCAATTGCAATGGCAATTCCCAAGTTACCCCACTTACAAAAGGTCTATATGGTCAAATAAGTTTCCAGTAAATGACTTGCATGGCAAGAACAAATGAAGACTCTACACAATGCAATTCCACCATGAAACAGTAATAATTTTTTAATAACAGGATCCATAATGTTAACCTGAAACTTCTGAGTCCTATAGCTTCCCTACCCACTCCCACTTTCTTTTAAAGGGAGGGATATTTTTAGCTATCAGTCATCTTATTCGACTTGACTTGATACCTGGTTTGTATTATGATCAGCATAAGACCTAACTGATTTACAGAAATCAGGCTCAACTGTGTATTAATTAATACCTACTAGTCCATAACCAGAAAACAGACTGTGCTTGTCAAGATAATCATCCTTTACTTTTTTCAAGTAGGTACAAAGAACTATTAAAAAGCTGGTTCAACCTGTCTGAAACCTGGGTCAAAAATCTAACATGACAGATTTCAGGGACAGCATGAAAATCTGAGTACAGGGCACACATCCCATCACTGGCAGATGATGCACAAACTAAACAACAAACCAAAATGCTCTGAAGAGAATGCTCATTTTGGTTTCAGAAGTCTGCCCATACAAGAGTGGATAAACAGTCCTGACAAAGCCCTGTTCATCAGACAGAAGTTCCAGGATCAGCAACCAAACTTGGTTCCTTACTGACATTAATGTCTTGTTTTCGCCTGTCCCTTGCTGTGAACAGAGCCTGTGGCACTGACCATTCAGAGCAAACAGAAGAGATTTGCAAGAACAAGTCCTTAATCTTGCATTTTTTAAACATCTCTCATAATAGAGAGGGATAAAAGTTTATTTCAGGCTTGAAATCTTATTGAAAGGATCCAGAAAACTATTCTGAATTGGAAAACAACAAAAGCCTCACCTCTGAGGGCAGGAACAGAGACTCAGCCACCTGATCTTCTTTTGGATCAGTGCCTGACCTCAAATTTACTCCTGATTCTCAATTACGAATGAAAAGTAAGAAAAAAACAAACAAAAATGCCACACAGAAAAAAGCCAAACCAAACCACCACCAGCACCAACAAAAATCCTCAAACCAAATCAACAAACACAAAAACCCCACCAAAAAAATCCACACAAAAATCTTTTTCATTCTAAAAGTGGCTCAGCAGCAACATGTGTTGAAAACTTAATTATTATTTGCCCCTCCAGTCTATAACAGCACAGGAAGAAAAGAGCTTTTCTTAAATACATGTTAAAGTAATATTGCAAGAGTCCATACCTAACATCTGCAAAGTTCCCCTTTCTGAGGAAGCAATTTCCTAACCTGGGGGAAGATTCTTCAATGATCACACAAGTTTTGCCAACAAGTGTTTTACCTCCTCTTACAAGTCACCTGTACCAGTAAGATCAAAGGTCCAGGGCAAGGTTAGAAGCAGTCCATTAACTCTCAAAGTTGGAAGGTCAAAGATTCTGATTGCAAAACCACAAGGTTGCCAGTCCAGCAAAAAAGATACAACTCCCACTGTTTTCTTGTGAGCTGGTACTAGAGCAGTACAACTGTTGAATGTATGACTAAACAAAAAAAAACCAAGCTGTTTTCAGCACTCTGCTCCCCACCCTAGGAAATACCCAAGCCAATACTCCATATGTATTCTGCACTGAGACTTCCACACTCAAACTAGAGCAAAAGCAGAGGCTGGAATTGATAAAAAGTTACTGTGTTATTCTTTTCTATGAACAATTGACGATAAAGGTTGACACAGATCTAACAGAAAATAAATGAAATATGGCATTAACCTAATTTCTGTTCTGAGATGCTCTGCAAAAGAAAACCACATAAAGTAATATAGAGGAATACATCTTGTCAAGCTCAACTCCCTCACATTCCCAGGCTGGTATCTGAGAACAGCAGCAGCACACTGTGCACCCTGAGGGACTTTTGTCTGTACAGCTGCCTACATCAGCTCCTTTCAATTGACACTCCGTGGTGGCTGTCTGTGCAGATGGACAGCACTGGCAGGGTTTGGCAGGATTGCCATCCAGCAGCTCTCCCCAGCCACGCTTCGGAGGGTGGGCAGCAGAGAGTCAGACAAGCCTTGGGGACACACTCCTGTCACACTGCTCCTCTCAACAGGTCTGCACAGGCCTCCTTCACTCTCTGCCAGGAGCAACAGGTAATTCAAAAGCTGATCCCCACAACACTGACACGTTTTATGGCCTTGTCAAAACATCAAAAGTTTTTTAGTTTCTAATGGCAAAAAATGGTATCTGTCAATGGTATCTAATGGTATCTGTCAACACTTTAGTAAGCCAGGGATACCAAATATTACCACTACTTCTCTTACTTGAAAGTCATTTCAGACAAAAATTCCTAGCCTGTAGATTCCCTCCTTATTCATGTGCCACTGAGTTCCCTTAAGACCCTTTCTTGAAAATAAATATATATTTTTAGTAAAAAAAAATAAAATTATTTAAATATCTACAAAGGGAATTTTTTTTCAAGCATTAAGAATATTTTATGGACATATTTCCAGTGAACACATTCTGCTTCAGTAGGTCTAAAATAAAACTGAAATTTTTCATTTTTTGCAGAAAGAAAATTGTAATCTCTAAAAAATATTGTTCATATTCAAAGTGAGCTACACAAAATGAAAGCTAAAACTAGCAAAGGAAAATTTTGCATATGTTTAAAAATATATATATATGCACACAATCAGAATACTACCACTATCCTCAGAAATCAGCCTCCAGTAACAGCAACAATTTAGAAAACAAAATGCAACTCAAGAAGCAAAAGAACAATGTTCAGGAAAAAAATCTTCTTCACAGGTGCCTCCTTCTCTATCACCATCCAACTCTTGTTTGGACTTGAATTTTATGGCACAGGCAAGATTCATGATGAAACTTGAAGGAGGAAAATAAATCTATCATCTTCCCTCTTAATAACTTGGAGCCAGATGCCAAGACAAGTCAATGAATATTAATTTAAGAGACTGCTCAGACGCATTCTGTTCCTCAGCCTCTGCACACTGAACCTTGCCTGTTCCAGATAAGGGACATGCTCTTGAATTAGGTGCTGTCCTGGAGATCGTGCTGTGCTGTAATAGCAGGAAGTGGGCAAAACGTATCTGCAGAACAAAAACACAAGAAAACAATGCCAGAGAGTTTATTAATAGCAACTAAGTTTATTACTACTCTCTATGTCTTACTGAGGAAACTTGAAGAAACATCCTTGCTGGTTTTGATGAAACATCTGAAATTCAGGATACTTAGTCTTCTATGACCAAGCATAGGTTGCTTAACACTACAGTCCCCAAAGGGAAACATGAACCCTAAAATTCTCTTATGTTATCTCTATGCTTCCATTAAAAATATCAGCTCTGTTTATCTGAAGCCTTGTCAGTCCATCTGTCTTAGAGTAGATTCTTACACCTCATCATGGCAGAGAAAAGTCTAGCAGGGGTAAGCCACTAGCTCAAATACTGACAAGTGTTATATTGAAGTATATTTTATTCATTTGTATTTAATTTTGGGAGTTCTGCAATTGCCCTTAAGTGGACAAAAAAAAAGCCAGGGGAGAGGCTCTAGTACAGCCCAGCACTCAAGCCCCTGAACACCTGCACAGAACTGCCCTGCAGGATTGCCTGAACAGAAAATACGAGAAAGTTCAAGAAAAGTATTCAAGTCACAACACCCCACAGGCTCAAACCTGACTTATATCTGGAAGAATGGGGTAAGTATTAGCCAATCTTGTTAAAACTGATTCCCTACACAAAGCCCATTTTCTCCTCTGCCTTTTTTTTCCCTCCCCTTGTGTTACAAATGTAGATACACTTTGATCCTCAGGCTAAAAATATTTTTTGCCTTTCCCTCCACACCCTATTTGTATCTCCAAACAAGATATTCACAGTAGCCATAGTTAAAAAATAACATATCATTCAACAGCTGTTCACTGCAGTTAAAGCAAAAATAATTAATATCTTCTGATGAAACACGTTCCCACAGTTCCTCACCCTCACTAAAATGCTTTGCATTGTTGAAATAGTATCTTGTTATACTTAGCTGATAGGAAAACCATGAGGAAAAATAAAATCTTTTCTGAACTCTACGAACCCTCAATGCAGAAACTATTATTCCTTTTAATGAAAAAGAAGGCAGTAGCATCACTATGTAATGGGCAATAATGTGCATCTACAACAAGGAAAAAGATGTGTTACTCACCATCATTCTCTGAAGCAAATGTCTTTATGATCACAGAGCCTGAAGAGCTGATTACCAGTTAGCAGGTGTAGTGTACCTTCCCTAAAGAGGCCATTCCTGCCTGAAATCTGCTATTTCTAAGTAAATTAATTTATTTACCCTTGCACTGCTTTGTAAAAGCCACGTTTCCACACCCCAAGTCAGCAAACACAAGTATCTCCCATCTCAAAAGTACTCTGCTCCCAGCCAGCTGCCGCCTTAGGCAAACAGTTAAAGGGCACATTTAAGCTTTAAACCAAACTTCACTATTTAACTGAATAACAACAAATTCTAAAAACAGTCTTTCTTCCAATTGTTTTTCTAAGACTTTCAGATATGGCAGTTGCAAAACATTTTTATGCCACTACAGCACACTTCAGTGAAACCAGGTGAAAACTCAAGAAGCTCTTGAAGAATATTTCAAAGTAGCAGCCAGTGCTGAGAATTCCACTTTATATGACTGCTTCAATCCAAGTCATCCATGCAGCATACTTGGTTTCACACACACCATGGTTATTTCAAATTTTGACCTCAATGAACACATGTGGCATATTATTACTTACCCCCCTGGAGTATTTAAAAATGCACCTGTTGCTTTGAAGAATGATGTTTTGGAGGACCTTTTTAAATTTTTGAGAGTTTTTGTTCCTGTTCTGAAGGCATCCTATTAAAAAGATATGCCTTCTGTCCTCTTCAGAAGTGCAGTTAAATTTTATATAGGTACTTTACAGAAGCATATACACAAAGATGTATTTGGAGGCAGCAGTTCAGAGAGCCACAGATGCTGCACATTTTGGTGAATCTGTCAGAACTCTTCAAGGTGACAGAGAAGCAGCTTTAAAGTAATGGCATGATCCTGCTTCACAGCAAGTGTTGAGCTTGGCTCCCTCTCCCATAGACACACAGCTGCTACAGACAGCGAGACAGTCTATCCAGCATATAGAAAAGACAATATTTAGTTCTGAGATAGCATGAATGTTGTACTTATTCTCAGCACAGAGTATATTGCAAGGTAAAAGACAACTGCTAAATAAATAAATGGATAAAAGTTCATTCCAGGCTGAAGCCAGAGCACTGACATGAAAGAGTGCATCATGCTGGAGAAATACAGCCCAATATGAGACAACATGAACCGGTCCTTTGGTCAACTGAGCCTTAGCTCTTTTCCCTAAAAAATACCAAAAGAAATGGAACCAGTTACATTGCAATCCATCGAAGGTTACCGTCAATGAAAGCCCCTGGAGAAGTTTCCCA
Organism: Toxostoma redivivum; assembly: GCA_013397375.1. Lineage (NCBI taxonomy): Eukaryota > Metazoa > Chordata > Aves > Passeriformes > Mimidae > Toxostoma > Toxostoma redivivum. The sequence continues at coordinate 781,822 of VXBI01012583.1, read as the reverse complement.
GCATCAAAGAGAGGACAGGGTTACCTCTCAGAGGGCTTTCAGAACCATTTAAATACATTTCCATGGTAAGACAGCAACATCAGGGACACCACAGGCAGGCACATGCACACGTTCTACTCCCAAAATATAAACAGTGATTTTCCTAAGCAGGTTATTGCTCAAGAAAGAACAAGAAAGAATTGAGAATGCTGGTTTAGTCTGTCTTGCACATCATCATATTATATAATACTGTCCATCACTGCCATGAAAAGAGGAGCAAGGACTCATCCACACTCTCTAATTTGCAGTTATCAGGAGCTACCAGTGGCTTCAAGTCAAACTTGAGCAGTGCAGGGCACAATAGGGAATGCTTGTGTGCTTTGTTGTCACTTTTAAGCATGGTAGTTGATTGCCATATCCAAAAAAAAAAAGAAAGAAAAAAAAGAAAATTAAAGCTTCAGTACTCTTGTATGTTAAAACATGCAACCAAACCTATCATCTGATTAGGACAAAATTTAACATTATGAAACATCTGCAAAGACTTCAACAAAGCATTTTAAAGAGAAGGTTTAAAATGCAGAAGATACACACACAAAATGAAATATACTGTTTAAGAAGAATACAGAGAACACTAAGTACTATATTCAACACACATAGATATCAAGATTTTGTTTTTGTCATTGGTGTTGAAATTACATTTGTCATCCTGAGATAAATCTGTTTCTCTCTGGACTAAAAGATCCAGATGTTCCTATTTCAAGTCTCTGGCTTCAGCACCAGACACCAAACTAAACAACCTATCCCTTCTATCAGCATGCAGGGAGATTTCTCCAGCACTGCCCATTTCTTTACCCTTTACCCCTCTCCAAGTTTTTATTTCTTTTCAGCAAAGCAAGTGAACAAACCACAAGAGTATGATAATGCAGCTTCCACTGGAGACTTAAAGCTAGCCTTTGGTCAGTTTAACATGCAAGAGGTTATCTGACTTTTATCATAAACTATGATTTCAAATGCAAATACAACTAGTTTTAAGCTAAGCATATTGTATTGTGTTTTGCAGTTGACACTATGCAGGAAAACAACGTTGAGAGGTCCTTTCCAAAGAATATGAGTATTTATGTTCCCAATTTAGTGACTCATACAACCAGCAATTTGAGATTTATTTAACTCTATCCTCCTCAAACTTCTGTATTTGAAAGCAAGCACTAAGTGTCTATCGAAAAGCTGTAACAATAAAACACAAAGATTTTTTTCTATGTTTTTTGTAAATCTAGATTTTGTCTAGAGGAAAATTATTTCCAGAAGTAACTTTGTCTGTTTCTGTAAAGAATATTAAAAGGGCTATGCAAAGCTAAGTCAATTTAAGGAAAAACTTACTAGACAAAAAGTTTCATTTTCTGAAACTAGCACTGAAATTAAATCTTTTTCATGGTAAAGGCAGACTCAAGAGAGAAGAAAAAAAAAAAAAAAAAAAAAGATAGAGCATTCATGCCCGGCATGAAATTAATGAAACCACTGTCCCTTTTCTTCATATTCTTCTCATCCTTTCAGCGTGTTTCTGCTTCCTTCATAATTAAGAGGTTTATCCTCAACAAAAATACATTAAGAACAAATGAAAATCAAGAGAAATACTACCACAGTTGAGACAAATACAACACGTTTTTCCCTTTAACAAAATCATCACTGCCAGGAAATGGCAGCAGGTTCAAATTTTATCTGCCTAGAAGCATGTCATATTTTCTGCCTAAAATTAAAACGATGATGCTTTCAGCCTACTGTCTTAATAATTACAATTATTTCATTCAGCGTTTATGAACAGTTTAATACATTTAATTGAAGTTCATCAAGTTTGCCTTGCATTTATATTCTTGGTTTTTTAATACATTGAAAGGCAAAGAGTTGTATTGCCCTAAAATTGAGTCTTTAAGGCTTTTCACCTGCAATTGCTAAGCACAGTCAGAATCCAAACCTACATGGGAAAATTACTAGAATCCAAGCCTACATAGGAAAGTTTGTAAGACCATCTCTTCACACAACAATCAACTCACTTGAGCCAGTTTTTTCTTGGCTATTAATTACTTATCTATGGAGCATCAACAAATGTTAATTTTGACAGCACCTACTTCTGTAGGCAAAGCATTTTAGGGCTCATCCTCAACTAAGAACCTCATAGCTCACAGGGAGATGCCAGGCCTGGGATACCCTCATCACTGCAGTGTCCACATAAAGGTGCTGGTGCTGCAATTCCTATGTGCCTTTAACATCTCCCAAATAAAGGCAGAAGGAGTCAGTCACCCCCAAAATACACTCAGTCCAAACAGCTGGTTGTTATCTTCAGGAAACAGGTGATAGTCCAGACAAAACATTCTGAAGGAACACTACATGGGCACACTGTTGTATTTGAAATAAAACCAGTAGGATTCCTGATACAGTACATACAGTGTAATGGATACTTTTCTACTAGTTATAATACTGAAAATTAATTTAGGAGAAACGGTGAAGTGTTTAAAATAAACTAAAAAAAGCTGCACTTCTCTTTAACAACTAAAATGTCTGAGAGATGATGCCACCAGAGTAGCTGTTCTTGCTCTACAGAAACCACACAAGTCCAGATAATTCTTTCCAAATTTACGCAAGTTTCAGTGGTGTAAAAGCCAATAAACTTTTGAATGCAAGTTGTACCACACACTGATTAAACCTGCAGAGCTATGAGGGCAACTGGAGGACTGTGAGAGTAATTAACTCTACAGAAAGGGAACAAGTAAAAACAATAGTATGGAGCATCTTTCTAGTTACACTTCTGATTGCATATATAAGGATTTAACACAAAAGGCCAAAACCCCCATTCATTCACAGAACATAAAGCTTCTGCTTCTTGTGCAGTTTAAACAATTTTTTGGAAGGAATTGCTCCATTTTACTACTGGCCATGCCTTCAAGCAGTGCCCCCAGCAGCGGTCAAGTACAAGTCACAGCAAATTTCCTCCTCCAGGCACGGCAGCAGCGTCCCCTCGGGCCGCTCACCAGCACGTGATTAGGAACGAAATGAATGTACACACACCCTTGTGTTCAGGTATTAACAGCCTGATCCTTCGGCCAGAACGCTTTCAGCTGATCCCGGGCTGTGCGAGCACCTGCGGGTTAATGATTGCCCACATTTCGGTACCTGACAGCACATCCCTGCACGTTCTACCTCGCTGGCACTAGAGGACAGAACAGGGTGTGCGTGTTTGCACATCCCCTGTGTTGCATTTGGGGGTGGAGACCACCGCAGCCACATGCTAAATAACCATTTATTTCAGAATAGTTACTTTATAGCTGTTATAGTCAAAAGCAAAGAAGGAAGTGCGCGTTAATCACACATTACTGGAGCATATTTACCTGGTTCCTTTTTTTTCCAATTTTTGTAGCTGCTACATTACAGTAATATTACACACTCTTAAAGACTTTTGCAAGACCTCAGCCATTTGTCAATTCCAGATTTCATATGACCCGAACAACTCGAATCCTCAACACATCCCCACAAGTTGAGGCACACTTTGTTAGCAAAGCAAAGACACTTAAAGAGGCTAGTTGAGTTAAACAAAACAGTCTTCCACAAACATAGCACTTGCCAGTTTCCCTCCATATTTCACAGGAAGAGAACAGCAACAAATTATTTCTCCAAACAAAGCTCTCACTCATACACTGAGTATAACTATGGATGTTATTGTCTTCAATAAAATACAGCAACCACAAAGCACTCCTGAAGGATTCTAAATGCATTCATTACAGCATTTGTAGCAGCAGACAGATGCTCCTACAAAAAAAAAAAACCAAACAAAAAAAAAACAACCCCCCAAAAAAACCACAAACCAGAAAAATACTTTCAGCAAAGGAGATTGTTAAAAAATCACTGAAAATCACTGAAAACATACTAATAAAACTCCAGGATAAACAAAATTTAAGAGGTCAGGTTAATTTTCTTTAGCACTTAAAGCAAAATATTTAAGACAGGAAAAAAGAAACACTCAGGAGCTTTTTAAAACAGGAAAAAGCTCCTGAGTCAACATGAAGGTATTACACATAAACTCCCGAGCAGAAGCAGGTATCACCCACTTCAATTCATGAGCAGCAAAACAAAACTGTTTTGTTTAAGGCCATGTGGTCTCACTGGCCACTTGCTGGAAGCAACTCCACATAATACACCTCCAAATTATGTGCATATATGACTCTCACGACTTGGAATCACGCCAGAACAACTGTCGACACTAAAACAGTCATGAGAAGAAGTGAGCTATTCAAGACAGAGCGGAGGTCTGCGAGAATGTGCAGGGAATGATACTGAGTGTCACAGTACAGTGTCTTCACGGGTCACGAGGCCCTGTCACACCCAGACACACCGCACCGACGGGAACGTGAATGGCACTTCTGTTCAAAACAATGGGACATGTTATTTACTGAAACTGGCCAACAAATATTTACTGAGAGCAGGTATCATATCATACATATGAAACATTTAAACTGAAGGACTGAATCCACTAAGTGACAAGCCAGAGATATACCCGTGAAGTCCCTTACTTCATCCACCACAGGGCAGCTCTGTTTCTCACACTCTACTACCTACATTCTACATTATTCTGTAATAAATACTTAGCTCCATTTGTTTCCAAATCCCATGGGTTCTCCTACTCTGAACTCAAATTCTGTTGAGATACAACATCCATCTCATAACTTGTTGCACTCGGCAGACCTCCCTATATGCTACAGAACTAAGTATGCAACCAAAGTTGCATAGCAACTGTTTGAAGATGAGGAAATTTCCTCGGCCCTTTAACTGTGAAAATGCACTAAAGGGTAACATTTAACTAGAAATTACATTAATAAATGTAGGTATACATGGAAAAGGTATAAGAGAACGTTTATACAGTCATATGATTAATGAACTATATAAAAAATAAGTTTAAAAAAATCAAAAAGAAATTACCAGAGTTGACTTGCTTGCACGAACGCACATGGTTCCGCAGTAAACCCGAGCTCCTGGCCGCTGCACAGCACTGAGATGAGCAGTAGCGCTCTGACCCCGCAACCGGCACGGCCCGCACCGCGCGTTCACCTGCGAGCCGCAGAGACCGGGCTGGCTCCGCGCCCCAGCGCCGCCTCCCACCACAGCCCGCGGCGGGCTGCGGAGCCTCGCTCCGCAAGTGTAACTCCCTGCGCTCCTGTTTGTTTATCCACCACTTTCCTTTCGGCCCGAGCCTCCCTACCTCCTTCCCCGAGGCGGGGACCGTGCGGGCGGAGGGAAGGGCCGAGAGCCGGCTCCGGGCCCCGCCAAGGCAAACAGCAGCGGCGGCACAGCCAGTCCGTGACAGCCACCGCGGGGCTCAAAGGAGGCGGCCGGCTGCGCCCACCGCGGCCCTTCCCTCCAAACCGACGCTCGTGTAACATTTACCACTAAACAAACGCTGAAAGTTCTTCAAAAGCATTAACTAATCAAGGCGCCCGAGAGGCAGCGGGTCGAGCGCCCGCCGGCTCCGGAGCCGCCCCCTCAGGGCCCCTCACGGGGCACGAGCGGAGCCCGCTCGTCCCGCACCGGCCCGGGCAGGGCGGAGCTGCGGCCTCCCCTGCACGGGGCATCGCGGAGCGGGGCGAGGAGCCGGAGCAGGACGAGCCCCGTTCCACCCACCAGGAGCCGGCGGGAGTCCCCTCCTGACCCACAGTGGCACTGCCGCCACCGCTCCGTGCCGAGTCCCGTAAGGCGCGGCGGGTCCCCCCGGAGCGACTCCGCTCAGCTCCGCCGCTGTCGCCTCCAGCTGTACAGAAGCGTCGAGCCTGTCCAGCGCCCACCTGCCCAGCGCCGCCGGAGCCCAGCCCCGAGGGACAGCACTCACCTTGTGCCGCTCTGCTCCCGCTCCTGCTCCGCTCCGGGCATGCGGCTGGCGGAGCTGCCGGCCCGGCGGCAGCACGAAGGGCGCGGATGGTGGGCACGGGGAGCCGGCGGCAGGGAGCGGGACGCGGTCCCGGGGCTCCGGGCGACTGTCACGGCAGGCGGAGGGAGGGGATGTGTCTGTGTGTGCCTGGGTGTGTGTGCTCGGCTCGCCGCGCCCCGCCGCCCGCCCCTCTCCACCGGCCCCGCCCGGCTCTCCGCCCTTCTCACTCCGGCTCCAATCTGCTCCTCGGCTGTGTCCTGTCCTTCCCCTCCTCTCCGGGTCCATTCTGCACGGCTCATCCCGGCCAGGGTCGGCTGCTCGGGCCCACAGCAGCTGCCTCGGCAGCCCCGACCGGCCTGTGCTTCTGCCGGGGCTCCGGGCTGCGCTGCCCCGGCCTCCGCTCTCGGTCCTGCCCGGGGAAGGTGAAGGAACCAAGTTGGGGCTGGGAACAGCTCAGGAACCAGACCAGCCATAGCCAGGCAAAGGACATCGCGCCACGCTGAGAGTCTCAAACGAGATTAATAGCGGGCGACCTGGAGTAGGTCCCATTAGGTTAAAAACTTGGGGAAAATAGCGACAAATAATGTACAGATGGTAACAGGCATGTGTGTTTTGGCTAAAATAGTAGTATGGAAATGCACTCAAAAGTCCTATTGACCTGAAAAAATACAGGGATGTGAAGATGGAGATAGATGATGAGCACTTTAGATGAGGGACTCTTTCTAGTCTATGTTTGGACTGTGCCTGGTAAAGATCATCTTATTTTCTGTGACCGAAGTCAGTATAATAATAATAAATACTAACACTTGCATCACTTAAAACAAATACAAACTCAAATTAAATGTAGGTGGTAGGTCTCTCACAGTAGTGGCATTGCCAGCATAAAACAGCCAATAGAAAAACAATAATAAAGAAACTCATCACATTTTGTAGGCCAGACATCAGAAACATTTTACAGCAGAATAACTAATAATTAATTATTGTTTGGCCTTACTTTCTAAACCAACAAAAGGAGATTTCATCTCTCAGTTGTTTCTAATTGCTGAGGATAGGAATGATATGGAGAGACACATGGACATCAGACCTTTCTTTAAGTAAAAGTCTCTAATTCCATGTCATTTCTTCAGGCTGGAATACTAAAGTAATCTCTAAACTCCATTCTGTATGAAAACATTCTGGAATTAAAGTCATATTTAAAGAAACTGGTTCTTAAGGAGAATTATTTTTAAAGTCAGGACAATTCAACTGGATAATAGCCATCAAGCTGCCATAATAGTTTTACATTGTAGTTTACAGCAGGAATTTTTTCCTGCTCTTCAAGTAGCAATTCACATAAATTACACAGGTGTGTGGAGACTTGGCACTTCTCTTGCCCTGTGGCAAAGTCAGGGATTTATGTTTTAAGCAACACCAGGTTATGGGCAAAATCTGGGCTCCCAGCAGCATTGATATAATTTAGCAGAATGGAGAAATCTGTGAGATCTGTGAGGTTGCTCAATCTGATAATTTCTGATGGGTTCCTGAAACACTGAACCTTTGTCACAGCTGCAGCCAAGGTAAGTGTAAAACAGACATCCCACCCCCTGCTTTGGCTGTGCCTGGTACAAAAGCAGGGATGGACAGGCTGTAAGTGCATGTCCATTTTTTACCAAGGACTTATCATGGAAAGTGGCAGTTCCAGACCCCTGTTTTAAAGCTTAATTCGATAGTCATTATCAGGAAATGGAAAGAGATGGTCTGTTTAGAGACCTTTAACTTTTAGAGTGTTTTATGGGTCCACAAAATTTCCACTTACTTATGCACACAGGGAATGAACAATTAGTTGATGTAACATGTATAATTATGTAACAAAGTAGAATCTGCTCAAAAGCACTGCCCAGGGAAACTGAACACTTTTCAGTAATTACGAATTTGTACTTCCTGGGTTTAAAGATAATACATTATATAATGTAATTTGTAATTGTTTGTTCAGCATTTTAAAATCATAGCAAGCATGGAATTTCCTTTAGTCTGCAAAATATAAAATTTAATTGTTAAATGTATTAGTACTTTGATCCAAAACATTATCTTAAAAAACAGTGATACCTGACTGTTATACTTAAAAAAATGTTCAGCAAGCCAATTCAAGGGTAAAAACATGAATATTCAAATAAATGTAGTGGTATTTCTCAGGTTTGGAGGCAGCCTAAGCAAAGAGGGGGAAGTTCAGAAACACAAATCCTGGCCTGTTTTCCTGATTCACTGTCAGGAGTGGTATTCCCACTCCACCCTCAGTAGCTGAGCATTGTCCAACTCTTCAGCAAAGAGATGGTGACTTCCTTCCTAACACCTAAACACACCTTGGCATGTTTGCAAAAGCTACAATAAAGAGCAGACAGTTTCCTTTCTGTGGATGACTCATGGCTTTACGGGTACATCCCCTCTATTAGACATTGCTAAAGACAAGTAGGTCTAATTCTATTCTCACTTTTAATTATTTTGAAATAAGTATGATGTAACTGACAGCAATTAAATCACTCCAGATTTTCATCAAAATTATAAAAGAGTCATTCATGCAAACCAGGTTCTCATCAAGCAATGCCCTTGCAGAGGAATAGCACCAAGGAGTGCTTTGGGGCTGAGACAGGTCCCTGCAGAGTCTGCCCTGAGGTACTTCACACTTCAGAGGTCTCTGTGGGGTGTTGTAAAGGAAATAAAATATCGCCTAACGTCTGCCCCAAATCCAGCACTTCTTTCTCCTGCAGTTCCTGCTGTGCCACTCTGTTCCCCACCATGCTCCATCAGTAGATCATTTGCTGCAGTGGTGCTGCAGAACTCTGGGACATGAACCAATGCCCTGTGGTTCCATCACATAAGTTATTGCAAAATGCCAAAGCTGCAATGATAATCTCTAACCAAATACACTGACAGGTCACAGACTGCTCAAAGAATCACCCTTATGGCTCAAGACCAAGACATGAAACCCTGTGTTCTGCCTTCAGCTGACACCAGCCTGTTCCCAAGTGATCTATTTCCTATACTTTATCTAGTTCCTACCCAGTTCTCATATAATATCAGGACAGTAACACTTGCTCATGGCCTGTATGTGACCAGTTCTGCACTTACAAAGAAAAATCTATGTCCCACTCCCATCATTAGGATCTGATTTCATAACCAGACCCATTGAGATTTGTTGAATCACCTAAGAAACAAAGCATTACTAAAAGGGTGTGGTCACTGCCTTCTGGAAAGGCCTAAAGAATGTTGCCAAAAAACACTTTTATATCGTGATTATAGTTCTACAACTTGCACCAGAAATTATTCTCACCAGCCCTAAAATATCTGAAAATATTCCTGGCACTGGTTTCCTCAATGTAAAATCCTTCTGGGAATTTTTTTTCTTTAATACATAACTTAGTTTGGCAACTATGTGAAAAATAAATAAACAAGCCCATTCTCCAAGTGTTTAATTTTCCCTTTTACTATGCAAGACACCCAATTTGTCAAGTTTAATCCTCTCTAATTGGGTTAGAATTTTTTATTTTTAACCATGAAGGTGGTTACTTCTGTTTTTAGGTTTGATCTGTATTTTTACTGTAGTATCAAAGGTAATGAACTCCTGGTTTGCAGTTATTTGAAGTAGTCAATATTCCAATGAAAGACAGCCTCTAAAGGCTAATTTAGTTCAAAATGGAAAAAAAGACTGTATCAGTTTCCCAAGCCCTTGGTATAATCCAGGGTTCTATGGCTATTAAGAAATGTAATACTGAAGAAATGGAAGAAATGTTGTGTTCCTAGGAAAATGCATTATGACTATCAATAGCAAAGTATTTTAGGTTGAGTAAAATCTGATCATAAACCTGGCTGGCTATTACAAAAATTCAGAGCAAGTTTTGTGAGCAATTCGATGTTGATATACAGTTAAAGGGTTAATGCAGAATTTGCACAGGGACCAGATGTGTCAGGGAGTTTAGAATTACGTGAAACCACAGACATACACTTACTCTGTGGAGAAAAAATGCCAAATTGATGGACTGCCATGAAACAAACTTACCTGACTCATATAATCAAAACTGCCTCTCTTCAAGCAGATCTATTTGCACACCAGTAGCAACTAAATACTTAGAATTCCAACTAAATCAGCAGCCCAACAGGATAGCATTCCATCCACTCACTCAGCTACTTCAATCTGCCATCTATTGCCAAGGCCTGTGACTCCACCAGGAGAGTCTGGAAGAAATGTTGATTTTTGTAAATTGGCCTTGACTGCTACAGCTTTAAGTCTTTTTATTACCTGATGAAGCAAATTCTCCGGATGTTGATTTCTTCTTGCATGGATTTTTACTACTATAACTATTAAGTCTATTATATTAAAAATTACTGTATCTAACATTATATAACTAGATTCTCTTCATTTACCTGAGCAACATAAGGAACCAGAGTGGTTTCAAGGCTTACCCCTAAAATTACAGTTTGCAGGGTTCAGACAGGAACAGAAATCGGCTGGATGAAAAAAACTCACATATAAATCTTAAGTATCTATCACAGCCTGTTTGACAAAATGAATCCAGGCCAGATTATTACAGTTTTGTGGATGTGGATAGGTTGGCATGCAGAACAACCATGTACTGCTAGGAGACCTTCAGGGAGGATATAGGAAAAAAATTACATAAAATCATATTAATGCATTTTTATTAAAAAATAAAATAAAATCCAACCCTTTCCATCCCATACAGAAGTTTTAGAAGTTAAAATTTCTTTAAGAGTTGCTGGACTATAACAAAGCCCCATCAAAACAGCTGCTTCCCTCCCAGCTGTAGGGCATGAACAGCAGTGAGCAGGTCTGGCTGCTTGTGTGTTGTGTGGAAATGCACTCAAAGTGTGCAGGATAAAACCACTGCACTTTTAAGCCATTTCTGTTTAAGAGTATAAGAAAAGCCCAATGAGTGAAATGGAACAAAATTATTTTATTTAACTTCTAAATTAAAGTATGATAAAACATTATTTCTGCAAATGTCAGGTGCATTCTATTTTCAACAGCTGATATGTCCCTGGACAGGTACAAATTATGCCAACAACTGTACTCCTCACTCAAAATGCTGAACATGCTGTCACATCTTGAGCCTTCAGCTTCCCAATTTTTTTTCACCCTCCCAGAAAATACACTATAAAATTTCCAATGTCCACACACTTGAGTGTAGCAGAAATTAAAGTGATCCTTTCACCATGAACATATTTTGAATTTACTAACACTTGAAAACAGTAGTAAGCTGACCTCTAATATGTGTTAACATATCTTTAAAAAAATAATTTTTGCAAGGATTTTTGCTGCTATTCCCAGCATAAAGAACTCTTGCCAATTCAGTACTACGTCCTTCCAGCATCTCAATATACACAGTATCTAACTGCTTTAAGGACTGTGGCTTTGTAAAAAAGCTACACTAAGTTAGATTAAGTATTACTTCTCTTACTTTTGTAAACTTTAGGTGTGGGCCATCCTAATCTATATTTTCACTGAATTATATTGCCTTTCTTCTGAGTACATACAATATACTGCTTCCAACTTAAGCTAAGGAATGAAGGAATTTTTCTTCCCTCCCATGCCTAGATTTGACTGTCACCTGCATAGACTTTTCATAATTAACAAATAAGTTTTCCAAGATTGTACAGCAAATTTTGAACAAATAGAAAAAAAACTCACTAATGACAAGTGATTCTTTGTGCAACTGCCTTCATCCCTTTTTAACACTCAGCTTTCTCAGAGCTCAGATGAAAACTTAATTTCATTCCACAATACCAATTCTGCCACTGAATTTAATGGAACAAGGAAATATTCCCAATCTTTAGCCCAGCATTAAATAACAGTAAGTGAGCTGGGACTTCCCATGGATGAAAGCAGCATTACCTTCACCAGCTCACTGCTAAGAAATTGCCTCCTCCTCCACCTTCTCATGTTGTGCAGCTTTGGCATTTCTGTGCACAGCAGATTTTCAGCACACACATTGTGTCACCTTTCTGCCTTGTTTTATTCAATCCCAACCACTTCTCCAGTAAAATAACAAGAATTGCACCAAATCAATATCCCTCATAGCTGGATTTAGTGAAGGAGCATTTACCTCTAAATAATTCTGCCTAGTCTAACCTTCAAGCAATGGGAAAACATGAAGAATTTTGCCTTCAATAAGGCCCAAGGCACAGCCTTAAAAAAATCATCAAAGGCGCAAATGATTCACTATGTGTGTAAAATACCCAGACTTAGGTATTGCAAGTTTTGAAGTTTCCCAGGTAGTGTTCTTTGAAATTCAGAAAGTAGAGAGGATAAGGAACATTAATGGACAAGGCCCTCCAGATCCAACACATGCTGATCCAAATGATCACAGAATTCCGTATTACAATTGCAAAGCATGTCAGAGTTCTGCAATTAACAGTTATACACAAATCATGTTACAGCACCTTCTTACTCCATCTGTGATAACAATCTCAAGAGTCTTTTGTTTGGAAATTCCAATGATTAAATATAAACTGACACAAAGAAACCCAAAATAAAACAAAAACAACCCAAGAAAACAACCTGAGAGCTTTACAGCTACTCAGTTAGCCAAAATCATCACTTAATACTTCTATCTCATGCTATTAAAATGGATAATAAAATGTAACAGTTAACAATGTCTAATTCTCATCTATTAAAGCTAAGAGAATATTTGAGGTATTTGAGTTCTCCCTTAATTCTCTTCAAAGTAACCTCCTGCTAGTGGAATGTGAGTACAGGTGAAATGAGACAGAATTTGACTCTGTGACCAGAATGAGCAAAGGCACATTGCTAAGGTGTCCTTTCGTATCTGCTGTTCCTGTGCTTACTGTAACAGTGCCTGGAATTACAGTTACATAGATGTGTTTAACTTCAGAAAAGTTGCTCCTTGGAAACAGGAGGGACATTTTTGAAAGATTTACCCACCTGATCACTACAGGAAACAGGACATGCATGCTCTGTGTCAGCAGATAAACATGGCCAGTGGTAGTTTTTGCATTTTTCCTTAAGATAACACTAGTGACAGTACACAATCTTTAATCACTAAATGATGATAAGTAGTGTAAACTATAAAATAACTCACTGGCTTCTGTTTACTGCTTGGCTCAAGACAAAATATTGCTGTCTGTTAACTGCTTGTCTTGGCTTGTTTTACCCCAGGTGGTTTTGTAGCACCCTGTCCCCCCCATAAAGCATACTCCTTTCAGGGCTGAACGAACCTAGAATATCTTCAATATAGAAAAAGGTCTTCCTTCTTTCTTCTCTTTTTTCTTTTTATTAGCCCTTCAGGAAGAAAAGAGGAAATTTTGTTTCCATGGTATCATTCAGAATATGGAGGACCTGTATTTTTGTCTATATTAAGAATGATCCTTCAGCCTCAGTACGGTGCTGTTTGTGCCAGACTGCGGAGGAGAGTCGGGAGATGAATGCAGAAGGGGGAGACATGCACTGAAAATAAATACTGAGACACATTAACATCTGGGAAAAGGAGATTGAGGAAGAGAGCTCAAAGAAATTTCTTTTCTAATTATTTTTCAAATAATTTTCTTTTGAAAATTATTTTCAAGTATTTCTTCTGATGGAGAATTTCTTGATCTCACCTTTGGCATTTTATCTTGTTTCTGAAAAAATATCCTGTTCTCATTCACTAAAACACTCCTGCCATCAAGTACATCAGCACTTAAAACTAGAGGCTGGACTACAAAATTTACTAAGGTTTAATGTTCCAAGCTATTTTATGTCCAGTTGCAAAGTTAATCCTAGCAAAAAAATAGTAGATTTTGATTATGGCATCTGTAAACAGTGTGATATCATGACATTTAAATTATAACAAGAATAATTTTAAATGTATGCTCTTCTATTTTTCCATGCTCAATTTTTCAAATCATGAAAGAGTTTTTATAAAAAGACCAACAGATTCAAGTTTACTGGCCACAAAAAATGGAATAACAGATCTTTTTCAGGGGCTGTTTGCTCCTTCAAGTAGATTTGGTGCTGAGACAGTGTGGTAGTTTAAGCACAAACAGAGGCTGCTGATAAAGTGGCAATGCATAACAACTTTGTAATGTATTATAAAGGAGCAATTGCCTGCAGTTCATCAGTGTGGATGTGGCAATGAAGTTCTGCTTTACATATTCCAGGCACTAAGAATTTTGTAGCAGTCATTACAGGAGGTTCTTCTTCCCCTAGAAAAGGGAAACAGAAAAAAAAATTTCATTAATTGAAACAGTGATTTTGTACTTGGTCAACACTTCAGAAACAATGCAAAGAAACTTTATGAAATGCCTCTGCAGCATCTTGTCATACACTCCTAAGGCTCAGCAGAACATTATCTAGAGATATAATACTGATTTCCTTCCCAAGCAGGACTTCTTAGGGAAGACCTTATTAGGACCTAGTAAATGGACCTAATAAAGGTTTGGTTGTTGGTAATTCCTCAAAATTAAACTGGTCTGAACTCCAGTTGAGGATAATGATCTCTTTGAGAATCCTTACTTTGCAAACCAGTAGTCTGCTCAGGAACTGCACTGAAAGATAGAAAGGGTTATAAAAGATGTGATTTACGATTTTTATTGAAAATATTATATCAAACTGTCCTTTAAGGAAGAAAGGAAAGATGCTAAATGTCACAGCTATTCACATCTGTTCTGACCAAGTAACAGGTAAAATAAGTAAAAATCTGAAATGTAGGGTGCATTCAGAGCAATAATTTGGATGTGGCTGTCTCTCAGAACACGAATAAAGCTAAACAATTCTATTTATTCCACTCATTAGCATGTATATAAATATTAGGGCTATAAATGTTTTGTATGTCTGGGACAGTGAAAAAATTTAATGGGTTGCACTCCAGACTGCAGATGATGCTCAGTTCCAGATCCTTTGTGCCCTTTGTGCCCTGTACCTGATCAGGACTGTGCTGTGGGTGAGGGAGGTTTGGGGGAGACTCAGTCAAGGTGGTGCTTTTGGATGAGGCCAGTAAATGGGAAAATGGCAGGAATTATTGTGGTTTCTTAAGACATTGGAACATTAGTGTTAAAATCCAACTCTATCAGCAAGAGCTCTAACGTTTAACCTTTACAGCTGAAGCATATTAACAAGGGGGTATGTGACTTGAGAATTAATTACTGCAAAGACTGCCTCTTTCTTCCAGTGCCTCCTTGCAGCTGGGATACCCAGCTGACAACTCAGTAATTGAATCAGGAGGGGACACTGGGAAAGCATTCTTACAGGAGGCCATACATTTTAAACTAGCATCCTACTTTCACTAGAACCTTTACAGAGTTCGTCTGTAATTTTTCCCACAAATGTGAGAAAAGGCTAAGTTAGAAGATGGTAGGAAACTAAAAAATACAGTTTTAATTTTAATTTTGAAAACAGAATAATTGTGGCTTAATTAATTGAATCAGTAAAGCTGTATTTTTTCCACCTGAAGTTTTTTTTAGATTTTAACTGTTTAGTCATATAGACTATCTAGCTGATAAATACAGGT
Organism: Toxostoma redivivum; assembly: GCA_013397375.1. Lineage (NCBI taxonomy): Eukaryota > Metazoa > Chordata > Aves > Passeriformes > Mimidae > Toxostoma > Toxostoma redivivum. The sequence continues at coordinate 766,438 of VXBI01012583.1, read as the reverse complement.
ACTATATCTGTAAATCAGCATTTGTATTCTCCTCCTCCAAGACAATTCTGGCATCAAATATTAGTTATGAATTACCTCAATAAGAATAAAAAATTCATTTACCTAAAAGTCTAGTTAATGCACTGTCAATACTCATTCCAGAAAGCAGAACAGTATACAACCATCAAAATGCAATATTCACTTGTTGCAGCTACTTAAGAAAAATCTCAGCAAAGAGAACTTTTATCATATCAATACAATTGCTGGAACATTCCACACTGAGGTAGCTGTGATGCCAGTTCAATATCCTGTAACTAGTAAGGTTAGACCAGTTTTTTTATACAGCCTGAGGCAAGATTTACACCTTCTAACTGGAGGCATCTGAGCTGGGTATCTATCCTGGAGAATGTCTTCCAAGCATTTAAATCACTCCACTGAAACCCATTTGTTCATTCCCCAGTCTGTATTTGGTGAGAAGCCTGATGTCATTCTGAAACTTGAGTTAACCACAGTGCAGACAATATCCCTAAAGGATCCAGTATGTGCTGGAGCAAAATAGGATGTCAGGTTTAGATTTATGGCTGGCTGTGAGAATGCTTCACCATCTTACCCTCTTGATTACACCACACAGCTGTCAGCTGAAATCCCAGCTGCCAAGGAGTCACTGTAAGGAAGAAGCCATCTCTCCAAGAATAGGTCAATTAACAAGCAGTGACTTATTAATAGAATTTTAGTGAAATCTTACCCAGCTAAGATTTCCTCCACACACTTTAAGTTTAGAAAAAGATTAATTTTTCTCAAGTTACTCTACCTGTTTTACCATTTTTTATACAATGTTTAGCTTTCTCTGCAGCTTTCTATATGGCTCCTCACATATTATCTTACCTATTTGGAGATGGCAGACATATCCACAGTAACTGAATATAAGTTTAGAAACACTTCTGTATCTTACCTAAACCTGATGATGAAGAAACACTTCCTGTAATGGAAGATGTTTCCATTTGGTCTGTCAATAGTCCTTCCATTAAAGGTAAAGATAATTCAGATGAAGGAACAGATGAATCATAGATTCCAGAATCTCGAGGCATGTCTTTCAGATTTGAAGCTTTAACAACATGTAACAATGGCTGAAGGACAGAGCTGCCACCACCTTGAATGTCCTGAGTTTCTACATCTTCTCCAAGGTTTAAGTGCTGAATTATACAGTGAGAGTCTGAATTCCCCACTGAAATGTTTAGATCTGTTTTCAGGTAAAAATCACTATCCATCACCTGTTTATTCACCAAGTCATTTAAAACCAAGCCTGAATCAAACTTTTCCATGACAGGCTCTGAGTAGTGTAAAGAAGGTGGAGGGAAGGGAATAAATTGTTTCTCAAACCAATCTGGTTCCTGATCAATGAACTGATGCATATTGCAAATAGCAACATAAAGGGACCTCCCAGATTTGCTCCTGAAATAATTCCTTTTACTAATGTTAACAGGAAACACCTCTGAATCCTGTACATTAAGATCTCTGGAGTGTAAGTGTGAATAGAGCTGGGGGAGATTGTCCATGAGTTTGTATTTTGTGCTTAGATCCAGAATAGCAGGGATGTCTCCCTCACAGGAATAATCAAAGTAGACTGCAATGAACTTGCAGAGCTCAGCTGAATTCTGCTTTGCCTGACGAAGCTTCTCTGCAACAGTCAGCACAGCAAACAGAAAGGGTTCTCCTTTTCCTGCATCTTTGGTTACTCCTCTGTGCTTCCAGTTCTTTTTTTCAACAAAGTATTTCATTCCTTTGGAACACACAATGATGATAAACTGGGACTCATTTATGTTTTTAATAAGCCACTCCTTCTGATCTTCTTTACAGTTTTTCAGATCTTCCCACAAATCTAAAGCCACCTAGAAAAGAAAAAAAAATTCTGGTTGATATGAAGTTTTAGGTGTATAAGCCCAAGTGGGTCCTTAAAAAAAAAAGCACTACAGGTTTGATACATTGCAATATTTTTTGGGGAATAAAACGAACATAGAAAATGTGGCTGGATCCAGTAAATTACAATTAACTTATGTAATCAAATTTGGTACCATCAATCCACAATATACAATTGTGCTTGCCTCAAATAATTTACCATTGTATGTCTGGGTCCATAATGTGCTGAATGTAGCAGAAGTAACAGAATCACAGGACTGCTTAGATTAAAAAAGACCTTTATGGTCAAGTCCAACCATTCACCCAGCTCTGCAAAATCTACCACTAAACTGTGCCCCCAAGTGTCATATTCACTTATCATCCTTGCATATTAATGAAGTGTGATGCCAAGAATTTTCATATCTTGATAGAAACATAATTAGTGCCTATAATATCAAGACCTTCCAGTTAGGATGCAAAACAGCAGCAGTTTTATCTGATGAGAAAGCTCTGAGAATTTTATCCTAGGAGTTATTTTGTTTTCTACTTTGTCAAGTTTTCTGGCCATTCTGCATGATCTGAAATGCTTGTGTACACCAGTATGAGGGACACAATGCTTTATCTCACAAGAGGAATGAGTAGTAGGAAAAGAGGAAAAAAAGAGATGTAAAAAACTTGCATAATAGACACAGATCAAAAGCACTTATAAAATCTCCTTTGAAGCCTGAGACCATATATTCCATGGTTAGAGCAGTAAGAGTTCATCTCAACACTATTCCAAAGAGGAGCAGTGCAGTAGGGCTAAAGTGCATCTCTAACAGGGGTTTCAAGTAAGTTACTTATAAAATAGTTTATCCTGAACTATTTTAAACAGATAAAAAAGTTGTGACCATCCCCACCAAACACAGGAGGCCTCGGTTGTGTTTCTGTGTTTGGTCAGCAGAGAGCAGAGTTGCTGTAATGAAACCCAGCTCCAGCTCATCCCGTTCCTATCCCGGGGGTGGGAGGAAAAATGCAGCACAAAGAGACCTGAAATGGTCCTGCCTTTTTCCAGCTGAAAAGTGAAAAACTGGCCACATATTGATTCTATTTCAGACAGCAGTATGAGATTCTAAGCCTGCTCATTCAAAGTAGGAACTCAAATGTCTCTCTCATGTCTCTTAAACAAAGACAAGAAAAAAAAAAAAGAGTTTAAAGTATTGACTTTAAAGTATTAATGGAACAGAAGAGAAACAAAAAAATAAAAATCAGTTAGTAAGTACAGGCTGTCAACAAGTAATCCTAATAATGCAATCTTTGCTCTATGAGTAGAAGTCTTGATAGATTCAACTTCTTTTAAATTACAACAAAATGCACTTTAGGAATACCAAAGTAGATCAGGTAGATAACAATATCTCTTTGTGGCTGCTGACTATAAAGATGTATGACCCACTAAACAGAAAAAGCACTTAATCCAAAGCAAGCTAAACATGGCTGAACCAAAGTCCTGAAAAAATGAACTTCCTCTATTCTGTTGGTTTGGGTCATTATGGTTTTTTTACACTGGATGAGATCTCTTCATTTCTCAAAGCAAAGAAAATTCATACTGCCAATACTTAGAAAAATAACAACAGTTATCTCTGTGGGAAAGGAGTGACTGCAATACCTACTTTCAAGTACAGAATTTTGGGAGTGCTGCTTCAATTAAGGAAAAGTTGTTTACATATGAAATGTTGAGTTTACCTCACAGCCACAAAAGTCCTGAAGAAAATAAGCAAAGCACTGGATGACATTAATGTGTTTCTGGCAATCTTTACTGGAATAGCAGATGAACACTTTTGGCCGGGGCCGAAGTCTTTCCACATGGAGACCTGCAGCATATGCTGAAGATTCCGAGCTCTCCTCATCTAGATGGGAATATATATTTTCTAAAGTGCAAGAGAAAAGAGAGTTCACACTATAAAGCTTGATTTTGTTTTGGGTTTTTATTACTTTTCTAGGATTTTTACTAATGCATACAGTAATGTTTGAGGTTTTTTTCTCAAGATTTTCCTCTCCTTTCCATCCTGAAAAACAAAAGTTGTACACACTCTATTTATCCAGCTTAAGAGCTGCTACATGTGGAATACGCTTTCAAAGTTAAATGTGCAGTTATTTCTGTCCAACTCAGAAAACACAAAGAAGATTTATTTTATAGATAGCATGAGGTTCTTTCACCTTTATTCAGCTTCAACAGTTTTCAAATCTCTGTTCAAATACTATAAGCCTAAAGATGTATCATCTTCAAGAGTTTCCTGTCTAACGAAGTCTCTTGTTGAAAAAACCCAAACCACAACATAAGCCAGGTAAGAATATCAAACTCCAGGTCCACAGACCCTTTCAGTATATCATACAAGATTTCTCTAGTGTATATATACACACCCATGTTTGGACATGAATTTGACATTAATTTGAATTAAGATATGATTAATTTAAATCAAAATAGCTATTAGTGTTTCTTTCCTTGCATAGATGCTTTTATGCTGGAACATGAAAGTCCGGCCTTATGCCAGACTAATTCAATCTAGTTCTACAGCTGATTGAGCTAATTTGGAATAAAGTATGAGTATTTCAAAATACAAATATCCATCTAGGGATTCAATTCAGAACAATTCATCAGGAATAACTATTCTGCAACAATCCTCTCTGCAGACAAATCCTCAGTGATTTGTCTAGGCTTTTTGTTGGAACTATGCTAGCTGTGAGCAAAGGGATAACTACAGAAGACCAGAAGGTAAAAGGATTTAACCCAGCTGGCATATAGCACTTGCAGTACATCTCAGTGCCAAAATTCAGGTGGATAACACAGATATGTGAGGTTTGGAGAAGTAATCTCTTTTTCCATTATTCATGAAACCACATGATTCTCTAAATTCTATATAAAAAACCAATGTATTTTTAACATTTAAATGTATCAAGTCTTGCTTGCCAGCTCCTGGATACAGAGAAGTCAGCAAGGAGGGATGGAATCTAAAAACATCTGCAAGCAGGACTTAGAGTAAATTCAGGAAGATGGTTTAGAATAAATGGTAAAGGCAACTTCCAGGAAAGTGAGCAAATCTGGAATAGCAGCTATAGATAGTATAGACACTATAGACAGACATAATTTCAGACAGCACTGTGAATTGTATTGGCATCACATGGCTTTACTTTCCTTCTGATTTAAAATAAATATGAATTAGATATTTCTGAGTAAAATAAGGGAATGTTTAAAACATATCCATTTACAAATCTGTTTGTAATCTACATAGTCACGTAGTACTTTCTCAAAGAAAAAAAAACATTAAATAGAAAGTATTTTCCAATATTGCTTTTTGTTCTCTCTACAGTGAAGTCTTGATCTGTGATACAATACTGTCTAGGCAACCAATTATCATCAAACACTAATTAAGAATATGCTACAAGTTTCAACACGAAAAAGGCTGAGGGGAGGAAGGACAGAGAAATAGAAAATAAAGCTTTTCAGAAGAAGGTATTTCTGGAGTTAACCATCAATTAAGACTGTTCTGGTTGTAAAAGCCTATCTTTAAATGGAACTCGATAGTGAACAAAGCCCCTCACCTTGCTGTTTCTTGCGGCACATCACTGTGAAAAGCGTGGCAAACGCAGAGATGACAACCAAGGGGACAGTGATGGCAATGGCTCTGATCGGGCCAGCCCACGGGGAGTGCACTTAGAAAAAGAAAGCAGAATTAGCCACATGCAAATCAACTGTACTACAATTATCTAAACAAATCTTCCCACTGGGAATGCTAAACTGCTGCAGTACTCTATCAGGTAATTGTTGAAGATACAGTAGATATTCTGTTCCATTTCAAACTAGGTTTTATGGTGGCTGCCCCAATGCCACAGCATCAGAGTGACTCTCACAAGTAACAAGAGCTGCAACTCACACCAGCCCCAGGAGAACAACCCTGTGGCAAATAATTTTGATGAGAAATGCAGTGGTCATTTGGAGCTGACATGTTGTGGTTCCAGGGTGCTGAACTGGCCACTTAGAAAGAACTGCCTTCCTGCAGAGACCACCCTTAGCAATGTGCATTAGGATTCAGTGCATTTTATCCACTGCCTCCACCTGTGGCTGTTGTGAGGCTGCAGTTACACTCTGAAATCCCTGTTTAGCTTCTCAAAAACAGGTCTGATCCATAGGCATGTGAAGCATTCACCTGACAGGTTCTCCAGACTGCTCAGTTTGATACCAGGGCTGAAGGACACGGGTGATGTGTTTAGGCTGCTCCCACAGCTTCATTACAGTATCTCCACACTATTGCACTCTCAGTTATATGCAATTAAGGTTATCATTCCCCATATCCACATATACAACAAAAGCCACCTTCCCACAAAGACTTCCAGTGATGCATTGATCTAAACTCCACTAAATATAAATGTAGAGAGATGCACATGTGTATGCTCAAGTGTGCATCTCTACTCTTTTTTTTTATTAGGTCAAAAAAGCACAGCACAATTATCTCAATAGTCTAGATTATGGCAAACAGACAAAGGTCAAATAGAGACTTATTTCCAACATAGTTACAACTGATTCTAGATTAATACTGTAAATATAGTATATTGCTTAAAAAACAGAATTCATACCTGGTTTTAGCGCATAGTGCATTGTTTTCCTTGTTGTATTAGTGTCATCAACCAGCTTGGAAAAGTAAAAGATTAATATTATTTTCTGCAATATGAAAATAACTGTAACAGCTTTTATGACCAAATGTGAAGAAAGTTACTGTTCAAATAGTTAAAACTAACAAGCAGCACAAACTAATATAATAAAAACTGACCAAGAAACAAAATTCCAATTTAAAAAAAAAAAAAAACCTAAGTCCAAGAATTATGCAGGCCCACAACTTCAGTTTTAAGGCACAGATCAAAGTGCTGTATACTCAGGGAAGCAAAGCTATGGACAGGTCAGGAATATTCTGATGCCTTAAGATTTTAGCCTTTGTATTTTTCAAATCCTGTACTGCAAGAGTGCACAACTCTGAACTCCATATAAGGTGCTAGTTAACCGTCTTCACATTTTGGTTAGACAAAACAATCCCTCTGGGCCTGTAACTCAAGGACACTCTACAGCCTCAGGCCCTGAAAAGTATAAACAGAAGTGAATTGGGGAGGAGCAAACTAGGGAATATGACTTTGTCACCTGAATCTGTAATTGGAGGATTAACCCCTTGATATGTTCTAAATTTTATCTGTCTGAAAAAACTCATGACCATTGTCCACTATGGGTGTAGCCCACTGGGGAGAGGCTTCATCTGCCCAAAATGTACCAGAAGGCTCTCTATTAAATACATCTGCTTTTATTCTTCTAACTTGGTCTGGCCTCTGTTTCTAGGTATGCCCAAGAAAGGCATCATTCTAGAAAATTGCCCGAATTACTTCAGTAGGGATACCTGAAGTTCAGTTCTAGTGTGATTTGAAATACTGGAATTTTACTCCATTTTCCCATCAACATATTCACTTAGGTGCTGTACAAAAGACTGTTTAGAAATCTTACCTCAATGATATAATCCCCTGGAGAAACGTTCTGAAGAACACAACTTGTAGTGTCTGTGTTCTGCTCCTACATCAAAGAAAGAATAATTTGCAAACAACTCATATACTCTTAAAACCTAATAAAGAATTCACATCGATTTAGAAATAGGCAGTGCACTCTTGTATTAATACACCTTAAACCAGCAAAACTAAGTCTGCCCATTCACTTACACAATTGTCTGCCTCAAAACTAACTTGTGTTTTCCAGGTCCAATGGAGTCCTCAAGCCTGCTTTTGACTGATGTCCTCAAGCCTGCTTTTGACTGATGAGTGCTATCACAGCACAACTGTTATTTACATAAACAGTAATAGTTCCGAATAGCTTTACAATTTTAAAACTGATACTATTTTATTTTAAGTTTTTCAAGTTTCTGTAAGACCTCAGAACACCTCATGTTAATAGGTTTTGTGCTTTTAAGAGCCACATACCTGTTTGCAGGTCTTTTGCTTAAACAACCCTTCATGCTTCAGTTTGTAGTGAAGAAAGTAGTACCTAAACCCAAAGTTGTGAGGTGCATGATCGAAGGATACTTGCATGTTAAATCCTTGCTGGGTAACATTCACATTCCTTGGCTTCCAGTCTGTCAGAGGAGATATTAATGAATCACAAAATGACTCTTCAAGTACAGTAATTTTTTTTAAGATTAATATATAGAAATATTACATTTTACTTACAAGGTTTGCAGACAAGGTTTTCTGGCTGTAGCAACAATTCACATGCTACAAATATACAGAAAAATTATTAATTATACAGTATCAAACTGCTATGCTACTTCAGCAGAAAAATCAAGGGCAAAAATAGGGAGTTCATAATTTTGAGTATCTCCACTGCTTTCCCAGACTCTAATATGTCTGGACTAAATGCATTTTGCAAACTTAACTCCTTTGTTATGATTTCAAGTTCCTTCTCATCTTTATATGAGAAACAGAGATCCATTAATTTGAATATCACATTTTTTAGTGAGACAAAATGGATAACACCAGGAACAGCACACCAGGAGAGGAAGTTAAAACTAGTCTTAAATATATTTACTCAGAATAAGTATGCTGAGCACTACTATCAATGGCACAGCAGTCTGCATTAACAGACAGACTTGAAAATACCTTAAGCAAGTTTTATAGGGAAAAAAACCCTTAGCAGGACAAATATCAACAGTTCACCTCAAAGGTACCTGCAGTTTCTCCCTATACTGTCTGAGCACTGAAGAGCTTTTTCAAATTTCTTCTATCTCCAGTGAGAATTGCTAGTAATTGAGAGAAATTCAACTTGATCTGCTGCTATCTAATTTTAGATGTCCTCCTCTATATCTGTCTTCAGACAGCTGTTTTTAAATTGTAATCTCAAAAGCCCAATTGTAATCTCAAAATCTAAAAAAACAGCCTGTCCTTCTTCACAATGTCCAGAGAGGAGCACACCATCTTCAAGAGTTAAATGAGAACCACAAGAACAAGCCTGCTCTAGGCAAACCTGAGTTAATCTCAGGCCTACCTGAGACTTTTCTTCTGGTGGCTGGCTAACACTTATGATCACACACCACAGATTTATCTATGGCATGCAAATTCTTTCTGCTTAACATCCAGATCTTCCTTCCACAACAATGTCAGTAACTACTTAACCCAGACTCCTCCAACATCATCATCCACTACATTCCTTTGTTGGGAAAACCAAAACGTGGAGGAGAGGCCCACTGAAGAGATGCTATGCAATACTATATAAAATGCAAGACTATATTATATTCAATACTTACATCTAGTTCGGAAGAAAAATGGGTGATAATTACTTTCATTTTTAATGGAAGGAAAAGGAACAATCTTTACAAAGTAATCTGTTTCAAACTTCAAGTTTAAAAAGGCCTGGGACTCCATTCCCTACAAGAAAAACAAGATTGCAATGTATTTCAAAATCAACTATCACAGCTGAAAGTATTTTTCAAAACAAGGCCACAATTTTGCAATCAAAGGCTGAAATTAATAAATTAAGAAGCCTTTTTCTACCCCTCTTTTCCAAACTGACACGAGGAATATCAATACATAGTTGGATATAGACTATTACAGACTTGCATCTTTACTCCAGTCACCAAAATTACAGTTCTCAATGTCAGGAAAACTTCTATCAAAAGAAACAAGATTTCTCTCTAAATCAACAACTATTATTAATTTCACCAATAATACTTTTGGGAACCAACCAACTTTTCCACAAGGGCATGGAGCAATAGGACAAGGGGGAATGGCTTCAAACTGAAAGAGGGTAGGGTTAGATTAAATATTGGGAAGAAATTCTTCAGTGTGAAGGAGGTGAGGCCCTGGCACAGGTTGCACAGAGCAGTGAGTGCCCCATCCCTCCAAGTGTTCCAGGCCAGGCTGGATGGGGCTTGGAGCAGCCTGGGATAATGGGAGGTGTCCCTGCCCATGGCAGGGGGTTGGAACTGGATGACCTTTAATGACCTAAACCATTCTAGGATGATAAACACTTTCAAGACTACTCACACAGTCAAACAACACTGAAACTTTTCTTGAAACAAAGCACTTACTGTTCTTTTAAAACTGGGGCTGAGCTGCTTTGGATCTTTTAGAACCATCTGCTGGCATTGTCTTCCCTCTGATTTTAACTCCTCAAGTATTACTCGAAATCCCTTCAGGTATTCAATCCCTACAAACAGCAGGGAATTTAAACAGAAGATTACTATTTCAAAATGGATAATGTAGTATTTTATGTAATTTGAATATATTTCATTTGTCTTTAAAAATAAAACTTATCAGTCATATGAAATATGTTTGTATTTAATACCTGTTGCTGTATGTCAGTTCTGCATATTCCATCTTGCCTATCTAGAATTCAGTCCTTGGCAAAGGCTACAATCACTGTGTACTGGTGCAATGCTTGGAACAGAGGGGCCCATGTCTCATCTGGGGCTTCCAAATTATCACTGCAATCTAAGTTACCAGTACCTTCTTCACCTTCAGAAATACTTTATAGTAACTTCACATTTCCATTTCAACAACCAAATATAATATTATTGCTGGAAAATTATAGAAATATGCCTTTATAAATTTTACTATCATCTCTGAGACTTCCGATTAAAATGGTAACAATGGTAACAATTACAGTTACAGCTTCTTTAGTTCTAGTACAGTAAGGGCTCACAGAAAACTTGACTTAAATGGAATGGAATTTATTCCAGTGCATGTATACTTCCAGTTATTCATAACTGCTGCCAGAACTACACCCATTTGTTCAAGTTACTCTACTACAACTTAGCACAGTGTCTTTACAATGTTCTCATCACAGAATTACTTCATGATATGATTAAACTGAGTCACAGTGATGTGAATATCCCAGGAAAATGCCAGTTTTACCCTGTGACAGTTTTGTGGCTCAGGTATCAAAGGCACTGCACAGCTCTTGAACTCTCACTACTCCATCTAATTGCATCTCTTCTATAGCATTACACATCAGTGTATCAATGACACAGCTTTTGTAAGCTAAATACTACAGAAATCAAAATGGACTCATTTCAGTTTATGCTATGCTTGTCAACTCAAAAAAAAAAAATCCCTAATGTATCATTTCCACATTTTCTACCACCTCCTCTGGAGTTCACTAATTCCATGGGTTTGTATGTTTTGATTAATGTTTTATAATTTTGTAGAAGATAAAGTGTTGCCAATGATGTTCTTAGCGTTCTATGGAACAAAAGCACTATTTGTCCTTACATGAGGACCCTGAAAAAGAAGGTGTCCAGTTCCCATGTTACCCGAGATGTCTGAACAGCAGCTCTGTCCTCAAACTGTCCAAAGGATTAACCTCTGGTGATTACAAGAACACCAGGCTTTGTTTCCCATGGATGTTTGATTCATCCAGTCTGCAGCTGAAGATTACCAAATGCCTGCCACTGCACAGTTCTGCAGAATTCAGTGGAATTTTCACATATTCTTTTAAAGCCCAGAAATAAGTTTCTCAGCAGAAATGACTTTTTGCACATCCTCAGTTTTGGACACTACTGCTCTAGGGGGCAACAAGATACTTCCAGTGACATTGAAGTAATTAAGGAATACTCTTAATCATCAGACCTGGCAAGGAAACACATTAAAAGTTTGTATAGCTGTGATTAAATGCTTTCCGCCTGCAAGACAATCTGCATCTTAAAGAACCTTTAAGTGTATCAGGAGCTAAACTCAATCAATGCCACTGAAATGCACCAAAGCCTTAGGGCAGAAAATGAAACCAGGGACAGTTGCATAGATCTGAAGAGCAGGAATTCAGTAAACTGGGATAGAAAAAAGCAGTGTATGGCTGCAGAGAACATCCTTGTTTTAAAGGTGTTTTTGAAGCAAGCCAGAAAAAATAGGAGCTTTGCAAAGGTTTTAAGAAATCCTTTCTTCTTAGGCAGCTTGCATCAATGATTCCAAGCATAATTTAATTATTTGACTTAATACCTATGAGCAGGAAGTTATTACCAAACCCATGATCAGTGAGTCCATTTCCCTCCAGAACTTACCAATGGCATTTGCTGTCCAAAGGATCATCACAGCCACCTGCTCCTGGCATGCAAACTGACTGATAGTGATGTTCTGCACATCTCCAATCACATGTCTTCCCACTGAACTCAAGTACGGAGTGCAGTCTAAAAAGATGAACAAATAAACATTCTAGCTGACATAAATTCCCTAACATGTCTTCAAGACTGAGCAAAGTAAAACTACCAGTGCATTATTTTCTATAAGTACTACACAGCAAATCTAGATGAAGTTTTTGTGTCAAGACCCAAAAACTCACAAAATTTCACAAATCATTCAGCACAACTGCTTTCACTGGTTGCCAACCCATAGTTCACAGGACTCCCAAGGATATTACCAGTTTATACCACCAGTGTAACCTGTACCACATCCCATGTATTGGGACTCCCCAAATCCTTTTTTTCCTTGTAGTTGTTCAAAATAATATGAAGACTGACATTAATTTTGTTCATGTACAGTGCTCAAAGCAAGAGAATGTTGGTGAATGATCAGGCACATATGAGAACAATAAACCATGTGAAGCTTGAGAACTGCTCAAGAAGTGTTTTAACCACAATTCTGCTTGATCCTGACCACAAAGACCCCACTGCTTAAATCCATCTCCTCTCTGCCTTCCATTCTGCAGCCACATCCCTACAGACCACTTCATTGCCAACTGGATTCATTCAGAACTGGTTTTGTCTTGATATCCTCACAAAATACACTGTATTCCTGAAAACTACAGCACCACAGCTTTAGCTTTAATTAAGAAAACAAAATATAAGCAAAAGATTGCTGAGTTTGTTGTTGAACTTTACAATGTCTTTTTGTTTTCAAAAGAAGAAAACAACCCCAAATGTTGTAACTTTTAAAGCTTTACAGTATTTAGGCTCATATTTTGTGGCAGGAAGAGAAGTAGCAGGCAGGGAATTCACGAGTTCTGGAGCACAGTATACATGAAGATGGGTGTGCAAAAACAAACACTCTGTTTCTGAACTAGGGAAACCAACAAAATCCAGAAGAAATTGATCAGTAGATTGTATATTACTGACTGATGATTAATTAGAAAAAGCTGAGATCATTTATATGGTATATATTCATCTATACAGAGCTTATAGAAAAGAAACATGAAAAATCAAGTGCTATGATACACCAGTACAGGAAATGTGAATTTAATTCAGAGGTGTGATCTTGAAGGCAAGGAAAGAAAAATTATTAACTGTAAAAGAGATTTAGAAAATGGCTTTTTACTGTGAATAACCATGGCAAGGGGTCTTTTCTGTAACTGCCACAGACATAAGAATAGAACACTCTGTACAACTCTGCCTTTTACAAAAGCTGGGAGGTTGGTTCTGACTCCAGTGTTTGTAGAATTCAGTTGCTATGAGTGAACTCAGTGACAGCATGAACTTCCTCTTAGGAGGATAGAGGATCTCTTTCAATGGAAAGTTTGAAGTAACTGGGTTCTGCTAGGTCTGGATCTAATTAATAGCAAGCCCAAGATTTTGGATCCTGGTTACTAGAATTTTATGGTCAAATGACAATTTGCCAAAATGGAATATAGCACAAATGCCTGAAGTCTGACTGCAAGTCACTGATTCACAGTTATAAAGAACAACAGTTTTAGGAAGAAACCAGCATGGAAAAATCACACTTTTTAGGAAATCACTTCTTTTACTTGAATACAAGTGACATACTAAAAAATACAGACATTTCTTTTTCACCTCAATAAATAATCCAACCAACTAATTTAGCATCATAAAACAGTTTCCTAGAATTACTCTCTGGCAAAATATGAGCCTTTAAACCACAGCCAGCAAGCCAAATTCTCTTTTGAGCTGGCTTATTAAAGGCAAACACATATTTCCATACCATGTGAGCTCTTTAGTCTTCATATCAGCAAACTCTTTTCCAAGTCCAACTCATTTGTCCAGGAAGCACACAGTGCCAGCAGAATTGTGAATTAATACTTCTCATTGGTTAAACACAATTTCTAGTGCCAGAATTAATGGAAAAAACATGACACAAACTGGGAGTTAAACAGACTCATTGTGTTAACTAAATGTGGGGATCTCTGTTCTGACTGGTACCATTTCCTAGTTTTCTTTATGTAGATAAAAAGAAAAAAATCATACTTCTTTTGTAGTGATCACCTACATCTTGTACAATCCGACACACTTTAATTTTGCTCATTTTAAATATTAAGATAAAATTAGATTTTAAAAAAAATTTACAGTGAAGGATTGCAAATTCAGAAATTAACATAAAAGTAGAGGAACAAAAGGTTAATCAGAATGAAACAAATCACTATTGTTAGTTTTCCTGATGGATGCTCTCTATGATGAAACTTTACATTCTACATTCTGCATCTGAGGTAATTTCTTTGGGTAGGCAGAAAAAAAAACACTTCTGACTTGCACTGGCATTAAAACAAACATTGCTTTAGTGTAAATTAGGACCTTGTCTTGACTGTACATTGAGTTTGTATTGCTGATGGCCATTAGCTGCCCACAGAGATAAATTCTTAATGTAGTTAGCAGTCCTGCTTTGACAACTAGACAGGAAAGATGATAAAACACCTACAACAACTCCCTACAGTAAGATACAGCCATTTAGCAGATGTTTTTAAGAGGTCTGAAGTATTACTGCTGCAACCTGCTTACCACTCTTACTATGCCAGAGATTACTTTGTTCTCAGTTTAGCTGCAAACACACATCTGCTACAGCTCTGAAACCATCTGTACTGCAAACACAGAAAGCAGTTTTCCACTGGCCTGGGCCTTGAAGACTGTAGCTAATGAAAAGCTCCCACCGATTCAACTATATTAAAAGATGCTATTTAATATTCATATTCAATATTAATCCTTACAAAGACAATTTTTTAATATATTACCCGTATACAAACTACACATTTTCTACCTCAAGACACACATTATGTCATTTTCGCCCAAAATTACACATCAGAGAAAAGCTGCATAAATCAAAATAATCCTTTTTGATGTCTTTGTATGTACTGAACCTTTCAATGATTATATTTTTCACAGAATAAAATTATTTCCTATAGTGTTCCAGTCAAATACTGGGCAAATTATGTAGGCCAACCTGAAAGAGAGACTACTACACATTGTTGGAGAGTTTTATTATCAGTGAGACACAGAAGGAGAAGATCTACCAGACCCAGAATACACAAATTTCTAGATTTTAAAATTATGTCAATATTGAAGAACTTATGCCTTTCTTAAAGCCACTTTAAGAGACATGTTGCTATATATTGACAACTGTGATGGAGTCCTTGATTCCATCAATATAGTGAATATAGTGCAGAGTTTCTACTTACTGTCATATTTAAAGGTGATGTTGAATAGTCCATTGTTCTTTGTGACTGATGACAGCCCCTGTAGAGAAAAAACAAAGAGAAAGGAAAATCTGAATGAAGTATTTGCATGAAGATATGGAACTGTGGTCGAAGTAGTATAACCCACCCAGTAGATGGGAAACACAGAAGCTTATTTTTGGAAGAAAATTATGTGATATTCCCAACTTCCAGCATCTAGGTGAACTGTGTATGTACAAAAATCATACCTTTAATCAAGTTTTAATGAGAAATTGGAGAGAAGAGAAGAGAGAAGAGAAGAGAAGAGAAGAGAAGAGAAGAGAAGAGAAGAGAAGAGAAGAGAAGAGAAGAGAAGAGAAGAGAAGAGAAGAGAAGAGAAGAGAAGAGAAGAGAAGAGAAGAGATCAGCCAAGGAGCTGCTTTACACTCCACAGCTGTGAAAGAGTATCAGAAGTTCCAAGAGAGACATTGCAGAAACCCATTATGCTACTTCAGACACCTTTTTCTTTTATCAAATACTATTAAGGCAAATAATTCAAACTGAAGACCAACCAGAGAACTACTCTGCCAGGGAGAAATCCAAGTTGATAAGTCTGCTGTCTCTTCTCTACTTATAGAAAAGAACTTTGGCCCTCAGATATGCAATATCTTCCCCTTTCAGAAAGCACTGAAATAGTTTTGAAACACAAACTGTACAAGACACAAAGCTGAAAACTGGAATTCTGATTCTTATGATACAGTATCATTCCCTGAAAGGCAAAATACATCATATTTATCACTAGCTTAAAAAAAATATGACCCATTTACATAGAATTCTATCTGGGTTCACTTGCTACAATGCAAACAGCAAAAATCATCAGTATACAAGGCCTGCAGCAATAATTAGATTTTGTCAGGATCATGCCTGAGCATTCCCTGTGTGTCTATCCACAGTCAGACCCAGGTATGCACAAAGAAAAACAAGGTAGGAGTTGTCAAGTTAAAAAAAAAAAAAAACAAAACAAAAACACTTCCTAAAGGATGAAAGCAATTCAGACTTTGATAATATTGTTACAAGTTAAATTTGTAATCTCACTTTTTTCTTAGGTGGCTTTTAATTGTTTAAATTTGATTTAGTTTGGCATTGAATCAGTTGTTATACAGAAAAAGCTTCCTGAAACAGGAAGGAGTCTTTCTTTTGAGTTGTAACATTTCTATTAATAGTTCTAGCCTGACTCAATTTCTGTTTCTCTAATCTTTATTAAGTATCATGTAACTTACAGCAAAACAAAGACATGATTTATTTGATTTTAAAAATCACAAAAAAGTAACTACTGACTTTTTATAAAGGAAGATTAACCATCCAATCAATTGGTACTTGTCTTCCTTTTGTCCTAGAGCTGAAGTTTTGGGAGACGTAAATTTTACCAAACTCCACAGAAAATTAGCACATGTATTTTAATTCATTAGATAGGATTTTTATATGCTATATTAAAATAAAAAGGCAACACTTCTTTAATTGCATTTCTACTGGGATTACGGTGACATAACAAAATAAGTAACAGTGTAAGCATAAATAAATATACCACAGGCATTGATAATTTAGATGCAAAGAGAGACATAAGCCAAACTCTGCTGAATTTATGCAGCACACAAGACTTATTAGTGGCAAAAATTTGCTCCCAAGTGTAGAAAAAGTACAAAAAAGCTGCAGTAATTAGTGAGAGAATTAAGGTTACCCCAAAGTATTGAACGAAATAATTGTTATATTAGTTAAAAGTTAAAACATGTGAGCTACTCAGATAATTTCATCATGCTCAGCTGTAGTACTCATCCCTCAAGTACTTACTGCCGTGAGTTTAAAAATAGATTCTTCCAGGAAGCATTCCCTTGGTTTTGAATTAAAGTAATTGTGCTATTTAGGTGGCTTATAGCTAGGAGAACTTGTTTAGAGCATCTTACTTCAAAACTATAAACACTAATGTTATGGCCTCAGGGCTCTGAATTCTTAGCTAATTGTCCCTGCCATGGCAGGGGGTTGGAATTAGATGATCTTGAAGGTCCCTTCCAACCCAAACCATTCTGTGATTCTATCATTAATTAACCACGAACATTTGTTGAATTTCCATTTGTTAAATTGAATTTATTTTGAACTTTGCTAGAAAGCATGCCTTTGTGTCCTGGAGCTTTGCCTACAAAATCCCTGTGGTCTACTTCTATACATGTGGACTGAGAAGAAATACATAGGAAAGAAAACAGCCAAAACATATTTTCTGACCACTGATCTTTGAACAGATAATCAAAGTTGAAATGCACACATATTAAATTACAAATAACATTATTTGTCAAAAAACTGGGGAAGCAGAGGAGGCATTAGTCACATTAAATCTCATATTATGTGAGCTCCACAGAAAACACTGTAAGTTAAAATCCAAATCCTGTATCTATATTGGGCAAGCAAGCCAGGAAGAATCTCCATCACACATCACATACCTCAAATCACAGAGACCAACGTCAGACCTGTTCCTCAATCCATATAAACAGCCTGAATAATTAAGGTTAAGATCCCCAGATATCCTAAGTCAGCAGAGATCTAAATAAGACCAATGCACATAATCTCCTGAAGAATGAACAACTCATTTGAATGTCTAAAGCATTTAATTTTAAACATCCATCTTTCAACATGAAAGAGCACAAAAATCAGTAAAATACAAAGACTATTATATGACGTTAACTTCTTTGTTTTTATTTTTCTAATACTCAACCCTCATTTATAGTAACAGCTCAGCAATGAAATGCACTTATGACAACTCTTTCACCCATTACTAGGCCAGAGAGGAACAAACATATAGGATAACATATCCAGAAACAAAGCTAAAATGAAATTTGTAACCACAGGAACTAATTGTGCCTCTCCAAGAGAAGTTAAATTTAACTCATGTCTGCCGCCAGAGGCATAAATTAAATACAACTGAATGAAATGAAAACTCTGTTTGATTTTATTGAACTTTCCCCTCTTCTTTTTATGTTCTTTATAGAACATATAGTGTTTCATATAGAATATATAGTGTTTCATATTTGAAAGAAACATCTATTTTTTATATCTGGCAATTCCTGCCCAAGATAGCATTGGTGATAGAAATGGATGGGTGATTTCAGAATAGTTCTGTAACTAATCCTTATTACAAACAATATTGAAGTATACTTTAACATTCTTCTGTTGAGCAAACACTCATTCAAGAAAGCCAATTTATATGTGTGACTGTCAGGCAGCCACTTGAACATAAATACTGGGAAACAGAGAGAGATGCTAACACTAATTACAGCAATCTGGTAAAGGAGGTAGGAAATCACTACCCTCAAGCACAGCCTTGTGCAGCAGACCAAAACAGTAATCATGATTCATCTTTCATATGTTGTTCATCAAGGCACACATGGTCCTAATTTCACACTCCCATGAGGCAAACTGAAGGGACAATTGTTTTTGAACTTTAGCATCAAGATGAATAATCAATGTTTATCGTACTCATTGCTCAGAAAAACAAGGGCTTTATATTTGACATCTGCTTTTCTTGTTTTAAAGCTTTATTGATGCTTTCAACCAAGTAAAAATATTTTCTATTTCTAGAGTCATCAGTAAAATTATCTGTATTATTTATATGCCTCCATTTTGAATTGCTTTCAGGAGAATATAACAAAATACATAATCCATGTTGATGTTTGCCATATAAATTGTGTGTACGCTATTGACTGCAGAATGAATTCTAAGCACTGGGTGGATGGGCTTGTACTCTTATTACTTAAAAACTCTGTGTGACTGACAACTGCAACCATAAATTTTGTTCAGTTTACCTCTTTAGATATATATATATATATCCCTGCACTTCATGCACAAATTCTGGGAATAGCATTTAAAAAACCACTCCAGTGACACTGAAGAAATAAGTCTTAATTTAAGTGAATTAAAATGAATTAATGGAGCAACAGGCTCCTATCAGAAAAAAATATTAAATAGCTGCTGACTTAAATCCCACCAGGGAAGGAGGTGGTCCTGAAAGGTATTCATGGATCCTCATTTCATGGGGTCTTTGGGGATTTTTGAAGTGAAACACACTGGCTGAAGAGCATGAGCCACAGCATATTCCATCTGAACAAAAGAAAACAGAAAACCAACCAAACCAGTAAAAATGCCTTTTCATCATGCCCTGCTCCTGCCTGGTTTAGTTTTTACTTTAAAAAGGCAGGGTGGAAGGTTGTCTTACACTAGTCTGTGTGACAGAGAAATGAGAAACCATTGTAACACTACAAGAAGCATTTACTGCACAACTCTTCAGCTGCAGCACGGCTCCCTGCAGCTGTTCACTGAAATTATGAGAAGTGGTTTCTTTAAGGAACAGGCAGTTATTGGGGGCACAATTTAACAGCAAAGAAAGCAAGTTTAATCTTTACTGTTCACCACCTACTGTGAAAATCTTAAATCTCTGAGTCAAACTCCAGAATTTAATGCAGCAAAGCATGGGACAGAATGGACAATATCAGCTCTGATTTCTCTCATGCAATTTGAAAGTTTGCCTAAGAAGTTTTCTATTGTTTGCACTGACACAGTTTAGTTTTTCCAACATTCTTGTGCAGATAATGTTTGGAAAATTAAAATCTTTCTAAAAACAAACAAAAAGCCCCCAGAAGTTAACAGAATAAATATTTTCAAACACAGCCCATTTCCCACAAACAATACTGAAATGTGCTGGTCTAAAGATATTTGGACAAAAGCCAAAAGTCTGTAGCCAAAGCAGTGTTCTCTTAACTGTGGGACATGACCCCTGGCAGGAGAATTCCGAGAAAAGACGAGGTGTTTGGGAAGGGGAAGGGGGAGAAAAAGCAATGCCAAGACAGGTGCAGGAGCAGTGATTTTAACTGGGAAGGAAGGGGGCTACAAATAGTAAAGTTGCTTTTAGAGGGACCCAAGACTTGTGCTCTAAACAACAAAGAGAATAACACATACCAGAAATAATGGAGAAGACATTAATGACACTGTAGTGGATGTATACTGCACAGCATACTGTCAAATCAACAAGCTGACTGTTCCACTCAAAGAGAATCTTTTTTCTTCTGGTAGGAAGTTATCCACAACCTCAGTAAGTCCACAGGGTTCCTCAAACTTACTGGAATGATCGCATGAGCAGTGAATTTTAATTTATGCCCAAGCACTTCTAAACTAACCCGCCCATGAAACAATTAAACAATCTATTTTCATTCATTTTATTGACCATGCAGTTCCTGTGCACACAGCCATAAGCTAAGAGGCACATTCTTTGTCTCATAAAGATGTTCAAACACAGAAGACAAACAAGGAAAGGCTTCAAGAAGTGACTGAAGCACGACAGATCAATGGACATATGTGATTTATATTAACATGTATATCATATATATGGATATATACATTCACTTTGCTTACCACATTAAGCAATTATGTAGCTTTCAGAGGACAGAACATCAGAGGAAAAAACAAACAAAAATACTTCAGAGTTACAAATTGTATCTTTCAAGATTTTATGCACATAGAAGTTTGCTGCTTCTTCTAAATCCTCCAAGTACATACTTCCAAATGAGATACATCCAAAAAGAAAGTCTTTGCCTTTAAAGCTGAGCAAACGCAATGGCACCTGGAAACCAGCTAAAGGAGCTTATTTCCAAAATCATAAATGGTTCCCTAACAATGTTTTGCTGCCAGATTCCTATCTTTCAATCTGGAAACTCCTAGCACAAGCTCTTCGTTTAATTTCAGGTTTCATCCAGAGGAACAGAAAGTATCTAAAAGTAACTAGCACTGACTTCATAGGTTCAGTTTCAAGCTTCAGCCACAACACAGTTCACAACTGTGACTAATTCAGGGTGGGTTTTTTACTCTTCATTTTTCAATATAATGCCAAACTGCACACACACATTTTAAAAAATCCCTCAGGAAACTGTCATCAAATGTGCATTAACTGCTTTATTCGTAATGGCTTGACCTACAGAAAATTCTAATCTGAAATCTACTGCAATGTTGGACATTTTCATTGCAAACAACCTCAGAGCAAGCAGACTACAAATATTATATTTGCAGTGCAGAGTGAGTTTATCCAATATGTAACTTCTGAAAATGGTAAGAACAGCTGCTTGCGAGGAAATCTTTAAAGCAGAAGATCACATAAAGGCTGGAATGTGAAAAATTTGACATAGCACATCTATTTTGTTTCGGTGTATTCAGACAATGTTTCCTCACAGATATTTCTCCCATACTATTTGAAAGTCACTGAAATTCTTCGAGAGTATTTTTTCAGAAAATATGAAATGCATGTTCTTAGAAAGTTCACTTTAGTTATTATTTAAATGAATGAAACATACAGGCACAAGTACAGAAAGCATTACATACTCACAAGAGACCATGACTGCAAAGAATATTAATGTACATTGGTTTTGTAGGACCAACATATAAACAGACCAAAGCCTTGGCTCAGGAGGATATGGTGGCAAGGTAATTTAGCAATAACTGCACTGATTAAAGTGCCACAGAACTCATAAAACTTTTAAAGTAGATAGGATTTGGGATTCTTCCATCTTAATCCCTCCCTCTGAAATAACACAATTATTTTGGACATAAAAATCTATTCTTAGGGATTTAGAAACACACAATTGTTTAGAAACACACTCTCACCCATGAGATTTTAAAACTGAATTAATAAGCAGTATGGTTCTAATCCAGGAATAACCAACGATTTACTTGCCAAAATCCCATGTTCTAGATTTAAACAATCATTTACCATTCCACCAATAGTGTTTTTAATACTTCACATGAAACTTGTTTTTATTACATATGAAGCAAAAAACTAACTTTCCTTAAAATAACACATGCATCTCCTCCCAAAGTTCCCATCCTTTTGAGCTACAGAATTTAAGAAGCCTTGGGCAATAAGAAGCCAGGACTTGAAATGTGATAGGCATCTACTCAGCAGCAATGAAAAGGTGCCTTTGGCACTGGGTTCACTTTCAGAAGGGACACAAGAAGTGCTGTATTTATTCCATACACAGCCATGTTATACAATCTGCTCATCAGAAGTGAGGGGCAGATTGCTGCAGTTTCAGAACACACCAGCATGATGACTGTTCCAGACTTTTTTACTGTGGATGAGAAGAAGAAAACAAGCCAGAAAAATGGAGGGGCCACCGTGTCAAACACAATGACTAAAAATACTTTTGGGTTAGAAGTGAATGTTCTTGTTCATCAACTGTGCTAATAAAACCAATTACCTTTCCCTGCAAATCCCAGGAAGAAATCAAGTATTCCTCCCTTTCTTCCCTCCCCTCAGTCATGGACAGCAGAAGCTGCTTCCTGCAGGCAGACTCCAGCCTCAGTGGTGCTGCCTTTCCTTCAGCTGTTATAGACAGGCTTTGGTTCTTCTGCTGCTACACTTTGTTACTCCCACCTCCCCAAAATCTCTGCCAAGAGAGATTCCTACTGCTGAACTATGCACTTCTAGGAAATAATTCCTTCTCAAGGCCTCTGTCTAGTCCAGGTCCACAGAGAAGATGAAAATTACTCCACAGCTTAAGCAGTAATACATCAACAGAGAGGATTAGAAGGTCCAGTACTTGCTGTGTACTGATGTACATGGCTGAACTTCAGAGACACAGGCAGATACATTTGGTGGCTGCAGATTTAAAGCTTTGGCTGCCAGGGAATTTTTACACCCTTGGTTGCCCTCCATGGAGTACAGCCATCATATCTGCAGCCAAAAAAATCCATTTGGAAGTCTCAGAAACATACACAAAGCTGTGCAAACACTTCTTGCTCACCTGAAGGATGCTTGGAAGAAACAGTAGTAAAATATTCCAACTACACCAGCCCATCTCTGCAGGCAAACTGGAGCTCTCCCACTTACAGACAAGTAGGAAAAGCTCCACCGAAGAATCAACATCAGGAATTTGAACACAACAAAATGAAACCATCCAAAACACTGTTTTCTGAGGAAACATTCATGAGAATGTTTTTGAGAACTGCCAACCTTGGATAAAGTTCACCTCGTGATTCAACCACTCCTTTACACTGAATTGTTTCTGCCATCAGGATTGTTGAAGCTTCTCACAATGCAAAAAAGGATGAAGAATAGACAGAACACATCCCAATTTTCCTGTGCGCTCCTCTATCTTCAGTATTTGAATTCAAAAAGCATTAAGTATTGCTGAATTTTACTGCTGGAAAAAACAATCAAGGAAATATGTGTGTTTTAAGTATATCTGTACTGGCAAACTTCAGGCATTCTGTGCTATCAAGTCCCATGCAGTGTTTAACTACTATAAAAGAGAATTTTGACACAATATTTAAAAGAGAGCTCTAAGGTTGGAAATGGTACTGAAACTCCAGTCTGACTGCACTCAGTTTCCACTACTGAAAATCACACCCTATGGATAACCCACTTCATAATACACTTGATTAAGTTAAACATTTTAAGAGATCCATTTTTCCTAAGTATTTCATGTTAAGTGCTTTTGAAAGTTGGCCAAAGCAAAGGTTACACATCCTATCTGTATGATACATTGCCAGTTCATAACTGCCCTTTTCATACTAATTAATACAGTACTTGACATGAAATATGATATCTGCTAAAACACTGACACAACCTGTACCACAACCTGTTTGGGCTTCAAATTACTTCACTGGTGCCATTTGCTTAACTACTATTTAAGCTCTTGGAAGATTTTAATTTTAAATCTTTTTCTAGAACCTTGGAATACTTTTTGTTCTGATATTATTGGTTAAAATTGAATTGAATCTGACTAAAAATACCAAAACAAAACAAAAAAAAATCCACAAACCAACAGCAAAAAAAATCTATATCTTGAGAACGTTTAATTTTTCATTCACATCAAATTTTTTTTAATTATATATTTCAATACTCACTAATAAATAATAGGAAATCATAGTGTGGTAAAAATTACACGAACACTAAAAATCAAATGTCTGAGGTACAAATGCAGGCTTGGCATATGGGTCTGTTCTGCCATGGATGCAGGAAAGGTACAAAGGCAATTTAGCCTCAGGAAAAATACCCCTGCTGTGCTGCACTAAAGAAATACTTCTGGTTTTCACACAGGCAGCACCAATAAGATCCAGACTCATTCTACATTGTCCTTACAAGTCAGAGGAACCTGAAAGGACGGAATCCTAAACTGTCATTTCACCCATCTCACTAAAATTATAGAAACATAGAAATAAAAGAAAAAAACCTTTTAAAATCCTACCTCAAGAACATGAGCTGCTCAAGCAAGCACAGCACACTAGAGGCAGCTTTCAGTTCCTGTCCTTCAGTGATACTCACAGTAACTAACAGGCTTCACAATGAATCCATAGATTAAACTTTGCTTGCCTTCAAAAGGTAGAAGTACTTTGTTTTTACCTACAGATTTAACTAATTATTTTTAGCCTACACCTCAGATAATAAAACTTTTCCAAACTACCCAAATTAAGTAATAAATCTTCACCCTATTAAGGCTTGTTTCCTATTTTGTGTTCCTGCAAACTTGAAAAAAATTCCACACACCTAAATAATTTACTTGGTGTAGGGTTGAGCATTTCAGGATGTTAATACATGATAAAGATAAAAATTTAAGTATTTTTTTCTGCTGGTTTTCATGTTCCCTGGACAAACACGTCCATTTAAAATGTAGTTATTTGAAATGCGTTAAATACTTCAAAACATAGATCTGTTTAAGTACTACTTAACACATGAAAATCATACCAAAATTTCAACCTGACTGCTTGAAGTTTCCATTAATAAAGTTACATTTCCATGGATCTCACACCTTATAATACATTTGAAGAGGAGACAACCCGAAGAAATGCACTGAGCTGGAAGAACCAAACCAACACGTAGGAATTCACACTCTTAAAACCCCAACCAATTACAAACAAAGCTCTGAGACTTGGAAGCAGTTTGGCCACTGCACAGCAACTCATCGAACTGCTGCTTACTTGGCACACAGAGGTACCCAAATACACATTTCTACAATTCCTTCTGCCCTGAAAAGGTTAAGGGATCAAGACTGAAATAAAAAAAATATGTGACATTAATAGGCACTATCTGCCCATAAAATACTATAAAGCAAAAAAACGTATTTGAAAAAGCTTATACTCTTTTCAAATATTTCTATTACATGGATATTCACAGTGATTTTCCCAAAATCAGACACTTTCACCCTAGACCATAGACTGAAGTGATTTGAAATGGAAATATTTCCTGTCCACTCACTGCCAGTTTCTGTTCCCAGAGTGATATAACAGATGACATCCAGTACAATATATTCTTTTATTAACCATAAATTTGAGCCTTCTTTAGGGATTTGAAGTGTTTAGTTTCATGCTGAAAAAATGTAATGTTATCCACAGACCATCAGCATGTGTAACAAAAACACAGCCACAGGTTATGTGACTTTGATCGAATTATGACAAAATTTCATCTGAATTTAAAAATGCCTGGAAAAGCATTTACATTGTTTAACCTTTTATTTTTAAAGATCCACGCACACTAACTGATCTTTTTCTGCAGGAAGTAGTCACTTCTAAGAAATGAAGTCTCTTTACAATGAACAAGTTGTCTTCTGGCATTCATCTTATTTAAGAAGCCAGAACGTAATGTAAGTTTTAAGATAGCATCTAAATACACAGATTAAAAAGTTTAATTGAACCTGTGTTTCTCACAAACTTCCACTTGACAACTTTCTAGCAACATTAAACTGAATATATACATAGCTAATCCTAAAACACTAAACAAGAAGATTTAAAATACAATCACATTATTGTAGTAAATTGAGTAGTGAATCCAAAAATCATCAAGTTTCACTTCTAGTAGAAATGATAGCTTTTAACAGGAATACTACTTGGATATAACTGTAAAATGTAAACATAGAAACAATTTCTTGTTGTTGCAGTAAAACCTAACCAGAGTGGGAGGAGAGGGAGGAATCACACCTAGAAACCCAACTTGGCACAGACAAGCACACAGATAAACTACTAGAGTTTGCATCCTGGAGCTTCAGTGGTTGAATGGAATATAATAAACAATAACTAAAAGATGTAAACCAAATGCAATGTGGTTACTCTGAGCAATCATCATCCACAGCTACCAGCACTGTTAGATGATATTGGATATTATTCTATCACTTATTTGGGGCTTTGATTCCTACATTTACTGCCAGAAGGTAATAAAAAGAAACTTCTGTCATTGCAGCTCATTCTTTAGTGAGCTGAATGTCCCATTTTCAAACCTCTGCATGACATTTCACGGCCAGTGGTCTTTAATGAAAAAGAACCCCAAAAGTGAATGGCATGATTAGTGAATTACTCTTGCAAATGCAACTATAAGGAGAAACCTAAGCTATCCCAACTTGCATTATTCCCAGCTAATGAATAAAAGATAAAGGTTTTGTTTCCTTTGATGTTCTGAAGAAGCATGGAGAAATAACTTTTCACCTGTTAAGGGTCTGGCTGGGTTAGGTGTTTGTTTTTTCTTTTTGTTTCTTATTTCAACTCTTTTCATACTTAACCTATTCCTCCCGTAGAACGTAAACTAAGCTAGTTATTAAACACCACCAACATAATTTGCTCAAAACAGAGAATTAAAAAATAAAGCAAAATTGTAACTATGCAACAGATCATTTTACTGGTTCTTTGAAAGGTATCTTAGCTAAACTTTTTGTAGCAAACAACAGAAAAAGCAAAACCCTAGATATTCCTTCACACCTAAAGCATCAGGCTGTACATCTGGCCTTTTCTCCTTCTGGGGCTGTTAACACTTGCTTTGTGAACAGTGCCAGGAGATCTCAGATAAAATTTTGACAGAGTAAACAAATTGAAAGCTCCTTACAATGGGGAATAATCCTTAACTGTACTCTGTAACTACACAAATTTGCTCACAGACACTGTATCAATAAGAGATGCTGTCTTCAGAGCAAGATAAGAAATAGAGTTAATAAGACCCACTGGGTCCTTCTGTAATGCTAGTGGTAAGATGACCAAATTCCATTCACAAACTATAGGCTGGATGGTGAAGTGCCCCCCTTGGGTTACAAATGAATACACTACTCTTCATTTCCTGGCAGGAAGGGTTGGATAGCATTACCATGAGCTCTGTATTCCACCATGGAGTTGGCTGCATTTCAACAGATGCTGAAGTGATTTCTGAAACATTATCATCTTCTTGCTTGTGAAAAAGTCACTGTTAAAAAACACTCAGTGAAAAATGTTGAATAATTTATATGCTCATTATACTAACCTCAAACTCTTTTGATGAGTACCTTTAAGAGTATCAAAATTAACACAGCTGAAGGGTGGGAATGTTAAAAGCATCTGTATAGCTACATGGAACACTGGGCCTAAACACAAAATTAGCCTGGGGATTTCCTGACTCCCCTGTCCAGTTCCTCTGCCTCCATGCTGTAGTTCACCAAATCTGAACATTTACTTAACATAAAAGCATGGGGACCTCATTTTCTCCATGTCATTGAAATTACTGCAGTTGTGAAAAGGGGGAAAAACAAACAAAACAAAACAAAAAAGTAGGGATACTTTCAATTCAAACTGCTTTAAAAATGTGATTTATATTGCAGCTCACAAATAGATGCATTAAAGCAGGTGGGGAGGGAAGGGCAAACACCAAAGTGGGAGGAAACAGTGGGAGTGAGAATTTCACTAACCAGCTTCACTGCTGAGTCAATGTAAAACATATCTACACCCCTGAGCCACAAAAGAGAACAAATCCCATTGAAAGTTAATAGGAGTTAGGGCACTCAATTCTTTTTCAGAATCCCACTCCAAGCTTTTAATAGTCTCCTCACACTTACAGAGTGAAGTTTAAATCATCCATTTACACCCTGTATCTCTCCAGCTTGAAAACTTGGCCAAAAAGGTGTGCAATTTGGCAATGCCCCCTTCCACACTGTATTTAAAGTTCATCCAGACAGAGCACCCTCTATGCTCAGCAAAAATTGCACAATTTGCCAGTTTCAGCTTCCATCCTCATTTTGTTATTACTGCCTACAACTGGGGGCAAGCCCAGACAGGCAGATAAAACTGATTCCCATAGAAACGGGGGGAATAGGGAGCAGAGCAGGCAGGCTTTACAAGTGCTGTGAGACAAGATACAGACTGGCACCTTAACAGCTCAGACAGAGGAAAAGAATGGAATTCTTCAGTGGCTGGGCAGCTGTAACCAAAGTTACTCTGGTACATTTGAGGGGGAGGAAATATCACAGAATCATTAAGGCTGGAATCAAGGAAGTTATTCCTGTGGGATAAACAAAGATACAACTTCACAGCACACTCTCCACTCTAAAAGAACACACTACATGGGTTGTTCCAGGATACACCAATGCAACAGAGAGACTGAAGACAGCAGTAATCAACAAAGTCTAAGCAGCAGATACTGCCCTGCCAGCCACTGCCCAGCTGTGCCCCCAGTCCTGCTCCTGCAGTTCAGCTCCTGGCTCCACATTAGGGTGGCTCTGTGCAGCACTGCCCTGCTGAGAACATCACCCAAAGCCTCTCCACATGGGAGGTGATGTGCACTGGGAACTTGGCACCTCCTTCACCAGGTAGTAACATCCCCACAGACACAAAGCAGCAGCCAGGACAGGCTTGCACTGCCCAGCTTTGATGAAGTCAGTCCCAGCAGCTCAGTGCTACACAGCATCAAGCCATCTGAAGAATGAAAGAAAACCCCATCAAAACGGAAGCCAAAGTGCTGCCATTGATTTTAATAGGCAGGGTTTTAGCTCTTTAAACAAAACAGCCCAATAAAACCAGAAAGAAATACCTTAGTTTTCCATGTTAGAAATGAAAACAGGTTGGGGTGTTGTTTCTACAAGCAAATGATAGAGGCCTGCTTGGAGTTTGCTTAAATCACTACATAATATAAAAAGAACATGTGACTATGGAAGTTTCTAAAGTTGTATTTTTTAATGCTTTCTGATTCAAGGCCAGTCACATCTGGAATTACAGATGTTTAACTGAGCAGCTGATAACTTATAATTTTAACAATTTAGAATATTAACTGTTTGGACCTAAACATTCTTATATTATGCTTTTCTATGAGCTACACTAACTTCTCATATAATTTTAACCTGCGTTATTTGGAAAAAAAAATTCTCTTTTAGACTGCAAAATTAAGTTTTAAAAAGGGGACTTTTACAAATCAGATTACTCTTCAGTTTTTTACATACAATTAGCTGAAACTTCAGTATAGATAAGCAACCACAGAACAAATTCCCCTTCATGAATACCAGAATCCAAACCAGCAATCTGCTTCTCTTGGAGTTCCATAGCTTTTAATGGAAAATATTAGAAAACATATGGAAATATTGTTATGCTATAATTACAAAACCCAGGAAAATAAATTTTATAAAGGTAGGGTGAACTTTAAGCAACAATGAGTTTGGAATTCCCATGGAGAACTAAAATCCTCCATTTGAAAATACAAAGCAAAGTTAATTAGAAAACACAGTTTGAGCAAAGAGGGCTCTTGCAAAGAGTTCTTAGAAAGGATCACCTTGAATGTGTTTGATGCTGAGGCAATGCCATAACTTTTCTTCACACAAAAGCAGTCATCTACAGAGCACAACCAGATGTTTTCTTTTCTTAGTTTCTGTAAACCTCTGTGACCTCTCTCAAATTAAAAAAGGGAATAGCATTTTTAAAGCCACA
This sequence comes from Toxostoma redivivum, assembly GCA_013397375.1. Lineage (NCBI taxonomy): Eukaryota > Metazoa > Chordata > Aves > Passeriformes > Mimidae > Toxostoma > Toxostoma redivivum. Next base: position 736,458 of record VXBI01012583.1, on the reverse strand, counting down.
GGAGCTATCATTAGTGAAGCATTCTAAGGATTTTCATTAATTCATAGCCAGCCAACCAGGAATTTTCCCACAGCCGTATACAAAAAAAGTCAGGGAAGTCATTGATTGCTTGGTTGGATTTGAATGTAGTCAGAAGTAAGATCAGAAATACCTAGTCACTCCCACTGATATAAGAGTGAAGAACATAGGCAAGGTCAGAAATTAAAATCCAAGCCTGCCCACCAACCATGAGGAAAATCCAGCAGGGCCATATAACAGGGGGTATAGAAATGGTTATTACACAATTTTGTGAGATAAAGGATCATATGGATAGATCATTACAAATCAATCATTTGGAAACCTAAAGCCCAGAATATGCAGCTCCAAGCAGATCTGCAGATCATGTCCTCCAGACAGCAGCCTCAAGGTCTGATTGATGTTGTCCAGCTGTAAAACCCACCCTTCACAGCCATCATGGCCCGGTACACACATTTAGCTGGAGCCCTTTGAACTCCACACGCTCCTTAGGAGCCCCTCATTGTCCTGTGAGCCCAGGGCTCAGCACAGAGCCAGCTCTACCTCCAGTGCGAGCTCCTCTGAATGCAAAGGCTGGAGAAGAACAGACTCCAGCAGCACTGCTCTCCAGAAGCCTGCAGTGCCCTGGGCACTGCTGCAGCTCTGCAATGTGCATGGAGAAGGAGAAAGGAGAAAGGCTCAAAGGTGCACCAGGTGTACAGGCAGTGCTGTGTGCTGAGCACCAAGAGCTATAAATTTGCTTCAGATTAGTCATGGACACACAACTCTGGTTCTCCTCAATCAACCAGAACACGCATCTCAGAGTTTATGCTTTCAGGTATGATACCTGACGTAGCATGGAAATCTCCTAGGACAAAGCTACCCCTCACATTTATTTGGGCTCATTGGAGTATGACAGATGTGCTCCAAAAGCAGATTTACTGTCTTGCTGAACAGCAGCCCAAGGAGGAATAATAAAAATAGAATGTCTGGAACAATTCTTCAAAGCCAGTAGTGACATAATATTGTAACAGCCTTCAAGTGAGAGAGTTTCAGAGAATACAGTATCTCCTGGAACATGTGCTGATGCCTGATAAAACTCTAATCCAAGCTTTAAGTATTTTTAACAATCAAATCAAACTTTAGTACAACGAATCCCAACCTGCACACTTTATTTTCCTCACATTCTTGGGCTCCACCATGCAGAGATGAGAGGTGACAGGAGAACAATACACCTTTAAAATCCATAAATGGTGTCTTAGACATGACACTGAAAGTACAATTTACTAAAAGAAACAAGTTGAAGCATGTTAAAATACACTTTTATAGCCTGGTTTGGCTGGCAGAATTTTGGCTAAACCAGAGTGATAAAACTTGTGTTTCTGTTGTATCATTATTGCAATGAACCTATCCATTACTGGCATATGCCTGTATTCACTACTTTACTAAGTTTATCTGGTCAACGTTTTTATGATAAAATCACATAGTATTATTGGGAGTCAGCATGTGCCACTCCTTTTGAGGAGAGCTGGGGAGGATAAATAAGACAGTGAAACAATTATAAAATACTATATGCATGAAAGAATAAAATCCTTTTTCAAGTCTGCACTTAAATTTTGACCCTTAAATAAAGTCTCACATTACCATAACCAAAAATTACTTCAGATGTACTGACCTAACATTATTTTAGGTTCCCGTAACTTTCATTCCCTTTTTATAATTCATATAGAGATAAGGATATAAAAAATAAGCATACATGTAACTCATACTCCTTTTATGTGGTTTTTCCTAGGTGTGATGTATTAATACATAATGCTAATTTTTAAATATAAAAACAATGTAAAAACTGCTATAGGAACATCAGCACTAACCTAAACTTTTAGAAAAAAATCTATTTCAAATACACCTCATTATGCTGGTAGCAGTAAATATAAAATCAAAGCAATATAATTGAAAAAAATTTTACTTTTAAAAACTAAAAACAGCATTCAAGCCTAACAGTTCTGCAGTAATACTTCACACTCCCTCCTCTTGTTTGCTTCTAAAAACACATGCTAAATTTATGGGTAAAATTCAGCCTTTGAGCATAATTAAGCAGGCAAGTTCACATCAAAGCTTTGTTTCATCATCTTTAGACTGATCTGCTGGAAAAGACAGCCGGTCCTTATTAAACACCCTTTAAACGTTGCAGCTTTAAATAAGTAGCATCCATGTTATATAAACATTAACAAATAATTAACTAAAGAAAAGCTAGTACCATCTAATCATGACAGCTTAACATCCTTCCCCTAGTGGACTATAAAGTATTTATCAGTTAAAGCAGAACTTGTTCTTAAATAAATGCCTCCAGATTTTAAATTAACAAGTCTGATACAGCAGTTTCTACACTTGTACTTACTCAAAAGCAGATTTTGAGGGGAAGTAAGGCAGGGAGTAGCGTTCAGCATCTAAAGTAAGGGACATGTTCTAGAGAGGAAATCAATCAAATCTGTAACAGTCCCAAGCGACTTCAACTGCAGAAGCCCTGTTAAGTCACCAGCTGATGAATTATCATCATATTCAGATTGCCCGGTTTCATGCAAACACATAAGGAAATACACAATTTCGTTGTTAATACTGAGGGTTTGTTTCAATTACATAAACATATGTTTCCTTATGTATTTTTTCCTCTAGGTCATGTAATTGAATGCTCATTCTGAAAATACAGCATTAAACTGTACAGCCTCACAGTTCCTGAGGAAACCGTCATCTGCTCCTTTAAACATGAACATATTTATGCTACTTTGTGCATTTTTAAATTAATTTAAATAGGCAGATTTTCATCAACACCTTTTGACATTAGAGTAGGAATGGGGTCTCATTCTCTGCTACATTACTCAATAAATGAAATTCAAAAGAAAACCCCAAAACACCCTGGAGCAACCCTGAAGCCAAACAAGAGTGGCACAGATGCCTACCTGCATGACTGACCATGCTTGCAAAGCCTTGCACTCAACACACTGCATTATATCTAATCACAGAACACAGGAAGCTTTAAGTGACACATCTCATCAATTCTGAAATGCTATCACATTGTTCTGGATGCCAGGGAGAGGAATCTATTGATTCTATAAATTCCCCAAAAATGGCAGATAGTGAACTGCTGGCATCTGGTCTGCAGAGCTTTAAAGCAGCTCTGGAACTGTCTATAGATTAAAGTACAACCTGATGGAAAACATTAACACCTTCCACCATGTTCCATCTTAGGTCTGTCTTCTGCCTAATACCTTCTGAAATTTTTAAATACTTTGCAAGAGAAAATCTGGGATTTTTAACTGTTGGAAAATAATATGAAAAAGAAGGGAGAAATTTAAACTTTGGTAACTTCTTACCATTTTATGGGGTGTTTTACCTCCAAACTGAAGTTCCCAAAACATATCCTTAGCTGGGCAAAGGATTTCTGTATGGCCTAGCTCTGTGCCTGGTAGATTCCTAACTGTGGAGCAGCATAAGTCTACTTTGGTACGCTTGAGGAGATAAATGTAGGGACATAGCAGCATGAACCTAAAGAATAATGAGGCAGGCAGAGCTCCCAATAGTGGAACAGTAGGAAATCTTCAGTGTCCCTGCTCTGAAGTGGAAAGGAAATGGAAAGTTCCTTACATAAAGAGCATAGAAGGGGACACAGGGAGTTTCAGGGAGAATGCACGGGAACAGAGCCCTCCAGTCTGCCAGAGAAGCTTTGCTTAGCAGAGCAAAGGAAGGTACAACTCTCTGCTAACAAGAAGGGGAGGGTTGGTAAAATGCTGGATTGTGTATTCTTCCTCATCATACAGTCACATTAAACTTAAGCTTTACACTGAACACGGTTCAGTGCCAGGAACTTCAGAGGAATTAAAACATATGAAAAAAATTACTCATGTGTGTAGTCCCATTAGAGTCTACAAAACAACTTGAGAGTAAAGTTGCTCATGTGTTTAACACCGAATAAATGAATCTGAAATATATTCAAATCATCCTCAGATCACAGGTCTGTCTTCTCTGTGCACCTCATGGCTTGTTTATAGCATGAGAAAAATTCAGGGACTACTTTTCCAGACTAGCTCCCCATGTGGACACACTTATTCTAGATTAAAACAGGCCCTTCTCTGAACTACTTTTCTTCTGGATAAAGGTAGGCATATGAGGTCCTAAGATCATCCATATAGAAAATTACTTTGCAATGTTATTCTACTTAAAGCAGAATTTCACTACCCTAATGTGAAATAACATTAAGTATTAGAATATATCAAAATTTCTGTTAAACATCAGTGAAAGGAATCCTACACCAAGCAAAGTTAATCCAAATTTTACAATCCTGAACCCACTGAAATCTGATAATTCTTAGCCACAGTAATGTTAAGTTACTTGTCCTGGTATTAATTGCTTTCCTGCTAGACACACATAGAGTTTGCAAGACAAATGTCAGTGTATCACCAGAGAAGATGAATAATACAGGTTATAAATATAGTTTGTGATGGAAGTTGTAAAACAAACAAAAAATCACATCTAGAATGTGATTTAGTTTTTAGTTTTGAAAACGCTAGGTATTAATAATTTCAGGAGCTATGAATAAAGCTAACAAATACTTCCCCATCAAATTCTTTTAACCACAGTCCAGTAATAAGCTCTCATTAATCACTTTTTTACTGCTACAAAATATTAAGGATACTTAAAACTGTATTTGATACAGTGAAAGAAACTGCATTACTTGTACATGTATGTGTATTACCTCTGTGTATGGACAAAAATGGAACACAGATTCTCAGAAATAACACTCAAATGATGAAAAAAAATTCACCATAGAGAACTGCAATCCACATTTACAATTTTAGTGGAGGAAAATACCCAATGTGCATGTATCTAAATGCACATACAAACCCAGCTAGCTACATTTTATTTCTCCTTGAACAACCATTAAAAGTTAAATTATATATATTTTAGATTATTTATGCCCTTGAGAATTACCTCAATTTAACCATTTCATTCAATGCAAACTAGAGGTTTTTACTTTCTCTATATAAAATGTTAAGATTTATTCATGCCCTTAACATACATTAATTAGAGACTACTTATAAATAACCTGCAATAAGAATAACTATTTGAATAGGATACAATTACTTAAGGCTTGTGTCTTTTCAATCAGTCAGTGTCCCTGCAGTGTTTAGAGTGGCAGAGGGGAAGTGGCCTGTGGTTAAACAGAGGAAATACCAAGGAATTTTAATAGAGCAAATAGTCTCTTTACTTCCTACAGGGTACTACTTCAAAGGCAGCCTTGCTCCACAGCAGACAATGTGTTAGAGGGGCCATCAGTCATTTAATAGTATGTCAAGTCTACTCAAAACTTACATGCAGCCCAAGATAAATACCACATAACTGAGACAATAGGGACCATCCTGCAGTCATTACTCTAATAAATGCTGCCCTGCCTGCATTATGGAGGCAATCATGTGCAAGGGTGGTATTACAAAATCAGACCACAAAATTATGACTACACAATAAGACAAGGTATCTAATAAATTGGCTAGGGAAGTCTGAACTTGAAGCTGAAAATACAATAAAGCCAGAAACTCGCATAAATATTGTATAAGCTAAAATGGTACATTAGTTGTAAGCAATAAAGACAAAGGGGGGGGTTATGCTAATCGGAAAGAGTATAAGTTTTGCTGATCTAAAGGTCAGTCAAAATAATTTTATTAAAAGAACTATATTGTGGTAGATTCCTGTTTAACACACAAAATGACATTAATTATGTAAGCAAAAAAATAAATTCAGAACAAACTGCATCTGCATATTTCTATAAACCTCCATATACATTAATTCAAGTCCATTACAAGTCAAGTACTATGACTTGTAATAGTGATAATTTACTTAATAGAAGATGCAAAACTTAACACAAATATACAGTGGTGTTATAAGCCTGTGGAATACCCTGCCCATGTCTGGTGAATAGACAATAGACGTACTGAGCCAAAACACTTTACTGTTAATTCTGTTAAAAAGACCTAATAGGGGAGTCTAAACCTGTAACTGTTCCATCCAACATAAAAGTTTAGATCTTAAGCTTTATCAGTGTTTGAAGTTTGTTTTTTCACATTCTTCTTTTACATATTTCCCAATGCTTTCGCCTTGCTAAACTATGCCCTACAAACTTCTGAACTCTGTGTTTCAGCAACGTTCTCAAAGGATCTGATCTGAAACCAAGAAAATCCTTAGTGACAGTCTAACAAAAAGGAAAATCAATGAAAGTCAGTTGTGTTCCCTCCAGTGTTCCCGGATCACCACGCTTCAACCAAACTTGTAACCAGACATCAGGAGAAACACAGAAAAACACAACTCAAAAGTTGCTAAAAGTGTATTTTAAAAAATAAAGAAGATAAAGAATATGAAAAGCAATCGAGAAAAGTCTGACAGCAAAATACACCAGAAACGGGAACAAAAGGCAAAGACCAGTAACAAAACGTTTATCACCTTCCTCCCCTCTTCCCCCTCCCGTAAATTTCCTACATCCTCTGTATAATGATCAGGCCCGGAGCTAAAACCCCAAGCCGGCCCCGAATCATTAAAATAACAAAGCCCCAGCGATCGCTTTTATGCAGGTCGGCTCGGGGAAGTGGAGAGCGCTGGTGGTAAAGGACCTGTTGAGTGACTTCTTCACACTAGCCGGCTACGAGCTGCCTCCAATAAAATATCCCTGGCCGGGAAATGCCACCCTCTCTCCCGGCCGCAATTAACTTCCAGATGCAGAGCCCCGGGGCAGCGTTATTTGTTGCAGAAGTGTCCCCGGGGCAGCCGCTCCCTCTCTCCCTCCTCCCCGCACGGCCCGAGCGGCTGCAGACCCCGCGGAGCTCCGCGCATCTCCCGCACGCCGCTGGCCCGGCCCGGCCGCGGCAGCANCGGCCCCGCCGCCCCCGCCCCGCTCCAGTCCTGGCAAACGGCAACAATGGCAGGGAGCGGAATACCCTCCGGCTGCTTTGCACTGCACCTTTCCCTTCCCTTCCCTTCCCGGGAACCCCTCAGTATGCGGGTACCCTCGCTCCCCGGGACAGCGGCAGGCTGCTGCTGCCTTCCTGCAAATAAGGGGTCAAGCCAGGACCTGGCCGAATTCCCATCTTCGTTCCGTGGTGCGGTACCATATTCCTGATCCACTCACTACATTGCAAAGAAGAGAGGCATCAAGGAAGACTAGTCATAGATCTTTGACATGATTTCATGCATTACAGAATCAGAGAATCAACTAGGTTGGAAAATACCTCTGAGATCATCAAGTGCCATGTGCAATCTTTCCTTAAACGCTTTCAAGGGACTGTGATTCCTCCATCTCTCTGAGCAGTGCATTCCGAAGTCAAATCACCCTTGCTGTGGAGAAATTCCTCCCAACGTCCAACCTCAACCTCCCCTGGCACAGTTAAATCTCTGTCTTCTTGTCCTGTTACAGACTGGGAGAAGAGACCCCACAGGTTCCAATCTCCTTTCAGGTAGCTGTAGAGGAGGATAATGTCACCTCTAAGCCTCCTCTTCTCCAGGCTAAACACCACCAGCTCCCACAGCTACTCTCTAATTACTCTTTAATTAAGGAAAACAAGCTGGAAGAATATACTATCATAAAATTTTCATTTGCAGAAAATGCAAAGGAAGTTGTAGGTGGCAATAAATATTTCAACTTTTTCAACTGGAGTTAATGCTGACATTACATGCTTTGATGAAAACACTTTTCTTTAAAATAAAATAAATCACATTTCTGATAAATACCAAATGCAAAGTGGTCTAATATATCAGTAAGTTACATCAATTTCCACCCCTCTGCCTCAAAGTCATATAAGAGACAGGGCAGCCCAAGGCTCCTTCGAGGCACAGGATGAGCTTGGAAGATACCTCAGGCGTCACTTGGCCTAACCCTCTGCTCAAAGTAGCCCTAAGTTCACCTTTAGATTAGACAGCCCAGGGCCTTGTCATTCACCACACTTATGTATCACTTAACTCCAGTTATTTTGAAAACCTTGATTTTAGTACATTCTGTTTGCTATGATTGATCTTGGACAAAAACATCATCCTAATGGAACAAACACATCAGTATTTTATAAAAGACATTACAGTTTGGATTAAAAGAGTATCTATTACCATCATTAAGGCAATCAGCTTAAAGGAAACATGACCAGCTGGTAATTTTTAACTACTATTGGTTTTACACCTATCATAGGTTTTCCATCCTTAGTGACTAGTGGTAAAAATAATACAATAAAGCTTGTTTAAGTTGATGGATGACAGCCCTGGCACTCACAGTTACCTCTGAAAACAGGATTGTGACTTTAGGATGGCTATAGCCCTTCATTGTGACATGAACAGAAGCTACATTTTTTACATTAAACTTTTTTTTTTCTTTTTTCTTTTTTTTTTAGCAAAAGTTTGAGATTAGGCCATAGTTGTTTGCAGGTCTGGGATCAAAAGGTTCTTACTTTTGATCTCCATTTCCCCTGTAGGCTGGAATTCTGAAAAAGATACTATTAAGTCCCTAGGTGGAATTCCACTGATTTTATGATGAGATGTTTTTGATGGTCAAGTACATCCAGGCCAGAATGGAAGTTTAGCACATTTTTCACCATACCCCACACACTTCTGTCTGGGTATTCCTGCTTTACTTTCTTCTTGCATTACTCAGAAGTGATCTAACAGGCTTGAAAACTATATGAGCATTTTGATTTTAAATCAAGTCAGGCTGCATAAAACCTGTAAATAACTAATCCTTTTATGTTTGAATGAATTACTAAGGACATAAAATACAGCAGCATCGTGGCTAAAGAAAGGAAGACGTGTATAGTTCATTTACAGGTCAGTAAATACCTCTGCTTCCCATAACCACCTATGACAAGCAAGGATTCCCTGTTGAACATAATGCCATTGATCTGCAATTAAATCTTCTAAACCATGAGGAAAATTGTTTGGCTTTTTCTGTTAACTGAGATCTAGACTGCTGGAGAAGCCTTAATTTTTAAATGAGGACAAAATTAGCATTATCTGAGCTATTGATGTATTAGCCTATGAAGTTTTCAACAAAAACAGACACACAACAAATAGTGCCAATGCCTTGGTAGCAGAATAACTGAAGAACTCCCAGCTGCCACTGGTTACAGTATCCAGAAAGCAGCAAAACGATTGGTCATATTTACTGACACCTCAAACCCAGCAGCACAAAGCAAAGATGCCATCTGACAAAACCAGCATTGATACTTCCTTCCCAACAGTTCAGCCGAAGCTAATAACAAAATGACACGTCTGAAAAACAATTCCTCCTTACTGCCACCATGTCCAACTTATCCTGAGAGTGCACTGGCTGAATACAGAAGTATTGCATTGCTTCGGATCCACTTAGAATAATTCCCACTGAAATCTTTGGTGGAAAACAGTAGTGGAGAGACAGGAATCAAATGACTGCAGTTCAAGTTTCTAACTGGAGTCTCCAAACTGCTGCGAGCTCATGGAACAGCAAAAGTGGCTGTGGGGACTCTGCTTGTCTATAGGTTCTTTTGTCCTTTTTACAAGAGTCTCTTGTTTCTGAGTAGGATAGAATGCCTAATATCCAAAAGTCATGGGTATCAATATCCTGCATTCTACAGCTGGTTTTGGTTGCCACTCTCCCTTCTTGCTTAAAGCTAAAATCTTTTTTTTTTTCCTTCCCCTTTCGGAGCAGCTGTTCCCAGATGGAGGGCACAGTGAGAACTGAGCAACTCCTATAAAAACATGAAAACTCATGTAACAAAAATTTCTGATAATATGGTTAAAAATTCCCAACAAAATCTTTCTATTGCTCAGCAAAAATTCATTCTTGGACTTGAAAGCTATATGCTCCATCCATAGTTCATATTTCTAGTGCTGAATTCTCTCCCAAGAGAGACTGACCTTGACTGCAAAAGAAATTGTTCAAACAGCTCACTTTGGGGCAGAAAGCATACATCAGGTTTGCAGAGTAGTCAGCTAAGTCACACAATCATGACTATTGCAGTAAGTCAGTAACTCCTCTTACAGACACTGCCCACTGTTTGGAAATGAGGATGAGATGCAGTGAACCAAGCAGACAATGTGCTAAAAGAGATCCCAGAACAGAAATCGCTCAATGTGAGGGTCTTCTGGAACTTCATCTAGCAGATACCTGAAGACAGAAAATCAGATCTTTTGCAAGTACACATTTACATGACATTGTCCCAATTCCATGGGGATGGTTTATCTATTGGATGAGCACCAAGCATAAAATAGAGGAAGAACCATCTTCCAGGATCAAACCTTAAGAACAAAACTAACAAGTGTGAAATGGATGTGGACATTCCCAGCAAGGGCATGAAAATTCCCACCTGTGTCAGGGGTCACAAAAAATCTGTTTGCATGGAATCTTCTGTATTATAACAAAGCCATAGTTTCAAATGATCTGGCCAGTCTCAAGTGAAAGGTTATCAACTGATAAGAAAGCAACCTCAAGCCGTAAAATTAAAATGAAATTTGAATCAAAACTATCAATTGTTATGAATACCTATCTCGTTCAAGGCAACTGTTTAATCATTAACGCCTCGAGAAAGATGACAAAGATTCATGAAACACAGAGTTCTCAAAGAAAAATCTGTATTACCTGTCTCATTTTATAGATGGGGAAACTTAAGCACCAAGTCATAAAGATGCCTGCTTTTATGTCTTGCACACATGCTCAGGGCTAAACCAATAATTAGATTTGGGGTCAGGAAAGACTCTGCACCTCAGTAAAACAGGGCAATGCCCCTGTGTGTAGCATTCTTTGGTTTTAATTTGCTGCTTTCTGTAGAGACATACTCTACTTGCTAAGGTCACACAGATGGTACCAGGGGGTGCAAGCTCCAGAGCAATTCCTCTCCAGTGGCTGCTTCTCTCTCAGGAGAGGCAAAGAGCACCCAGCAGGCTGTCCTGGCAGCCAGCTGCCCCCCACTGTGGCCACACATTTATTGGCACTTCTGGAGTAGCTGCTGCTGTGTCCAGATGGGAAAGTGGAATTAGATGCATGAATTCTACTTCACTGGCAGCCACCATTTCTATATCCAGATGCCTTGCAACAGGTCCTGAAAATGAGCATCCAGTCCTCCCTGCTGATGAAGCCAGACCTTCCAGAATCCCACAGAGTGTACCAGCAGAGATGTTTCTCTCCTGCTCAGTTTTGTTTTGTCACAGTGTCACGTTTGAGATTTTTCTCAAAAATCTCAAGTCTGTCTCCAGATATTTGGGGATGTTTTGAGGCTTGTAGAGTTCAGAGAGAAGGGAGTGAATGGTCTTGTGACCTTTCTGGATGACTTAATCTCTTCTACAGGAAATTGCACTTAATGACCAGAGAAGTTTAAATCCTATATTCCTAGAGGCTCAAGTCAGCATCAGATGTAGGAGTATGTTACGGTGAAAAGGAAATGACTGAACTAAACCAAACAGCTATTATATGAAAATTACTTCTGATCACCATCAAATTAACAATTTGTCAGTGATCCATGGATGCAAATCTTCATATAATGTTACCCCTCCCCAGACCTCACAGTTCCCTTTATTGTATAAAGGCCTCCTTCTTCTACTGTAAGAAAATGTTTGCAGTCAAATGTCAACTTTCTGTATTTCTGTTTAGTTTTGTATAATTTAATTTATATGTATATAATTAAGGAAGTTCTCTAAAATTATTCCACTTTGTGATGTGCCACCAAGCACACTCCTCCCTGCTCCAAAAACACACCAAAGAGACTCACCCTGTGGCCACATGTTGATTCTGAGGGAGAAGGGCAGGACTGCATCTTTCAGCAGCAGTCTTCTGTTACACTGGATTAGGTGCAATATGAAACTGCACTGTTAAAGGAAAGTAGATTTATGATGCAAAGAAAATTTAAAATTGCATGGATGAGTCATTTCTCAATAAAAATTCTGTTGAACTCAAATTATTCTGAACCAACAACTGTATCCCCGAAGTTATCTATGTTTTTTCTTCTTTAACAAGTGAATAATTTGTAATGTTCAATTTTAAAATAATGTTTTTCTGCAATATAGAAATTTTATCTCAAACAGCTATTAAAAATGCAAACCAAGATCCTCACAATGCAGTTTGAATAAATGCCAGAAATTATAATGAAGTAATGTCTTTACAAAAGTTTCCAGTTTTAATTCTACTCTCAACCCTTTCTGACTGCAGCACAATGCTTCCCATGCAGATAGCCTGTCATTTTCCTTCTGCAGGGAAATACAGGGGAGGGAGGTGGGGTGGGAGAACAACCCTAACCTGATTTAACAGTCTATTGTGCAATTCAACAGCATCCTGTGGCAATGTCTGCAAAATTAATCCTAGCACACTAAGGGACCCCTCACTGAGCATAACCTGCCTTAAACCCTTTCCCATTTAACTGAGGGAGAGCTATTTGCTCAAGCACTTTGGGATGACATCATTTGTTATTTGAGGCCAAAAGCTAAGGGTAATTAAGGCTAAAGAAAATGTTCTGAAATTTTTTGCAATTAAAATGCATAGAGACACTTGTAACAGATACCACTGCAGAACAATAGAAACATGACTGGAAGAATTTTAAAAAGTCTGACTATTGTGCAACTAGTGTGGAAGAAGATCACAAAGCCCTTTGTCAATAGCACCTCATTCTACTCCCACAAAGGGAAATACACAAACGAAAGAAAATACAAAGGCTGGAGGCATATGGAAATTGCTTTCTTTTGTTTATATGATAGATATTCCCCAAAATATTCGTCTATTTTAAAAACACTTTATAACAGATTTATGAAAGAATGCACAGTAATTCTACAAGACTGGGCTAAAAAAAACAGAGGAAGGGCCCTGTTAGAAATGACAATTGTTGCTGGCAGCTCTACCTCTCCAACAAACAAACTGATGGTTCTTTTTCTCTACAGTCTGGCATATTATTTTAAAACACAAATTTGAAGCAGTTGGGTATCAGGATTGAGTTAGCTGCTTATTTTTGGAAAGAGTAAGATAAATATGCAGATAACTGAAAGATAAATATGTAGAGACTGAAATGTAGTGAACAAGGTTTGTTAAGACTCCATGGAAAGTTAAAGGCTGTTAATATGGTAAGTTACAACACATTAATATTATTTCTTTCTAATTAGATTATAATAGTAAAAACCACTGAAAATACCAGTCCTCCTAAACCATAAATTGTGGTAAAATTAACTGCCCAGGATCATGTGTTTACAGAAGAAAGAAGGAAATTACTGGATCCATTTTTTTACATTTAAACAAAAACATCTCCAAGAAAAGATTTTCCATGTAACCAACTTAAAGTCTCAGCATTCTAAGGGCAGTGCTGATGCCTCCTGAGAATGCTTCCCTCTGACTTCCTTTCTCTGCCAAAATGAATTAGAGCAAATTGCAGGAATATTGTCAGATAGCCACATCCCATAGCACACAATGAGATGCAACTCTGAAGTTAGAGAATCCTACAAATATTTGAATCATGACAGATGGATACTATAATATTTTAAAAATATTTTTAAAATATTTTTTAATTTTTAAAAAATATTTTTGTCTGACTGAATGCTTTGAAAAGCAATAAAGATGCTTAAGAAGTGCACAGTATTTAAACAGCACAAAGTAATTTCTTATCCTTCTAATGTGATGAAACAGTGAAACACAAAAATCTGGAGGCAGTAAGTTTCTGCCGGGCAAATATTTGAAATAACACTATATTTATTATCACAGAAGAATTATATGAGTAGATGTTGTACCAGAAGTCAATCTAAATTTTACACCATAATGAGTGGGGTTATTTTAGAACTGCAGAATAATTTGTCAAAAGCTTTCAGAGAATCATTTTGCTTAGAAAAGACCTCTGAGCCCGAGTCCAGCCTTTGACCAATGATCACACTATGAAGCAGACCATTGCACTAAATGTCACATCCAGTGGTTTCTTGAGCATGTCTAGGGATGGCAATTCCAGCATCTCCCTGGGCAGCCTGTTCCAATGTTTAACAATCATTTCTGTGAAGAAATTCTTCCTGAGAATTCCTTTCTGGAAAGTGAAAATATTCTCTTACCATAAACTGACAATGCTGGGCAGTCTTACAGAAACATAGTCACGACAGCAGCCTAAATTAATTTAGAGGCAAGATTTTAAAAGGTTGGCTTTTCAGATTATCAAAAATATTAAGCACCCACCCATCACTAAGTTCTGTTCAATACTGAGCACTCAGAGCTTTGGAATAATCAGGCCTGACATGGAGCATTTGTATGCGTGCAGAACATAAATTCGGTGACAAATGTTGTGTAGTCGGAAGGATCAGTCAGTCCCCTGCGGGCATCCCGTGCCCGCGGNTCCATGTAACCAACTTAAAGTCTCAGCATTCTAAGGGCAGTGCTGATGCCTCCTGAGAATGCTTCCCTCTGACTTCCTTTCTCTGCCAAAATGAATTAGAGCAAATTGCAGGAATATTGTCAGATAGCCACATCCCATAGCACACAATGAGATGCAACTCTGAAGTTAGAGAATCCTACAAATATTTGAATCATGACAGATGGATACTATAATATTTTAAAAATATTTTTAAAATATTTTTTAATTTTTAAAAAATATTTTTGTCTGACTGAATGCTTTGAAAAGCAATAAAGATGCTTAAGAAGTGCACAGTATTTAAACAGCACAAAGTAATTTCTTATCCTTCTAATGTGATGAAACAGTGAAACACAAAAATCTGGAGGCAGTAAGTTTCTGCCGGGCAAATATTTGAAATAACACTATATTTATTATCACAGAAGAATTATATGAGTAGATGTTGTACCAGAAGTCAATCTAAATTTTACACCATAATGAGTGGGGTTATTTTAGAACTGCAGAATAATTTGTCAAAAGCTTTCAGAGAATCATTTTGCTTAGAAAAGACCTCTGAGCCCGAGTCCAGCCTTTGACCAATGATCACACTATGAAGCAGACCATTGCACTAAATGTCACATCCAGTGGTTTCTTGAGCATGTCTAGGGATGGCAATTCCAGCATCTCCCTGGGCAGCCTGTTCCAATGTTTAACAATCATTTCTGTGAAGAAATTCTTCCTGAGAATTCCTTTCTGGAAAGTGAAAATATTCTCTTACCATAAACTGACAATGCTGGGCAGTCTTACAGAAACATAGTCACGACAGCAGCCTAAATTAATTTAGAGGCAAGATTTTAAAAGGTTGGCTTTTCAGATTATCAAAAATATTAAGCACCCACCCATCACTAAGTTCTGTTCAATACTGAGCACTCAGAGCTTTGGAATAATCAGGCCTGACATGGAGCATTTGTATGCGTGCAGAACATAAATTCGGTGACAAATGTTGTGTAGTCGGAAGGATCAGTCAGTCCCCTGCGGGCATCCCGTGCCCGCGGCCCCGCTGCAGAGCGCGCCATGAAATCCCCCAACTTGTGGGGCTGTCATTACCAAGTGCAGCCACTGGAGGGCAGAAGCAGCCCAGCACTTTTCTGGGCAGTTCAAAATTTATGACTTTAAAGCCTGTCTTTATATGGAAAAGCCAAATAAATAGCCAGAAATTTTTAGTGCAGAATACTTTACCTGCTATCTTAATTTCCTTAATATGGCATCATTCATAGAAACTGAATACCAAGATATTTTGGAGTATTACTATGATATGTACAATAAAATTCTAAATATGAAAATAATTAAATCTATCATTAAAATACTTTTTTCCCCATTTTCATTTAATATATAAAACATAATTTGGTTATCCAGACAAGAGAATGCCCCTTTAGACAAGAATCTAGAAATTGTGGTCAGGCACTTAAAACCTTAGAAGTAGTAAAATATCATGGACTGGTAAAATAAAAGCTCAGTTCTAAGAGAGCAAGAAAGGATCAGAGAAAAAGAAGGTACAATAACTGAGTTGTTGCAAGGTTATGGATTTTTTTAAAGGTCACAATGAGATGATGAGCTTGAAACATAAGCAATTTAAAAATTGCAAAGTCCCAAAATTTTATAGTGATTAATAACAAGACTAATGAATACATAATTTTTAATGAAGGGGACTATCTTATACCACCTGCCTAGTTCTGTCCTTTTAGCTCCAAATTGCACAGGATTAAGGAAAAGAGTGACAGACTATATTCATGGTGTTCTCAAGCCATCCTAGTGGCAGAGGAAAACCTGGTTTAAGAGCTAGGAGAAAAAATCCTGGAACATAAATGCAGAAAGAAGGAATACTTACTTCTCTTTCAGTCTGGGTGTTGTAGCAGTTTTACTGGTCACACAGACACATCCTTACAACATCCCAAGCCAGATGACCCTGCTTAAATTTAATATCAAAAGCCCTACTTGCACATGTGGGATTCCACAACATATTCTGTTCGCTCAAGATGCCAAACTTTACACCCACTGATACACAACATGGATCAAAACACACTTACAAAATCTATCCTTTCACTCTCTTTTTTAAGGCACAAGTAATGCAGTACTTATTGTGCCACTCTAATACCAGCCCCACAGCACATCCATGTGATCAAATATCAAACATATCCAGGGGTATGAAAGTCATTGGCAATCACACCCAGCTACATCCTAAACATTTTTGATCATGTTCTTACCTCCTTGCTTAATAAACAGTGTCCTGCAAAAAACAGGTATTAGAAGAAATCCAATTTATTGCTGTTTCTAAACTCAACAAGTTCATGATTAATTTTCCAACTTGCTTGGCAATCTAAGAAAGCAAAACTTCAGTGGTAACACTGTGCCATGCAAAGCAACACTTCACTCTTCCTGGGATTCTCCTGAAAATCCTGCTGGCCCCACCAATACCAACTTTGGGTGCCCAAAACAGACAGACTGGTTTCCATATTTTCTGTGTAGCCCTTTCCTCTCATGTCAAACAAGTCCAGGCACTATTCCCCCACAAAGGAATCTAGAACTAGAGGCTCTTCAGCAGCCTGGATTCCTCTCTTTCACACCCAATCCTGTTTGCCCACTGTGACCACAAGAACTCCCTTTTGAAATTACCAGGTGGGATCCCTATGCTCCCCAAGAGGCTAACAGCCCAGCTCCCCCTCATAATGACTATTATTACTTTGTGTTTTTACTCTTTCATTATTAAATATATATAATAGATATTCTAAATAGCTCATATAAAATAACAGAATGTCATTTTGATTCAAGATGACTCAATTTCACGAATAACAGGATATGAAATAATTCAAGTCAGTCACTATAGCTCCAAAGTATTTTTGAAAATAAAATACCTTATATTTCCCATCCAAATATGTAATATTAAGTCCTTTAAAATAAAGGGACAAAGATCATCAATATAACAATTAATAGGGAAACTAAATCAATCCAAGGAATAAAAAAGTTGGTTTACAACCAATTTCTATGAAGCTTTGATTTTATGATTGTTAGGTAAACCTTAGAGTTATCTCAGTCGTTTAAGATTAGCTTATTTTCATGTTAGATAAACTGAAGGCGTTTGCAAATTATTTTACACTGCTTTTATGCAAGGTTTCTGTTAAAATCCAAGGTTTCTGTTAAAATCCAGCCACATAAAAATGCTGGATTATTTTTAAAGTTACATTTCCTTCTAATAACACTTTGAACACAGAGTTAATCTTCTTACATGCAACTATAAAACTCACAGGTTTAATCACTTCAGAAGTATTTAGAATACAAAATTTTGAACAAGTAGAAAAATGTAGACGTATCCACACATACAAGAAAAAAATCAAATGTAGTTTACTGGTATGCTGGCTTGCTATTTGTAAATTCAAAGTGCTAAATGACAATTTAATGAATGTTGTTTCAGCCTGGGCTTTTGATGTTAACATTGAAGCTTTCAAGTACGTTTTTATGCATGCTTCAAGTAACATCACCACAGAACTTTGGGAGCATCGGCTCTTTGGTATATATTACTGTGAATCTACTCTTATACCATAGGCATACCTCAGTTTTTTTGGACAACACTGTGCATTACTGAAATTTGTACTTAGAAAAAATTTAATATGGAGACAGTAATTAAGAGGAGAACATAAATTCAAAATAAATTATTTTGCAGCCCAGCAGCCCAGTTAGGGTCACAGGTACTGGACCTGTCTCAGGAAAACACTACTAGATTATTTAGGCTCCATTACAGTCAGAGACAGAGGCCCAGTATCAACCTTACAGAGCCTAAATTGTAGGAATGACAGTTTGATCATATTAAGAGTGAGAGGGATCTTTGCTAGAACAGTTTTTCACCGTCTTAGTCAATGTATCAGCTTATCACAAGGGTCAAATGACCACTGGAGCCAAAGCAAGGCAACATGGCTGGAAGCAAAGGTTGCAGCTTCATGAGCTTAAGCCAGAACTAGAACAAAAAAGACTGAGATTTTTCTATGTTCTGTAGGGTAGAGACAAACAGAAACACTGCAAGGCAAAGCATGCAAAACTGGAGCAGGGCTGGATTCCAGGATGGCCTCTGCACTGCTGCTCCTGGCCTGGCAGTGCCTGCACAGGAACAGAACTGTCACATACATTGCCAAGGGAGCCATCAACGACAGGACAAAGACCCTATGAAGTCTAGACTATTACTCTTCAAGGTGGAAAAAAATCCAGCTGTATTTGAGAAAGCAGGGGCACAATTTAAACCCATGCTGGTCAAAGGAGGTGTAAATGTAAAGTGAGAGGCGCTTTTTTGACTTGCTGATTCCTTTACTCTGGGAAGAAAAAGCTACCAAATGAAACAAATAACGCAACTCTGCTTTTAAATTCTTTTCCCCTTAGCATTGTGTGGGACACTCCTAGTACCTCACACTAAAGATCCTGCTGGTAACATTTGCTAATGGAGAGCAGGATATCAGGACTGGTGCTATTATTATTCTGCTACTATTCTACTGCTTCTCTTAAATTGCTCTGTCAGACTTCCCGTCACTTGAGACAAGTTCCATTATAGCAGACATTAGGTGTATTTAGGTATTTGCCAGATAATAGAGTAAGGTTCTTAAGCAATCAATCTGTACAGATTAGTCTAATCTGTTGCTGCTAGAAACTTTGTTTCCAGAAGCAAAGTACACAATAGTTTCAGATTACCTGCAATAAAGTTAAGCTATGGGCAATATATGTTTTGAGGTGTGAAGAAAAACAAAATAAAAGAATGCATTCCCAATATTGTCTTTGCCTTTACCAGATCAGGCAAGTATCTGAACTGAGATTTCAATTTCTCTAAAAACTATTCCTAATGGATCTGGCTCCATTTAAATTGCTTCACTTGGTTCTCCTAAGTATTTTGGAATGCAGGATACAACAGAATTCAGTTAGGAATGTTATTTCCTAAACCAAATAAAGCACAAAAAAAAATGTTTCAATATCAGATAAAAGTTTGTTATTTCCGTATTAAAATAAGATTTCCAGGAGCAAAGCCAAACAATTCAAGATTTTAAGGATTCTGCATAAAAGTGAAGGCAATGAGCAAATGAAGTTAAAAACATGGACGTGTCAATATCTGTCATCCAGTTCTAAAGTAATGCAGTTGTTCAGTGATATTTTTCAGAAAATATAGAAATGCTTTTTATTTCAACTCTCATAGCTCAAGCTATAATTCAAAATACTAAGTAAGGACTGTCAGATCATCTCGCCCTTTAGCTTTTCCTAATATGAGACTGACTACATAAAATGATTTTTTTCTATCACCCTATTTTCTCAACTTACCTTTCATCCTATTGGACAACAGATATGGATACAAGCATGAAGAAAGGAAGAGCAATACTGTGTCTGTTCATGAGATAATGTAGGATTCATGTCTAGCAAGAAACACAGGCTGGAGCCTCACTCAAGGTCACCAGCACTTGAGGCAAATGCTGAGAGCTGAACAAAGAGCAGCATAAACCCGTACTTACAATGTTTCCCTGCATTGTGGCCATGAAGAGTTGGGTGGGTTTTTTTGGTACATGGCTCTCCTTGACTTCAGGCTCAATATCAAACACGAGGATATTTAACTTTCATGTACTGTTTGATAAAAATGAATTCAACACCCTAAAATTAATGGCAAGGATCTGGATATCTGGTCTGGTCCCCACTGATATGATCCCATGAAATGCTACATTCTGTTATAAAAAGATAATAGGGCAACTTCCATAACTGGAACACTTACACTGACCAGAGAGCAGATAACCAAGTTAAAGAATTAAATAGGCAAATAACTTAAATTAATTAAAATGAAATAAAATTATTATCTTTGTCAGCTTATATTAACTGAGCAATTGTTAAAACTGAAGTCAGTTGAGAATTAGTCTTGTCATTGGAGATACCTTTTTCTAAAAATTATGTTCTTCATGAAAACTACCATATTCCTTATAAATAAGCTATTTAAACTCCAATGTGACAAACTGTTTCTAGTAGCAAAATCTGTTTTGCATATGGTTTACTTCAGACTTGAAACAGACTTCTAAAACCATAAAGCTTTGTCAAGTCATCTGCAGCAATTCATTGTAGCTGAAATTCTTGTACAACCTAGGGTTTGCTTTGTTTTAAACTGCAAAAATAGCTCCAAATCTCTGAAAATAATTACTCAAATATATAGGAAAAGTTCCCTTCTTCCACAAAAAGTAGATTATAATAATACTTCAAGTATTTACAGTTTATTTGAATGAAAATTATAATAAACTTTCAAATCTGGGCATAAAATCATAATTACTATATCATTACTTAATACAAGTTATGAATAATTCTTAATTTTCTGTATTAGTATTGTAACAGCAAGCCATCCTTCCTTCTACTCTAGCAGGCTGGAGGTGAAAGTATTTTTCACCATTAGAAACTGAGATTCTCTGTGTGATCTTTTCAGCTTTGCACGACGGTTCTGGAACCAGATCTAAAATGGAAAGAGAAGGAATGCTTTTCAGAAATACAGCAGTGGAAACAGAATAATATTTCTAACTTAAAGGTATTAACACAGCATAACAATATTTTGTGTGATGACAGCAGCTTGCAAGTTCAATATAAATTTAAAATCTGCAGATGACAGCATGTAGCTACCTGCTACCTGTAATTTTAACACCACAGACAAAGAAAATTATATCCCCAGGTTACCTAGAAAGCGAGATTAGCTTCACTGTAATTAATATAAAAACTGGTAATAAATACAGGGACAGAATCATATCCTGGAAGATCCTGAATGTCTGGAATTCACACATGTCTTAAGGTGCTATTTCTTCAGCTACTTAACTATTTGCAGCATCAAGTTTCCCATCAAGCCCAATATAATACTTGCAACAAAAGCCTGATAAACAACGAAGTGAAGCCTAAATTCTCACGTTTACAGTATGCTTCTTATCACATTGAACTACCTGGAAATCAGTAATTAACATCCCTGAATAGATTTTGCTTTTGGCCAGATAAAGACATAGGTTCAAATACTGGTTTAACACATCTATGCTCTGCTGGCAGTCTCACAAAATATGCAGGCAGTCACAGAAATTACATCCATACCTATTTCAAATTTATTTTTCAAATATGGTGACAAAATATAAAAATTATTTTAAAGAAACGATCAAGTTCTGTACATAATAACTAGAGATTAGCAGAGCAGATATTGTGGAAATATTATAGTGATGAATACCTCATCAATGCTATGGAAGGCTTTAGATTTCAGAAGGAATTCAATGGTTTCCATTTCATAAATCATTGAAGGAATGTTTCATGTATATACATTGATTTAAATTGAGAGTATTAACATTCTCATTACTGCTGTCAAACCACTTATGTATATAACCAGAGAGTACATATAGCTGGAATTAAAGAAAAGTTCAAATAAAATTTTAATTACCTGGATCCTGTCTTCATCTAAATCTAATTTGCGAGCTAACTCTTCTCTAATATCAATGCCGGGGTAGGAGTTCATTTTAAAAACATTTTCCAAGACTTCAATCTGAGGAGATTAAAATACACTTGTTGAATAGTTAACACTATATTCATAGCAGTAAAACATAAAATAAATAAAATAGCAGCTTAGTTTGTTCACCAGACTTCTGATCAGTGTTCGCACAATCCTGATTTCATGCATAAATACAGATCTGCTGAAATTAGCAACATTCTTGTTAATTTACATTAATTCCTGATTACATTGCTGTCTGCAGAGGTACATCATGCTAGAGGTTTTACTAAACTACATTGATACTCATTTGTTAAATGCTAAGGAAAGCCCTACCTGGTTTCTTGTAAATGCAGTTCTTGGTCTTCTACCCCTGTACCAGCTCAATTCTCGTTTGAAAGACAGCCTTTCAGTGACTGAAAAATATTTTTCACATTTCAAAACTCTTTCCTCTTGCACTGGATCACTTCTAGCATGAAATAATGGATTTTCATAGCAAACAACAGGGATTTGCAGATGGGGATTACTGTCATCACCTAAAACTAGAAAGAGTAAGAAAAGGAGAGCTTCAATTTACTGGTTTGCTGGAGAAACATGCCAGTATTTTTAAAGGGTAAAAGCTTCAGAGGTTACAAAACAGACTAACTTACCCAAGCTGGTGCATGCATCCATCCAGGGTCTGTGAGGTTTCCCAGATGGAATGCCATCTTTTTTCTGCTCTAGTCCCAATATACTCTCAATTGAAAAGGAGCACTGTGTGGTTTTGCTCTCTCCAAAGCCGGGCACCTTGTGCAGATCCGGAGAGGCCGCTGTGGGGGCAGCACACAGCGAGGGACCAGCCATGCCTTCGCCCTCAGCCAGCATAGCAGGGGCACTGTACTTGCATTTCTCCACAAACCCTCCTTATAGCTATGTTGACAAGGGGGTTGGATTTGCAACGTCATTAATTAAAATCTTTTATTAGAAAGTTTTAGCATGTCAATGAAAACTCTCCCACCAAGAGGCACGAGGAGTTAATTGTTTATTTGTTTGCAAGTAATTAGCAACTAATGGTGACACTAGGGGGGCCACCAAGGGGGACAAAAAGTGTTATCTCTCCTAACCAGAGCATCGACTTAACTTTCTCAAAAGAAGCTGTGCACAAATATAGTACTTCTCTTTTATTTGAAATCATTAATGTATAAAATCAATTTTTTAAAAAACTTTATACTCTAATGGACTCCACTTACCTAAACATAGAAGCATGATAGGAAACCAGTCAAGTAATAAGTAATCTCATTTAAGTGAATTTCCTTCCAAGGAAATTTAAAAAATAATCTCTTAATGCTATTAGGGTAATCCCGATGAAAATGCCTCTGTTTTTTCATATGCATATGTAATGGTGAACGTGGTCAATAAAACAACAATAGCTTTTGGCATAAGGCACTGTGCAGTGGGTTGGCAGTGTTGTCAAAGCTCAGTGTAATTGCCTTCCAAGTGCTTGGATTAGTTAATAGGAACAGTTGCACCAACTATTTTAAATAATTCATGCATTCGTTTTTCTTATTAAAATAACTTTGTTGCAGCCCTTTTGAAACATAGCAGATGTGAAATTTCCTGATAATTCTTCACTACAGAAAAGCAAAACTTCAAGTAATAGAAGCAGTACACTCAAATATACAGGTTTAAAAGCATCCTTTTTCTCATAGATGTCTCTCCCTCCTTGAAGGCATATAGCAAACAGAAGTATATTTAAATCCTACAGAGCCAACACTTAAATTCACAAAAAAATTATGACTTATGGGAAGAAAGGAGATAAAGGCTTTGTAATGGGGCTCGAAGTCTGACAGAATTTTGATTTCATCCCTTATAAAGAAAAAACCAACGATAACATTTTTATATTCAAGCTCATCTGTCAGTCACACAGCAGTTCACATCACATGCTCAAAACCAGCTTTTGGTTCAGGACAAGAAAAGGAGGAATTTCTGCAGAGACGCTATAAAATTTGTCCAAAAATAACAGGCAAAAATGCAAACAATATTTTTATTTCAGGAGGAAAAACTCCCCCTCTTACTGGCTGGACTTTGTGGTGAGCAATAAGATTGTTGTCAAACCAAACTATTCAAAGAGGGACAATTCCAGAAGTGACCTTACCAAGGACACTTCTCACACATACCAACGGATCTTGAAGCAGCATGCATCCACCTGCAATGTTCACTTGCAAGATGAGCTCCAGTCACCATTTATAGACCTTATGCCTCCTCTTGAAAACTGTATTTCATTGTTTTGGCTCATTAGTATTGACAATACTACCTTGCAACCCATTTGAAATTACCTGTAGACTTTTAACTAAATACCTTGGTAGGGGCAATTAGAGCAACAAAGCATACATTAAGTTGGGAATCCTAAGTAATCGATAATAGGAAAACTCACTGCTCCTTGGATATGCAAATCCAATCCTCTTACGGCATCACATACTTGATGAGGCAGCAAACTAATCTCCCTTTCAGACTTTGCACCACTGTTTTTGCCTAGGGACAGTGGAATTCATCTCTTTAGTAGATGAAGCTCTCGTTCTTCAGAGATGGGAAGCCTTCATGAACTGTTTACACCAGCGGAGGAGACCACACCAAGAGCTCTTGGGAGCTTTGGTCTGAAGCCCCAGTTCTTACTCTTGCTGCCTTTGGCTCTTCTCACCCACTGCTCAGTCAACTTTCATTAGAGCAATATTTTCAGCTTTCAAAAAAGCTATAAATGGTATGTATTATCTTTCTTGATTACTTATCACACTCTAAAAATTTGTCTTTCACCTCACCTTTCCTACAATCCCTCTACCCACCAGTATTTCACCACCTCAGAAAGTCATGTTGCATAAAGCTCTCTTTCAAATATGTTTTTAACTTATTAACAAGTGTTACATTCGAAGCCAAGTTTAAAATTCCCAATTTTTTTAAAGCAAGAATACCTCAAAATGTAACACAAATTTTCACAAAACAAAAGCAGTTAGCTATTTCTTGATTGAAGTAGAAGCTATTTTGACACAGGCAGATTGAGTGAATGCAGGTAAATTCAAAGTTAATCCAAGGCTACCACTAGTAAAAGTATGAGAACCAGTGTGTTAAAAAGTGGGAAACACTGCAAATAAAGCTTACCTTATCCACACAGCTTCTTTTACCCTCCAGCAGAGGCAAAATGTTCTCTCCATAAGGGCACACATCTGGAATCCTCTAAAGATCTGTTTGCTGCTCTTCTCCCTGTTGACAAAGTGCCAAGTGGCAGTTCCCCACATTTTTAATGCCTCTTAGTAGATATTTTGCAGAAAAAAACAATAACAACAAAACCAAACCAAAACAAACAAAAACCAAAACCCCTCAAAAAACCCAAACCAAACAAACAACCCAACCCCACAAATAAAAAAGGCCAAACAACAACAAAAAAGCCCCTCACACACAAACAAAAGGTCTACAATGCTGAAAACAGTGTAACACTAAAACCACACTTAGAGGATGCAGAGGGATTCCTCAATTCAGTACTATCACATTTGTTGTAGTCAAATTTGTATCTCAAGTAAAACTTTTGGATGCCACTTACAGCTGTATACACACCAAACTAAATAAACCAAATCCACTTAAAGTTACTACATTCCTGAATGTCACTGGGAAAATGATCTTACAGTACAAAACAGAGTAATTTCGTACAGGAGACTGCTATAAAGCCTGGTCACAAAACCAGAAAGCACAGATATTTATAGGTCATGAACCAATGTTAATGTCCTAACACATGCTTGCAGGTACAAGACTTAAGTCTTTAAAACACCTTGTAAGATAACCCTGAATTATTACTCTTACTGACAGGGGAAGGGAGAGGTGCTGTGACTTGCTTCAGTCAGGTGAGTCACCAGCTGAGCTGGTAAATTAATTGACTGAACAGTATTAACTTGGAAATTTCTTCTCCACTCCCCTACAGGGAAAAACAAAAGAACACAACAGCAAAAGAACAAAAACAAAAAAACCCCACCACCCAACAAAAAGCCCAAATTAGCAAACAAAAAAAGCCACCTCCAAAATCTTTAATTGTTTGCAATTTAACACATCAGCCCTGTCCTTTATCTATTTTTAAAGGTAAATCATAACCCAATACAACATAAAGAACGGTCTCCATAGCAAGACTGCACAATCATGAATCATTTGCTTTGCTGAATGACTTCAAGTACTTTCTAATCTGGTTTTAGGCTAAGTTCACCTGGTCCCAAAAAGGCAAAACCAACAAGAGAACAGCCTTTTTTTGTTTTGTTTTGTTTGTTTTGTTTTTCCCCAGTCTTGTACTAAGTCTTGTTGTCTGAAACTACCTGAAAGGAGGTTGTAGCCAGGTGGAGTTCAATATCTTCTCCCAGGTAACAAGTGACAGGACCAGAGGAAACAGCCTCAAGTTGTGCCAGGAAAGGTTTAAATTGGATATTGGGAAAAGTTTCTTTAGGGGCAGGGTGGTCAGGCACTGACAATCACCATCCCTGGAAGTGTTAGATGTGAGGAGGTAGCACTTGGGCATATGGTTTAGTGGTGAACACAGCATGGGCTGCTGGATTAATGGTTGGACTCAACGATCTTAGAGGTCTTTTCTAACCTTTGGGATTCTACAACTCTAAGTAATTTCAGAGCTGAACCAGTTCACAAGTCCAACCAATTATCGATTTTGATTCCAGTGAGCCCTCACAGTAGTTTTAAGCATTCTAAATTTGCCATCAACCTATAACACCACACTTATTCAGTCTAAGAGAGCAGAGAGACTATTTTCTAAGATCTAATCAGAATCTCTCCTGCCTCAGCTTAAGGCCTCTCACCGCAAGTACAGTAGAAATGACAGGCCTCCACATGGCAGGGTAAGAGGAGCCTTGCCAAAAGGAATGCTCCAGATAATGCGGCTAGAGTGTCAAAGGTGCTCCATAAGGGCAAGGACCCAACAGGCCTCCCCCGCTGTGAAGAGGCCCACAAGGTAATGGTCTGTGAGGAGACGACAGCAATGCCCGGAGCACAGGCAGACAGGGCTGGGAGGACACTTTGCTTGACACCCATGACTTGCACTGCCGGGCAGTCACCTCAGCAGGGACGCGGTCCCGGCTGTCTCCGCTCCGCTCCCCACACGGAGCCACTCCCGGGACGCCGCCGGAGCCTCCGCCCTCCGGGACCGCGCGCGAGACCCCGCCCTCAGCCCCGCGCCTGCGCGCGAACGGGCGGGCCCGTCAGCCAATGGCAGCCGGGCAGAGGGGGCGGGCGGACCAATGGGAAAGCGGCGTGCCCAGGGGGCGGGACGTCCGGCGCGCGGCGGGCGGGGTCGGTGCGGGTCGGGGCCGGCGCGGGGGGAGCGGAGCCGCGGGGGCTGAGCGCGGCCGCCGCCATGCCCGGCATCGACAAACTGCCCATCGAGGAGACGCTGGAGGACAGCCCGCAGGTGAGATACGCCCGGTCGAGGCCGCATCGGGCCCAGCCCCTGCTCGGCGGGCTCATCGCTGCCCCGGGAGAGCCGCGGCCGTGGCCGTAAGGGAGGGGGACGCTGCCTGCATGGCCCCGCGGGGCTCTGACAGTCTCGGCTCTGGCTTTCCGCCCCGGCCGTGCCCTGCGAACTCTCTCCCGGAGCTCCGCGGCGCTGTCGCCCGCTGGCCCCGCCGCTGCCCGGTGTGCTGCGGGCCGGGAGCGGGGCCGCGGTTCGGGCCCGGGTGCTGCGGCAGCTCCCCCTGGTCCCCACCCCCGCCTTCGCACCCGGGCTCGATTTTGGGCACCTCGTGACCACAAAACCCGTGTTGCCCTTTCAAAACGATTTTTCCTCTTTGTTTTTCACAAAGGTGCATTAAGGTTCAATAGACCCGCATGAAAAGCAGGTGCTGGGTGAGGTTAATGCGGAGAGTAGGTGGGAAGCACATGGTGCCCGGAGGCCTCTCCTCGCTCCGGTTCTTCTCTTGCATCGCTGCTGCCTGATCTGTGTCAGCGATGCTCTGTAGTGCACTGGAGTTTCTTTCTGAAGTAGGAAATGCTTTACTCAATTGCTCTGGTTTCTCTTCCTAGCAGCAGCAACAGCAAGTCCTTGTATTGTGCTTCTTAGATGTGGATAAAAAGTTTGCAATGTATTTTCTTTTATGGCAGCCTTTTGAATTAAGATCCTTGCTTTCATGCGTGGTTTACGTAGTGAGCAGGATGTCCTACATTGCAGTAGCATGTGCATTGGTAGTTTTAATTCCTTGGTCATCGGAAAAGAAACTTTCACTTGTTAAAAAGGGAAATTTAGCGCCTAAAATGAGTAATTTTAACATTTCTATATCAAGTGGAAGAACTACTTAAGAGACATAAGAGAAGGCCATGCAGAGAAGTAATCATTGCTTTTCGAAGGACAGTGCCCCGAATAGCTCAAATGCTGGATGTGAGATGAGATCTGGCCTCTAATGTGAGTTCTGGTCCAGGGGCCAAACCTGCTGTCATCTCACGAAGAGGAAAACATTTTGAAAGGCTATAATAGTAGTACTGATTTTGAAATTATTTCTTGAAGGTCGGTTCTTAGTATAAGGCAGTCAGAACTATTAGTATTTATAGGAAATGTCAAATGTTTCATGAACTTAGGATCATCTGAGGACATTTGGGAAGCACATGAAAAAATGTTGCTTATTGGAATATAATTTTAATTCTAGACTCTTCCATGTGAGGTTATTTGTGATACAGACAAGCGAAGCCTAATTCAGCCCGATGTGTTTGAGATGCTTAAGTAATTGAGTTTGCCAATATTGTCTTCTGTTTTAGGTAGAAAATTTACATCCTTCAGTTAATTTAATATTTCAGGTGAATTCTGGAAACCAGGTGCTGTAGTAAGTACTCAGTGGTTTTCTTTTAGGTTAGTCCATTTGTTACATTAGTTAATTTCTGTTACTTTGAAATCGGTGCAGTGGAAATGGCAACAAATGTTGCTTGAAAAAGCAGAACTCTCTCTGGAGGAATTGCCATGACTTTGTTACATTCGTGCTGGAATATTGAACGACTCATCAGCCTGCGTCGTTGTTTAGTGCTGCACTAAGGTCTGGAGTTTGTGCTTTACATACTGACTGCAGATATACAAGCGTCATATCAAACTTATTCTGTGTCTGAGGGAAGGAAAGGCTTTACAAAAATGTCCAAACCCGTTCATTCCCTGCTGTCACAGGATAATAATCTAATCACTGTGCTTGTCAGGCCTAAACCCAACTCCAAGTTCACCTAGTCTTTTGCTATGCAAAACAGAGCAATTTACGTATTCGCTTAGGACATATATTACACACACACTCAGCGTGTATTTAGAGAGTTTCTGCTCACACTGATTTGCATTCCCAAAGCATGGCACAAAAAAGCCAAGAGACACTGGTAGCACAGGCTCTGTCTCCTGTCACTTGCAGTGCCCTCCATCTGATGGCATAGAAGGCTTAACATGAGGAGATTTTCTTTGTGCAGCCTCTCCCTCGTCCTTTCCTGTCTGCTTGATCACAAACACAGGTAGAAAGAATCCTAAAGAACATGCAAAGTGATGAAGAGTTTTACTAGAAACATAAATAGGCAATTCCTCTAATTTTCTGCTAAGCAGACATCTTCCATAACTTGTTTACAGTTTCAGGTTAATTTCTTTTTAATCAGTATAATATATTATTTTGATAGCTGAACATCAATAACTGACATTTTTAAAATAAAAGACTTTTTTTTTTAATATTCAGTTTGAAAGAGTAAGTATAATCCAGAAACCTTACACAGTACTCCTTTAAAATTACAAGCTCAGGTTTATTTATGTTCAGGTTTAAAGGTCATGAGTATATAATTTAATGGTTATAGTACCATGTAATTTTTTTTTTGCATTCTTTCGTGTATGTCTACTTTAATGGGAGAGTCAAGGCTGTTATGATGACACATGTTGCCACACCTGGCAAAGATTTGAGTTCTCCACCTCTTTCCACTTGTTTTATAAACTAGAACCAGCTTAAAGCTATTTATTGTTGATTTATTATGTATTTACTATTGATTATGCTGTTTGATTATATTTTTTAATATTTAAATATCTTTTAGACATTATGTAGCATGACAGTAGTTGTGATACAGCCAGGCGTCTAATGCAACTTAGATAAAAGAATTTTACATCAAAAGAATTGTTAAATAATATAATGTGTTTAATATGTACTCTTTGATTATCATTAAAAGGCAAAAATCAGAAATAGCTGAAAAATACTTTCATGCTTCAACGGGAGATGGACTAAAGACTTCAGTAATTCCAAGACAGCCTAGGGAAGACTGAAAAATAGAATTTCCAATTTCAAGTGTTTAACAATCATAGTTTGGGGGGAAAAAACCAATTATGTGCTGATGATTCTTTCAGCTTTCTATCTGGACATTAATTTTAGTGTAAATCTAAAACCAAAGCACAGTCTTTTTGTGGCTCTTGTAAGTGTTGTTCCTGCTTCTACAGCCAAGCATCCCAACCCATGTTTTAAGAAAAGCCACTGTAGCCTGTGCAGGTACTGGTACATCCTCTGCTTTTCCCCCTCTGGGATTTTTGTCTTGGTGAAAGGAAGCCATTCAAAATCCTCATGGTGAGGAATAACCTTGCTTCCAAGTTCAAAAAGGATGCAAGAACATGCAGTCAGCATCTCATTTAAGCTTACAGGCAAATTACACCTGAGCAACTTGATTGCCTTCTTATCGAGTCAGTCATTTGGGCAGAAGGGAGAGCAGGGGATATCAGTCACCCTGACTTATGCAAGCACTCTGACATGGTCAGGCAACATTCTTCTGGCCAAAAGGGAGAGGTATGGGCTGTGACCTGTGTGGAAAAACTGGCTGGATTGTCGGGGTTACAGATGGAGACCAGTGTTTTAGTCTAATAGGTGGCCAGTCATAAAAGAGACTGACTTTTGAGGTGGATGTTGTTAAGCACCGTCAGTGATGCAGGCAGTGCAGTGCGACACAGGAGTCATCAGGCTTGTGGGTGACAAGCTGGGTAAGGACAGAAGGACAGATCATTTCACTCCCTTTCAGTGGTGAGAAACATGTATGTTGAGGACAATCAGATGCAGGTTGTAGTGTTTGTTTTGGTTTAGTTCCTCAACCTTTTGATCACAGAATTGATGATTATTCCACAGGTAAATTATAGGTCCAACCAGCAACTATCTGTGTTCAGGTTGGACAGTATGGGACAGCCACAGCCTTTATTTGGATCTCACTGCAGAGGAAATGTGTATAACTGGGAAGCAGTCTAATACCAGTCATCTTTACCCTTCTCCTCAGGGATGTAGCATAGTGAGCCCAGTAGCTGCCCACAGTTGCAACATTTAACCGTTGTCCATCTCCTTGGCCCCTTCCTTTCTGAAAATGTATTAACCTGGAGAGAGGCTGACAGTAGGAGGAAGGCTAAGCTTGGATATTTGTAATATTCTTTGGCATGCAACAGGTATCATTCCTTTAAACAGTATGGGAAGGTTTATAAAATTTTCAGTAATGAAACCTGAAATAATGCTATTTAAGTCTGAAATTCCATTATATTTAAATTCTTCTCTTCTAACTTGTGATGTTCATGTTTTGGCTTGTTACAGACCCGCTCTTTGCTGGGAGTATTTGAAGAAGATGCTGCAGCAATATCCAATTACATCAATCAGTTGTTTCAAGCCATGCACAGAATATATGATGCTCAGGTAATGTTAATGAAATTCTTGAATGCATTATAAAGCTTCGGAACCACATTTCATGTTTGTTGCTCTTTTTGACATTATGAGGAGCAATATGCTTTTCTTTAACTTCCATATGCTTTAAACGTAGAAGTGAAATAAAGTAAGAATTAACGATTATTTTTCTGTATGTTAGGGTGTGGTAAAGACTAAATCCTTGTGATTCTTTTTGCAACAGAATTTCTTATGACAAGTGAAATGATGTTCTCTGTTCTCCAAGTAACTAATTTCCCAAGTATTTCTAAAATGTTGTACATACTAAAATGATTTCCCAGTGTATAATAGTATGTATCAAGTGGGAGGTTATTTTTTTACCTACAACATATTCATGTTTCACTCATCCAGAAATAGCTCCACTTTTATGCTAGAAACAGAATCTATTTTGTATGTTTTTCTAAAGTTGAATTTATGGCTGTATTTTAAAATATATATAAATTCAACTGTTAGACTTCTTATTGATTTTCATGTTTCCTTTTTTTGTATCAGAATGAATTAAGTGCAGCAACTCATCTGACTTCAAAGCTTCTGAAGGAATATGAGAAACAGGTACTGCATAAATCATGTTGTCTGTGTGTGGTCAGGACTGTGTATTTTTGTAGTCTTTTATCTTCAAGAACACAGTGTAGAATGTATTTAAGTTTGGTCCAGATTAAATTAACTGCTGTGGTTGGTGGTTCAAATTGTTGCCAAAAGAATCTACTGTCTTTATTCTAGTTCTTCCAACTAAACCAGAATGAAGTTCCTCTTACCATGAAGAGTATTAATAGCTTCTGAAATATTTTACTGTTGGTTTAGTTTTTTTGAGAATTGCTAGGGTAGTTCTGTTTTGCTTTTTAAACCTGTT
The DNA here is from genome assembly GCA_013397375.1 of Toxostoma redivivum. Lineage (NCBI taxonomy): Eukaryota > Metazoa > Chordata > Aves > Passeriformes > Mimidae > Toxostoma > Toxostoma redivivum. The sequence goes on along the minus strand of VXBI01012583.1, from coordinate 704,070 downwards.
TACCCTTAAGTGCTTAAATATCAATAGTCACAAAGAAGACATATTGCATTGCAATCTCCAAATTAGAACCGTAATTTACTCTGTGAGCATAATTCCATCTCTGAAAGCACAGACTATGAATCCATAACTTTCTTCCCTTGTAACCTGTACTAGGAAGGGTTGTCTGTTTGTAGCTTTGCTGCTGGGTCCCCTTTTCTGAGGTTAAAAATGTTAAAAACAAAAATTTGCTTCTTTTAAAAGGCTGCTGCTCCCTATCCTCCTTTTCCACCTAATGAGGTGAACTGTAATATTTTAAAATAATGAAATACCTGATATGATCACAGAGATGATTAATCCAGTTTTGTGGATGGCAGAAAACACTGCAAATAATATAACTCTTTCTGCCTTTTCAGCGTTTTCCACTTGGGGGAGATGATGAAGTCATGACTTCCACTCTGCAGCAATTTGCAAAAGTGATTGATGAGGTAAGTGCTTTTTGTACTTTGCTAATACTGTCAGGTACAGACTTTAACTGCCTAATTACTCCTTTTTTAAGCCAGGAAGTACAGAAATGGCATTCATTTGTCAACAAGGTAACAATTAATTTTATATTGCAGCACCTATTTAAAGTTATGTAACCTTAAGATAAAAAATGAATTCAGCATGAGGATACATTGCTGAGAAAAAATGAAGTTTAACTACTAGAGATGGAGCCAAAACCATTGCACAGTGGCAGTTAGCAACTATGTACATGAGGGTATCTGTATTGCCTGATTTCAGGTACCTGACTGACAGAGGACCCTCCTGCCAGGGGTGTTGAGACATTGCCTCATAGGACACACGACTGAGTACCAATAAGAGCTGAATCAAGATTTTTCCTGTGATCCCTCTCCTCACTTAAACAGCATTTTAGGAGGAGGATCACATTTTGTTCTACCTCTGTGAGCTGTGAAAGATGGGCTGTGATGTAGCTGGAGAGAAACTGGAGAAATAAACTGACTAGTCAGGATGAATGAGGCCATGGACATGATCCAGTAACTTGGAAAAGTTCAGACAAACATTAAACTCTAAAGGTTTTCTGTAGATGATAAGATCTGGAACCCAGAAAGAAGTAGCTGCAAATAAAGGAACATGCAAACATGTGTTTGAGTTGTTCATGTCATCTTTTAGTGACATGGATGTCCACCTATTGTGATTTGATTTGGTCTCAGCACTGCTTTCCTAAGATTTTCTTCTTTTGTCTTTTTCAGCTCAGCTCTTGCCATGCAGTACTTTCAACTCAGCTTGCAGATGCAATGATGTTTCCTATTACCCAGTTTAAAGAAAGGGATCTAAAAGGTAGAGGACTTAATCAAATACTGTTTTTTATCAACAGTAGCAACTATAAAAACATAGCATTTAATCTTCATAGCTCTTGTTTCACTAAATAGAATACATCACTTATTTTTCAGCTCTCAAAAGTATGTCTCTCCCCATTTAAAAAGAAAAGTAAGTTATTTCTATTAATGAGAGTATTACAGTTGAACTTAACATTATTATTATTTCAACAAAAATATTACTTCTATTAGGGAAGCACTTCTATTCAAGATGAACAATTAGCAGCTACACGAAAAAACGTTAGGAAAGAATAATTTTCAGATAATTTGCATTTTCAGGAAAGATTTGTATATCAGATCATAACATCAATATAATTGCTGGACTAAACTCAAAAGGCAAAGTGCTGAAGTTGTAGTACTTACTATATTAAGATTTAGTAATGTGGTTATTCAACCCTGCTGGTAGTACAGGTGAATTCTTATGTGCAGATATAAGATGTTTCCAGCTTCTTAATTTTGTAATAATTGTATCTTGTACCTGGTTTAAAATAACATCTAATGTGTGTGATGATGATAGATTTTACTCAAGATACAGGAGTGAACAGACTGCTGTGGCAAATGGCCTTCCAAGTAGAAATTATAAGAGTTAAACCCCAAGTAACTTAAATATCCCTATTGTGAACATTTTAGAGTGGTTATACCTAAGATACGAATATCTGTAGTCTAAATTGAAATAAAAATTACAAGTCTTTCGTTAGTCTTCTAACTCTTTACAAATCTTGGAAAATACTTCTTTGGCAATAGTTTGCAACAAAATTATGGATTGAAAAGATTATTCTTCATAGGCACTTCCTGGACAATCTTCTTATATTTGCTTTACCATGAAGTTGCCCATGGCTCTCTGCTGGTTTGTATTGTAATATGGCACAAACCACAACCAAGATCAGAACTGTGCTGGTTCCAGTTCCTGACACAGTGAGACAATAAACAGCTGGAACTCAGCTGATTGTAGCTAGGAGTCCCAGTGTGTTATAGACTTTGATATTTCCCATCTCCTGAGCTTCCATTTGCCCAGCTCAAACCAGAACCAAACTGGAACTACAGCTGACACACTTGTATTGATGATGACTTTCAAAGACTTCTGAAAAGGAATTCCTCCTTGCAATGTTAAAGTACTGTATTTTTTTTTTTTTGGTAAGCACAGAAATGATCCTCAGGTCCCAGGCAGGCACAGACTTGCCTGGCCATGTAGTGCCTGTGCTGGTAGCTCAGTATGGTACAAGGTGTTACCTTCAGTTGCTCAGTACTGAAACATTACATGAGAAACTGTAATACATGACTGTTACATTAATAACAACTTATTTAAATTGTGATGTGTTGTTTTTTTAGAGATATTAACTTTAAAAGAAGTTTTCCAAATTGCAAGCAATGGTAAGTGTAAAGTACTTAATCTTATCAATATTACAAGACAACAGTATTCTTGTAGATTATTATTTGTATTTAACAAATGTGGAGTTAAGCCTGTAGGCTTAAAGTAACTAATTAAGGTGTAATTATTCTGAGTGATACTTAAGCACTCAACTTTCCTTGGTTCACTTGTAAATCCCTGCTTTGTGCACTGAAGCATTAAGACAAATTGAAAGGGTTTTTTTGCAGCACCTTAAGTGTATATATGATTATTAAATAATGTATGATCATGCCACCAAAATTACAAAAAGTGTAAGGTGCTAGCTTGCTTCTTAAAGTCAGGACCGAATCAATAAAAAAAATTACCTTCCTAAAATTAATTTAATAGTTCTCTATTTTCAGAAGTTATTTTTTAAGCTGCCTGTAATATATCCATGTAGAGAACTTATTATTTAAATAAGATTCTACTTCTCTCAGTGAAAATTTTTCATTGCTTTAAAAGCAAAAAATATTAGATGCAGGTTTTCATAATGTAAAGTTTCTCCACTTTATGGACAGTTCTTCTTTGCAAAATACTTGATTTTTAGGAACTTTGTAACAATTTGGCAACATTTGCATCTGGTTAGAATTTTTCTTCAGCCCAAGTATTTGTTGCAGTGAAGGGATTATAAACAGACAAGAACAATTCCTCAAGGTGTTAATATGACAAAACTTTGCATTCAGCTGTGTGTGTAACACTGTGATTTAAAAGGTTTTCTGCTCTGTTTCATAAGTCACTGATTTATCAAAATAATCATAAATTCTCTCTTGATTGCTTAGACCATGATGCTGCCATTACCAGATACAGTCGGTTGTCAAAAAGAAAGGAAAATGAAAAGGTTTGTAAAACAAAATCTTAATATAAAGATTTTTAGAGAAGATAAGAAATCATTTTCATCTTCTATCTGTTTATGATGGAAGGCAGTGTATGGCAGATTCCGTGTGACATTTGATGGTTTATGTTTTAGCAGTCTAGACAGAAAAGCAGGTTTCTCCAATACATGCTTGTCCTGTAACACTGACAGTGCTTTAGGAATAATATTGTGATATCATATACAGTTTGTTTTTGTGAAGAAACAACCACACTTTCCAGGTAGAAAAGAGTGCTGTATTTGTTTTTCACATACCTTATGTATGTTTAAATTAGAGAAGCAGAATTGCAAATAAAATATGCAGCAGCTGGTGATAGAGGGTAGAACATGACTTGTTTTTCCATGTTGGCTAGAAGGCATGTGATCAATGGCAAGTTTCAAACATTCCTTTTTTTTCCCCTCCCATTGTCTGTGTCTCTTCAGATCAAGGCTGAAGTTACAGAAGATGTTTATACTTCAAGGAAAAAACAGCATCAGACCATGATGCATTATTTCTGTGCATTAAATACTCTCCAGTACAAAAAGAAAATTTCTCTGCTAGAACCCTTGCTAGGATACATGCAAGCTCAGGTAATTTCAGATTCTGAAAGATATAAAAGTACTTAATGAAGTTTAATGCACTGAAATCCATTGCAAGCCCCCTTCTGCAGTCCAAGGAAAGAAATGGAGAAAAAGACCCCACCCATCCACTTCTCTGAGCTGCCACAGCTGCTGCCCTGACTGTGCCATTAGTTGGCTCTGCTCATTGCCCACTCTGCAGGAATCTCTTCATGAGAGCTCCCATTGCCATCAGAGAGTCTTTTAGCAACGTCTGGGTGACAAATATAATGGTTAATTTTCCCTCAAAACCCAGATAGCTAGATTTGATGTAATGCCTAGATTTTCATGGCTGGGCACTTGATTCCATGAAATGGAAGAGCTGATTAGAGCTCTCATGCAAATCCACGTAGAAGTGAACCTTCTCAGCAAGTAACATGGAGACAGCTAAACTCATTCCTAAGACAGCTGTTCTGAAATGAGATAATCATCAAAAGTCACATAACTGCTGTTTTCAATCAAGGCTGTGGAAGAGCCAGAATGCTAAAAAACACTGGTTTGGTTTTGCTTAATAAGTTCATGATTGATTTACTTGAGGATGGGTGCAACAGAAAATACAACCATCATAAAGTTACTTGGACAGACTTAATTTGTATTTTTGGAAGTGTGTCATTAAACATGGGCTTTGGGATTTTTGCAAGTCAAGCTTTCCAGCATCTGGCACTGCTAGTCACCTAGTAGAAATTAACTTTTGCACACTGTCTGAAAGCTTTCCAAAGGCAAGAACTCTTGCTTTCTTTTGAAACTTTGCAGCTTGTATGTAAGAGCCAAGTTCTGCATGTTTTGTGCAGTAAAGTAAGTGCAGCCTGTTGCTTAGGTGGAGCTTTTTGCTGAATCTAAGAAACGGAAGGGCAGGGCCATGTCCTGAGGCTTCCTGTTCTGAGATTTCTCATGGCTAACCTCAATTTAGCTGTGACAGATTTTCTGGGCCATTATGGAGTACCCTGTGCTTAAAATGCATATTGTTAATTCCCTGTGGATGGTCCTGGACAAATCCTCACAGGTTCATGCTCTCCTATGAGCTCCAAATAACCCCCTCAAAAGAACAGTTAGCAAAATGGTGGGCTTGAAAAAGGACAGAGACACCTTGGGAGTTTTTCCAGGGCAGTTCCTGTGTGTTTCTGTATTTCCTCCAGGCAGCTCTGTTCATGTTCTTGTGATCACAAGTCCCACTGCAGTGCCAGCAGCAGCCTTCACCTGCAGCCACAAACACATTCTGCTGCTTTTAGTAAGAGGCTTTGATGGGAATGAGGGATGGAAACAGATTTCTCTGAGAAACTTTAACCTCCTATGACTTCATCTGTTAATTGTTAGTGTAGTTTTATTAATGACTAAATTCTCCCTTTTCCTTTTTTTTTTTTTTTTTTTTAAAGATAAGCTTTTTTAAAATGGGTTCAGAAAATCTTACTGACCAACTGGAAGAATTTTTGACCAATATTGGCACAAGTGTACAGAAGTAAGTTTGCTTTGTTGAATTTTGAACTTTTATCAAGATTATCTTTTCTATTTCTACTTATTAATAAATTATCTTTGTTAATAGCACGTTTTTTATCTTAGTGTTCGCAGGGAAATGGATTGTGAAGTAGAAAACATGCAACAAACTATAGAGGACTTGGAAGTAGCCAGTGATCCATTGTATTTGCCTGATCCTGATCCTACAAAATTTCCTGCTCACAGGAATCTAACACGGAAAGCTGGCTATCTCAATGCAAGAAAGTAAGAGTAATTTATTATTTAAAAATTCCAGAGTATTTAGTTTTGGGAAAGGAAAGCTGAAGTGTTCTTTTAGATGTTAGCTATGCTGATTTTATAAATGTAGTTGAATAAGCCATGTAAGAGCTATTCTGTTTCTTTCTTTGGACTTCTTCACCGAATTACTATTACATTCATTGTTACACTGACATAATGTCATTAAGGTGCAAAGTATAATTATCCTGATTTTAGTTTAATTTTGCCTGAATTTTCACGGTTTAAAAAAAAAGGTTTGAGAGTGTATCTCAATGAGCAGTGGTTCATTGTCCACAGGAGGGAGCTATGCCTCCAAGAAAGTCCAACTGCTGTTTTTCAGAGCTATTAAAAATAAGTTGTAACGTTTAGATTTTTTACTGTAATTTATATAATAAGCTCCAAGGAATTAAAAGTTGATTACTTTTACAGCAACAGTTAAAGTAAAATATTTACTGAATGAGGCATGAATTTCTGTGTTAGAACACAATTGCAGCAACTAATATTATAGAGTGTCTGAGCGAGACAGAGAGGCTAACTGAGGACATCTTTTTATCTTTTAGTAAGACAGGGCTGGTGTCTTCCAGCTGGGAGAGACAGTTTTACTTCACTCAAGGTGGAAATCTGATGAGCCAGGCAAGAGGTGATGTGGCTGGGGGACTTGTCATGGACATAGACAATTGCTCTGTCATGGCTGTGGACTGTGAGGACAGACGATACTGTTTTCAGATAACATCTTTTGATGGCAAGAAGTGAGTGGTCTTACATTGCTGTTTCTTGTAAGAAATACTGAACTAATTAGGAAAAAAAAGATGGTCTGCCTTTGGCCAGATGTTAGCTTGATATATTTTGTGCATATTTAGAAGCAAAATCCGGGATATTCCTTTAACTGTGTTAACTGGATTTTTGTTGAGCTGAGTAGTATTTCAGAATAAGGTTATGGTAATCAGTTGACAATCACATATTGTTGCGTTTTGTAAATACTTAAGTATTACATGGACATAATTAGAATTGTGGTGCTTTTCTGTTTCTGTTGAAAGGAAAGCATAGGTTCCTCCCCATCCTAATTAAATGTTGACTGCACTCAGCACAAACAAAATCTTCAGCCTTTCATAACTTATTGTTCAGTATGTAAATATGAAAATGCAGTTTCCAGGCTGACTGTATTTGTGAGGCATTTTAAATTCACAATACTGTATTTTCCATTCTCCTCTTTCAGGTCTTCAATCTTACAGGCAGAAAGTAAAAAAGACTATGAAGAGGTAAGCTTACAGGAGGTGTGCATGGAGCCCAGTGATTTTCTGTATCACAGGAAGAATACATTCCTAACCATAGCTGGATACTGCATAATTTATTAACAAGGAGAAACAGAAAAAATATCTTTGTTAGTAACACCTTGTTTCTCTTAGTGTTCCTGTTAGTTTCCTCCTTAAGATAAAAGTTGAAAAGCCAGGAACAGGAGAAAATAGTTTTCCAGAGCAGAGAGAGAAAGCAGATTGTAGCTTGCAGATATAAGAAATGAGCGAACTCTACAAAAGCCAAATTGAATTTTCATAATGTCATGAGGAGACAATGTCATCTGCAGCACAGAATAAAGAAGAGAGAATCCTGATGAGGTTTTTAAAAAATTCATTAGAGTTGTGAGTTAAGCTTTCTTTAGTTTAGTTTTAGTATGACTAAAATAATTTCTGAGTAAAATCTGAAAGTGCAAGGTACTGTATGCAAGTGGCAGTGAATTTAATGACAGGGTGGGTGTGCAGAATATTTGGATCCCTGAATTTACAAAGAAAGTAGAAAAAGTGCTGAAACTAGCAACTCAGACAGTCAATCAAGTTTGTTTAGAAAACATGGCAAATTAATTAGTTTTCTTTTTTCTTCCTCTTTTTCAGTGGATATGCACCATAAACAACATATCCAAGCAGATATATTTAAGTGAAAACCCTGAGGTAACTTTACTAAAATTTATAGTTATCAGTAATATGATAGCATTTATATTTAACGAGTAAATTCATATTGATACAAACCTGCATAACGATTTTTGCTTACGAAATTAGAGGAAATGGTCCAATAAAAACTTTTATAACAGAGCATTTATCTATATATCAAGTGTGTCTTCATGGATTTTGGTTCACAAATCTCAAATTAGATTTTTCTTTTGGTTTTCCTGGCTACATTTGCTTATTTTGCTAGAGTTATCATTGGAGTTTTTCTCTGTTGCTGCCCTTTATTAACATTGGCAGTTCTGTAAGCAAACATGATCATTTAAGTTGAGGAAGTTAACATCAGGACGTGTGTTTGAAGAAAAGTTAGAAGAAAATGCTGCAGGTGTGTTGGCAAAAGTTTAAGAATGCAAGATTCTCATGAAGGGTTGAATTTATAACATCTCCCGGTTGCATATAAATCAAACCTGAAAGTTTATTTTGAGAAAAATGTTTTCAGTTCTTTTTTTCCCATCTGTGCTGCAGGAAATTGCTGCCCGTGTGAACCAGTCAGCTCTGGAGGCTGTGACTCCTTCTCCTTCCTTTCAGCAGAGGCACGAGAGCATGAGGCCAGCTGTGTAAGTGAAGCAACCAGAGGCATTTGAGGTGCACATATAAAAAGAAAATTCTGGATCAAGTTCCAGGGGAAAAAAAAAAGCCTAACAAACCTACAAAGCTTTCTGTGATCAGGACTAAATCTTTGATAGGCCAGAGGAAAATTTCCTGAACACACCTTTCAGTGCTGAAGCACTGTTGAGCATCCATTGTTACAAGTAATCCCAGTGCCAGCTGGTGGACACTTTGGTTGGTTTCATCATATCTGTTTTGTTGTGTGATTTCATGATGAGATTTTTCTTCACGTGTCCAACTCCTGGAAGCAGACTCAGATTGCATTATACTTAATGTGTGATTATATATTGATGTTAAAACAATCTAATGCAATAACTTAAATTTGACTAGATAGATTTGTTTGCTATACCCAGATCTTCAGGTTTTTAGTTTTTGTTTTGTTTTGCATCCAAGTTCTGGCATATTGTTTTGGTGTCCCCTATAGTTTAAGTCATTAACAACCAACCTGGACTCACATACCCTAACTGCTTTTTTGGTTTTGTTGTAGACAAACTCGTCCTCCTGCAGCTCGTACCAGCAGCACAGGGTCACTGGGATCTGACTCAACAGCTCTCTCAGCACTTTCCTTGGATTCTCTTGTTGCCCCTGACACTCCCATCCAATTTGACATAATATCTCCAGTCAGTGAAGATCTGCCTGGCCAAGCAAAATCATCAGGGCAATCGGGCAGGTAGGAAATGTAGAGAGAAGGAAAAAAATCCCTAAATTAATGTTACTAATTAAAAAACAAAGAAGAAAACCACATTTAAGATGCAGCACACACATTGCCTTTTCCCTGACTGATGTCACAAATTTTGCAGTGGCCAGTGAAGCAAAACAATTTGTTAAACTGTTAAATGGAACTGTAAAAAAGGCTTAATTGCATCACTAGAGTCAAGGTGTAGTTTTCTGTTTTGCAGCAGCTTTTCTTGTTTTAATAGCCAATGCTTTTATTTATTGATTTATTTTAAACTTTTGGTTTCACAAAGTATTTTCCTTTCCTATTGCTTGCTCACCCAGCAGCTTGGGTTATTTCCTCTTGGAAACTCAAGAGAAATTTGGTAGCCCTAACTCCAGGTGATGATGGCATACGATGACACTCCTCTTAAGCTGAAAGGTGAGTGAAAATGGTCTAGGCTTCTAGAGTAATTTCACAAACACACAACTTAAAATCATCTTAGAGTTCATCCAAAATATAAAAACATTTTCTCCTACTTGTTACTATATTTGAGTGGGAGATGCATTAAAAGCCAAAGACCTGTAAATCATCACTGCATTTCTAGAGCTGTATCTACAGAATTCAGATATTAAGAAAATGTATTTGCAGATCCAGCTGCTCTTAACAACAACAAAAACAGCCAAAGAGATGAAAACTAACTTATGTGACTCTTGTCACAAAAATGTGTTATATCCCCCTGCCTCTAGGAAAATATTTGAATTTTGAATTGCATCTCACAGATGTACAACTTGAAATTATAAATATACAGCTATTTTTTTCCTTTTTTCAACAGTTTTCCTTTTGTTGTTGTTTGGTATAGCAGGATAAGCAGGTGGCCAACTAGATCCTTCAGAAGACACTGATTTAAAATAGACTTGAACTGTATTGCAGGAAGTGGAAAGTTTAAGAATAGCTGAATTGCTGTGGTAGCCTGGTCTAGCTCAGTTCAGAGCAGGGTGCCAGTAGCACCAAGGCTGTGGATTCAGTCCCTTTATGGGCTGTTCACTGGAGACATGGATCCTTGGAGGTCCCTTCCAACTCAGAATATTCTGTGATGTCATCAGTTATAATTCTAATCTAGAAAATAATATTTTTCATAGCAGAAGTTATAGAGTTGAGCTCAGTGTTTTCAATTAACCATCACCATCAATAAAGAACTGCAGCGTTTGTACAGATAGGTAACACGTTTGTTATTAAAAAAGAGGTACTTTTCTTGGTTTCTGGTACTGATGACATATATTTAAATTTTATTTTTGCCTTTTGAAAGATCTGTGAGATTTTGCATTTACTGTTCCAGTTTAATAATAAACAACAAGAAAAGTTCTGAGCAATAGAAGATGATAGTTGAAAGAATTTGCTTTTACTGTAATTACACAGGCCAGCAATTAATGGGATGGTTCTTGATTAAGTCCATGTTATCTGAACATTTTAGCAATGCTATCTTGGCTTCAATTTAGAAAAATTTTATTACTTTAAAGCAGACATTGCTTAGTTAGAACATTTCTGATAACTGATTAAAAAAATTGGAAGTCAGTATGTGTAACTGAACAATTTTTTTTTTCATAGCTCTGAAATTTGCTTTTAGAACACTAACTCTCGAGGTGCCACTTTCATTAATCCCATAAAAAACCTAATTTGATCTATATTGAACCCTTGCCAATAGCTTTTCAGCTACCAATCAGCCAAAGAGGACAGGTAATTTCCTCTACAAATTTTAAAGTGTCCCCATTTCCTGTGCTCATTCCTTTACTGTTTTTAAAAAATGCAGACTTGGAAGCCTAGAGTATTTTCACTTTTCTCTGTAACTGATAATAATTCTGTCTCTGAGAGCCAGAAATAGCCACATTTCTCTTGACCCTCTAGGAGTAAAACCCCAGTGATGTTTTGAGAAAGCTGCATTTGAAACAAACCCAGGGCTTCTCTTGAGTAAGTAATTGAACACCTTGACAGTGATGAGAAGTGGGTGCTCCTATGGAGTACTCAAAGGGCCTGGTTTTTGGCTGTACTTCCTGAAGCCGCTCTGTGAAATTTCATCACCTAAAACTACATCTTTTCAAATATTAAAAAAAAAAAAAAAGTGAATGAAACTTTCTATGGCAGCAATAGGACAATAATATCTGGTATTTTCCCCATAATGTGAGTCTTCAAATACAGCAAGTTATATCTCACTCCTGATAAAATTGCTTCTCCTTATGATTCATGATACATTATTCCTCCAGATTACAAGTTTGTGAACTCATTACACGTTGGTATTTGACACAACATGAGACTACTGCACTATCCATGAATGGTTCCTGAAATCTGACTCCCACTTTAATGTTTTCATTTTTTAATAGACGCACAAATCCTTTTGGTGAATCTGGAGGCTCAAAACCTGAAACAGAAGGTAAAACAAAAATTTCATTTCAATGCAAAATAAAAATAAATTTTGACAATTATAGTTCTGTTTTCATCTCTAGCTTCTTTCTCTCTTCTAATTTAACACCAGTTTTAAAATTCTTAATTATATTGCAAAGTTATTGTTAAGTCAAGTAAAATCAAACTACTGTCTGAAAATCTGCTGTAAAAATGATTCATTGCATCTTTTGTATTCATGAACCAAATGGAAAGATGTGTGATGTGCTGTGTAGTAACTGCACCTCTAACTGCTAAAGTAGGAGCAATCTCTTTTCAAGTTAAGAGGAGTTTGAAGTTTTCCTGACTGCAATCAACCCTTGGTTTTGAATGGGAAACCCAAAATAGAGTTTGTTTTTTTCAATACTTTTCTTTTTTTTTAGATTCAATTCTTCATCAGTTATTTATTGTAAGATTTCTTGGCTCTATGGAAGTGAAGTCTGATGAAAGCCCAGATGTTGTTTATGAAACAATGCGCCAAATACTCGCAGCTCGTGCCATCCATAACGTTTTCAGGATGACAGAATCACACTTGTTAGTCACTTGTGACTGTTTAAAGTAAGTTTGCTTCCTGACTTCTACTGATGTTTATTTACAGAATGATCTTCTTTCACTTTGGTAAAATTTACTTTCTGGTTTGTCTTTAAAAACAAATTTTTAGGTTAATTGATCCACAGACACAAGTTACAAGACTACGAGTAAGTAACTTTCCATTTTAAGATAAATACCCAGCAATGTAATTCTTGTACTTTAAAAATTTTATTATTAGATGATAGCAAAAATCATTGATAGCATGAGATTTCCAGCCAAATTTCCAGTGCTATTAGGAGTCCAATGCAGACATTTAGAAACACTTGTAAATCAGGTTTAGGGGAGTGTTTTCAATAGGTCAAATTGGCTTTTGAGACTCCCTTCCCCCTATGATCTGAGAAGGTAAAATAGTAAAGAAACAACATTATTGAGGAGTCACATTAGTTCTGAAGTCCAAGAGGGTTCGTTTGCTTTTCAGTTTCTCTGTTTTGTTTTTAGTGCGTAATTGCCTTGACGGTGTTGAATGGTTTCTGGTTTGTTTTCTTGTTTTTCTACTTCTTTATTAAAAATGTACTTGAAAGGAGTAAGTATCTTGTTAGGCTATCAAATAAGGCCAGTTTAATTCCTTAGTAATAGCAGTCTTTTTTTTTCATATTCCAAAATAACTGCCTTTTTCCCTTTCTATGCACAATTTATGGTCTGTCTTTTAACTTTTTTGTGTTTTTAAAAACATTTTGTTTTTTTGAGGCTCTGAATTGCTTTCCTTTTCATAAAAGAAAATCTTGAGCATGGAAAAATATAATGGTATTTAAAGTTTGACATTAAGTTCAGAAATGCTCCAAAGCTGTCACCTTTTACAGGTGAGGTACATCAACTGAGGATGTGTCCCATATGCTAAATGCAAACATTTAATCCTAGGAAAAAACTCATCAGTTTATAGCAGCTGTGATAGGGACTCAAAGAATTTTTAAGTTTATTGTTTGAGGGACGAGTCTTAAAAAGATAATTTCAAGTCCAAACTCTTTTAGGAATATGAATGCCAACCAATTTTCTTGTAACAAACTAATGAGGGTATGTGATTTGTATGGGTTGGGGTTTTTTTCCTTGCTTATATAACTAGGAGAGCTGAGCTAATTGCAGTAAAGGTTTTTTGAGAAGTTGTGCATTTACATGGAACTAAATATTGAAAGCTTAGTCACAAATTTAACTATAATGAATGATTAAAGCAAAATAAAACAGGAGTGTATCCACTTTTAGAAAGATGACTGACTCACACTGCAAATGTGGCCCCTTTTTCTTACATGGAGTGTTTTTTGACATTTGCTTGTCTTTTAGTCCTTGCTGTCTAATCTGTTTGTGCTTTGTAATTACATTTGATTGGGTAACTTCGTGTGCTGTGTTTGTGCTTTAATTAATGTGCAGTGTATTGAAACCTTGTGTGGCAAGTATTTGGAATCAGTTTTAATCTCTCCATATCTGATCCTTTTGGCAGTTCCCTTTGCCCAATGTAGTGCTGTATGCTACACACCAGGAGAATAAGCGCCTCTTTGGATTTGTGCTCAGAACCTCAGGAGGGAGAGTGGAGAGCCACCAGACTTCCATCTGCTATATATTTGAATCAAATAATGAAGGGGAAAAGGTATTGGTGATAGTTGTGACTTGTATCAGTTGTGAATATGGATTCCAAGATGCTAGATCCATTCAAGCTAAGGCATTTTTTATGTACTGAAGAAGTTAGATCTGTCATTTTAAGTGCCTGCAAATGCTTCAATGTGCTGTCTTATCTAACTTTGGATGCTGGCTTAAATTTAAAGGCATTTTTAATTATTTCCTATCTGTTTTGTGTTTAGATTTGTGACTCTGTTGGACTGGCCAAACAGATAGCTTTTCATGCAGAACTGGTAAGGATCTTTCTGGGGCAAAGGATGCTTGGGAATAGAAGGAAGGGGGTATTTAATATGTGTACTGCAAGATGCTTCTAGATGCAGCAATACTGCTGTATATTTTATGGGATTTTTTCCCTAGAATTTGAATTCCAATTAAAAGACTGACCAATATCTACTTTAGAACAATATTCAATATAGGATTCATTTTGCTACTTTTAACAACCATACCAGTCCTTTAAAAGCAGAATAATCAAAACAGTGATGTTACAGTGAGCAAGCTCATATCAATCAGTAGTGTCTTGAACATCTCAGGCTGTTGTTACTGACTTCTTTTACATTTTTGCTCTTTAGGATCGAAAAGCCTCAGAAAAGCAGAAAGAAATAGACAGAGTCAAAGAGAAACAGCAAAAAGAACTGAATAAACAAAAGCAAATTGAGAAGGTACCTTTTACCATTATTTCTTAATATTAAATTTTTTCTACTTACTTTGTTTAGCAGTTTTATTCAAAGCTGTCCACTGATAGTATTGAGAGATGATTTAGAAATTGTAATAGTGATATCCTTTGTCCATTGCAGATGGCTTTAAGGGTAATACTCTTTTTCTGATTTCCCAACCCCCTTCCCAACTTAGGACTTGGAGGAGCAGAGCCGATTGATAGCAGCTTCCAGCAGATCCAACCAGAGCAGCACAGAAGGACAGTTTGTCGTCCTTAGCAGCAGCCAGTCAGAAGACAGTGATTTAGGAGAAGATGGAAAGAAGAAGAGAGAATCTGAAGCCTAACATTGCCTGCTTCATTAAAATTGGAATCATGAATATATCTGGTGAAATGGCACAAGTTCTACAAGAGGTGAAATGTAGTTGGAGGGTCTGTCGTGTTACAGAAAAGACCACAATATATAGGCCCTATTAAGCCTTGATTTTTCTTTCTGAGTTAAGTGATTTCCATTTCCTGTCAGTATAATTTCTCTTGTATGCCAGATGAAGCATGGTGATGCTGCCATGTTTATTACAAACATATATTTTCTCAAGGCTTCTCTGCAGTATGGAAAAAATGTGGGGGTTTTCCCACTTACTTCTGTGCAATTGACTGCTTTGGAAGCAAAACTGAAAACCCATTGGCTTTCCACAGAAACACTGAAATTTGTTCTTTACACTGCAGTATGGAGAATACCTTGCTGGAAACAAAAGTGGATGTCCAAATAAGACAGTGCTAAGCTTTACCCAGTTTGTTGCACATACCTGTTCTTAGATTTAGAAAGAAGGATCCCCATTAACATCAGTGAGATGTGCAATAGTTCTAAACAAAAGGATGATCTTTCTTGTTTCATTTTGCACGGTATATGATACTGTCCTGATTTTTTTTTTTTTTGTGAATACAACACCAAAATCTGCTTTCAACAGGAGAAAAAGACCTAGATAAGTGCTGATGAGATGCAATTGAACTTTGCTGCATAAGGAAAAGCATTCTTCATCAAATTATGAGTAATGTATATAGCCTTGTAGCACAAGTGCCATGTTCTTGGTTTTTGCCCAGTACTTGGAATAAAAAGCTGTAAACCTTGGAGTTAATTTTTATAAAACATGCTAAGAGTTGCAGGAACATCTTGAATTCCATCATCTGAAAAATCTTCTGCATATGTAAATGCCTTGCTGCTAGTACACTAGATCTACTGAAAATTAGTTGAGGCTCTTTAGTCTTTCTATGATTTTGCAAACAGAATTTACCAGTTCTGAAGTAAGAGATTACACTAATCCTACGTCCTAGAGTCAATTCTGGAAAGCATTTTTCAAAGTGGTGTCTGTTTACAGCTTGTAATCTGCACTCCATATTCCATATCCTGTGTGATATTTATTTTGTATAGTATTAGATGTGCATTCACCTTTTGATCCAGAAGAGAAATCTTGTTTGAAGAGAAATATTTATTTTTGCACTAATTACTATAAATATTAAAATCCAGAGGAACAGAAGATAGCTCTCTAATAGTGGCATGAAAATAAGAGGGTATGTAGAGAGAAAAGAATATACTTATATTCCAAGTTATAATATAACAGTTATGAGTGATTTACAGTTCATTGCAGGGCATTTCTGGTGTTCAGGAATGGAAGCAATTTTCAGAGTATCTCCTTGGCAGCTGGTGGTGGTCCAGCCCTTCCTAGCTGGAGTTGCTCAGTGCTGATAAAGTAAGTGAGGAATCTCAGATCATGTCTTCTGGATGGCTGTAGGTGCACAGAGGGCTCTTCTAACTCATGGGAGTGTCCTGCATTGGCCAAAGCTGGCAGCCTCCTCCTGCCCTTGGTGCTGGAGATGTGACTTTGTGTGCAGAAGTTGGTGGCCTCAGCTCCTGTGACAGGAGAGAAGGGCAGCAGTGCCTGCCCTCGCAGCCCTGGGCAGGAGCAGAGGCAGCTGGAGCTGCAGAAGCTCTGGGCAGAGGTTGCACTACAGCCTGGGCAGGGGCTTGAGCAGCCACCAAAGGGCTCTGCCTTGAAAAAGGAGTAGGAGAGTTGCCAGGTTCTCTTCCTGAGTTAGTTACCAGGTCCTGTCCCAGTGCATTTTTCATCCCCAGAGTAGCCAGGCACTTGTAGAAATATCTGCTTTTGCTGTTGCCCAGTTAGGTCACATAGTATTGCCCTGTGGCTGGATTTGGCTGGCACAGTGCCCCATGGACCACATCAACCTGAGGCTTCTTTTAAAAGACAGTGGCATTTTTATTTCATATCTAGGCTTCCATTCTCAGCTCCCATTTTTTAAGAGACTATTTTTATTATTGTCAACAAGAATGTACAGAGAGGCACCAAATCCAATTTTTCCCTTTTTGTGCTTAAATCAAGGCTTACAGAGAGTGGCAAGGCAGTTTGTCTCTGCAAATTATTCCAGTTCATGTTTGTTTGTTTGTTTTTATTTACTGATTCTTGTTTTCTATCAAATCATATCATAGGGTAGCTCAAGGTTACTGTGTCTTGTGTCTTGAGTCTCAAGTATTTAAGGAGGAGGAAGCAGTTTGGAAACAGTACAGGGAGCCTCTGAAATCAGTCATCTCCAGTGCTAGAATCCAGTCCTCAGCTTGTCAGAGAAGGACTGATTGTGTGAAGCACTGGAGCTGCAGCAGCCCAGGCTCCAGAGGGAGGACAAATAATAGACAAGCACTCTCATGAAAAAGCATTTCTGATGTGCAGCCTGTTTTGCATTAGCCTTATTAAGGAAATGTCAGAAAATGGAATTACTGTATTTTTCTCAAAAACTACCACTGCTCACATAGCTATAAACCTGCAAAGATGAGGAAGAAAGGCTAATAAAGTTGGCAGGTGAATTTACTGTCAAGTGGGATTTTTTGGATTTAGCAATAAATATTGGAATTATTCCATTTGCTTTTCAGACTTTCTATATATGCCATTAAATGTAGCTTTCTAAAACAGAGTAGGAATTACATTTCACTTACTTTGGATTATTCTTATCTTAACCACTAAACATTGATGTGCATGAATGAAATGTAAGGGGTTGATTGGTTGCTTATGTAGGGGAGTTTCATTGGTGTAAAATGAGCAACCATGTGGGATAATGGTGAAAGCTGCAAGAGCAAAGGGCATGTTAGCAGAGTTGGGTGATTGAGTTAGCAGGGGAGTGAGAATTACTGAGCTTTGCCTAGGGAGGATCACCAGGTTGTAATTAGAACTATCTCAAGGCAAAAACAGCTGCTGAGGTTTTATCCATGCCCTTCTCCCAAAAGGAAAAGCTATTTGATACCTTTTTTCCTATAAGGTTTAGAACTACTTCATTAGAAAACAGCTTTGTTGAAAAAAAAGCAGAATGATGCTTGGTATTTTCCTTGAGAGTATATAACTTTTAGTGGAAACACCTCGTGGTCTTCTGGGAACTGCTGTGGTAAGATTTCACCACCATAATATTTTATTATTGTAACTAAAATACTGGATAGTTTCCTTTCCTAATTTACAGGATATTAAATAAACTCTCTTGCTTATTATTTCCTGTTGCCTCATATTCACAAACTGATCTTTCCATCACTTTTGGCTGAAGCTATAGTTTGCTTCATGTGCGTCTACTATTACTTCAGTCACTCCTGAAAATATTCTTTCAAGTCCATGATCTAGAAGTGACTTCATGTAGGTACTGAATTGGCAGTGTTGTTCAGGACTGTCTTGTTATGTTGCTAATTGCAGCCTCATAATTACTGCCAAACTTTTATCCCTTAAGTAAGAGGATATGAAGCTTGTTACACTGTGTAGATCTGCACACTGCAGACCAAGCCAGCCTTGCTGTTTCAAACTACATACATTCTTTATGTATGTAATGGCATGAATATACAAATATATCAGATGTGCTTATGGGTATGCATTTTACTGCATTAGATGATAGCTGGCACTCCTGTGTGGTCACTGCTAGATTTGGCCAAGTCTGAACCAGAAGACAAGGTCAAAGTAATGTACTACTTAAATGTATCTAACTGAATATGATCAGGTGGTGAAAAGTCAGTTGCATGTCATAGTCTTACTTCCTTAATCTGTTGCGTTTGAAGTTGTATCAAGAAAATTTACTGTCTAACAGTAAAGTAATATTTAGAGTTAATAAACATTAGCCCTTCTAGAGGGCTGTCAGATTCCTCTTTATATGGATGTAAGCCCAGAGCTGAAAATTGTGAAACAGCTGATGCAATTTATGAAGCTGTAATTGATAGACATGGATATAAAGAAATAAATTTGACTGCTAAAGGTAAATTCTGATTAATTAGTTGCACAGCATTTGGGACAAGCCACTGGTGAAAACTACGCTACAATACAGTCTCTTATTATTTAGGAAATAGTTCACCTAGAGAAAGAAAACTGCCACTGCTTAGTGAATTTAGTAGAGATATTGTCTAGTGTAACAGCAAAAGCTGATACTTTATATTATTTCTCTTGCTCTATATTACAAAATTTCTTGCAAGGTAATTAGTCCCCAAGGCTTTTTGTTTTAAGTAAGCACTGAGTTGACATTTTTTTCCCTGCCACAGTGGTATCTAAGTTGTCATGACAAGAGTCAGTCAGTGTATCATTGTGAATGCACTTGTATTCCTAATGAAGTTTATATTGCAAGCCGAGGATTTTGTACAATCTTTCTGGTCATTTTTATAATAGAGTGGAGTGGTCAAATTCTTAATGATGGTTTTCTGGATTGGTCCTGTTCTGGTGAAGTGTAAGTGATTTTTGCAGTGTTTGAGAACAGACTTGCACATTTTCTCTTAATAGCTGTATTAAGAACAACCAATGGCATATTTATGTCAGCTCTGATTGTTGTGTCTTAATCTTGGAAACATGGATAGTAACCCTATTGTGCAGGGCTCCAGTCAGTATTTTATATTTTAAATAAAAGCTTAACTATAGTAACTTTCTGGGTGGGACTTGTACTGATGCAAAAGCTTCCTGCATTCTTCATCATACTGACTTTCAGGAAGGACCATTACTGGTGACAGGATGTGTTCCCTTCCATTTGACATGCAGGCATAGCCCTCCATTGTCAAGTGTAGCTCAGTTCTCTTAATTTTTATAGTATTAGCCAGATAACCTCAGAGGAAGTTGTTATACTTGGGAATGCTCTTAAAACTTATTTTTGCAACAATCAGAGACTGAAGGTGAGCAGGAGCTGTGGTAGCTGGCTGGGCAGGGCCCATGGTGGGGCAGTGAAGGCTCTGCAGAACAAGCCGAGTGCAGAGGCTCTACCAGCACAACCACTACCATGGGCACTGGACATATCTTCACAGGCTGGGTTAGTCTATTATAGGATAAACACCATGTAAAGAAACCATGGGCCATAACCACATAATGATTAAATTTGTATTTTATAAGGTTTGTAGATTTTTCTGGGGAAAAGCAGACTTTCGAATTCTTTAACTTCTGTGATAAAGATGCATGTATAACTAGAAAAAAACATCTATGCTTACTTGATTATGAAGGAATAAATACTACTAATGCCAAATGTGTTGATGAACTTCTTTCCTTCTAAAATAGGAACTGATACTTGCAGAATTTTTAGAGGGAACAGGCATGCTGTAGGTCTAAAACTTCTGTAAGACTTCCTAAAATTGCAAGCATGGCTTTGGACAGCACTTTAAGGAAAACTCAGTGCTAGAGAACTGATGAACATGAGTCCAAGTTCATTGTGGGTGAGGCACACCAGTACCTGAAAAGGAGCTGCAGAACTAACACAGCTTTCGGGAGTGCCACCTTGTTGATGTCATGTCACATGACCTGCTGAGATAAGCAGAGGTTTCTCAAGCTTGATCCCATTTCATTGTCTAGAATGGGGGATTGCTTTATAAGGTGAAGAAAAAAATTACTTAAGCTGCTCTTCAGAACTCTACGACTTCACAAATAGAAACTACTTGTCAAGAGAAGGGAAGAAGTACAAGAGAAAACTACATCCCTTCCTGGTTTTAGTCAAATCCCTGACCTTTAATTAAACCCTGAGTTTAGCTCTGGAATGGAGGCAGTGGTATCTGATATGACAGGCTTTAACTCAGCCATAACACAAGGCCTGCAGCCCTGTATTCTACACTTCCTTAACTTGTCACGCTAGGCATTTAAAATACTGCTGCCGTAACTTCCAGATAGGTCATAGTCCAGGAGATCCTTAGAATGGGATCACTATACTTACATTTTGGGATCTTGACATTTTCTTCAGGGGCTGAGGGGAGAGTGCTGGTATTCCTTAATATACAGAGAAGAGAAAATCCCAAAAGAAGCATAACAGTCTTAATCCACATTAAATTCCCTTCAAAGTACAGGACTAATACTTATGCACAGTTGAGGTTGTAGATCCCTGTGAAGTTTTCCTGTCCATAAAGATCATATTCCTTGTACAGGATGTAGTCTTTCAAGCAGTTTGGCAGTGGAAGGAAGGTCATGAAGACAGGACAGCGGAGACGCAGCCGTCCCATGCATGCCCGGATCTTCAAACGGCAAAGGTGTTTCAGAGAGCGCGGATTTGCTAGAAAGGAGAAGCAAAATACAATGCTATCAACCAAAAAGGCCCAAATGCCAAACCAGCTTGTTTTCATTAAAAACACAACAGATATTTACATAAACAGATACTTACTTAAAATGAAATGGATATCTGGCCAGAGTTCCTGTTCTTTGAGAACTGCTTCGAGCTTCCAGCAAATCTTAACGTGATCGATGTAATCCAACATGATTCGCACTACTTTCCCAGACACGTGCTTCAGCCAAGACAAGGTTATCACTTCACAGAACTGACAGAAACAAAATGTTTAATACTGCAGTAAATTACTTCTGTCTCTAAGGACAAGAACAATTAACTTGAGCAGGGTTTTAGAGGTTGCCACAGCTTGCCTAAGCCTCACTAGTACAATTTAAAAATCTGAGAGATGGTTATTTTGTATTCCATCCAAAAATAAGCTTATGCAGCTGTGTATTTTGAGGGCTTGGTGCTTAAAAAGAAGTGCTACCACTCTAAGTGGAATTTAGACTTGTGTCCCAGGTGCTTAATAGGGAGATCCACCAGCTCAGTGTAAGCATCATCTCCTTATCTTTAGGTTAAAGAAGGGTTTATTAGGTTCAGATGGACTTTACAAACTGCAGAACAATGACACTGATGAGTGTCTCCAGGAAGCTCTTCAGGTTTGCTAATTTCTGCTCAGTGCTTATTCCCCCAGCTCCAGGGGTCCTTTCAACAACCTTCCAGTCTTGATGTTCTGGTACAGGACAATGCAGAGAGCCAGCCTGCAAATCTCTGCTTTCACAGCATGGACAACACTGCCCTGGAGAGCCAGTTCCACACTCATCATCAGCATATCATCAGCTATATTTTCACAATTCAAAATTACTGTTTACAATCATTTGCTATCGTGAACTAGGGATCAGTTTAATTTTAAAGCCTTGTCT
Organism: Toxostoma redivivum; assembly: GCA_013397375.1. NCBI lineage: Eukaryota > Metazoa > Chordata > Aves > Passeriformes > Mimidae > Toxostoma > Toxostoma redivivum. The sequence continues at coordinate 682,124 of VXBI01012583.1, read as the reverse complement.
ATTCCCCTCTTTATGTGTAAGCTGTCTTCAAAATTTCTTTTTCTGGCAGTGCATTAAGCCTTTCCATTTAGTTTTAGGAATGCCACTGGTAGCAGGACAGCACCCGAAGCTGTGTGACACTTACCATGGTGTCTTTGATAACGGTGGAGGTCCAGCCATCGGTCACGTACTGGGAGTGGTCCCCGCTTCCCCGGGGGCAGTCGAAGCAGCGCTGCACGTCGTAGCCGTAGTTCAGCAGCATCCTCAGCATCACCTCGTCTTTGAGGGCGTACTGCAGAGCTGAGGGGAAATGCGTGGTGTTCACGCGGCAGAAGTAGTTGACATTGGCCCCGTGGCGGAGCAGCAGATTCATTAGCTCGTAGTTGCCCATTCTCAAGGCTATCTGGAGGCAGTTGATGGGGTCCTGGTTAGTCAGGGCTCCGGCGTTCAGCAGCAGCTGTGCTGAGCAGATATCGCCGTTGGAAACAGCGAAGTACAGGGCTGATTTCCGGTGGTCGTCGTAGCCTTTGCGAACTCTCTGAGCCAGCATAAAATTGGCATCAAAACCCGACTGGAGGAGAAACTCAAGGCACTGAGGATGTGCTCCTGCTGCTGCCGAGTGAACTGGACTTATCCCACTTTCTTTAATGGCAGCAAAATCAGTCACTGGAACTAAATATTTTAGAGCTCTGAAAAATTAAAAACCGAAGCATCTCAGAATCTTAAACATTTTGGTTCACCTAACTCATCTTTGAATTTCTCTGTGTTGCTGAGCCTCAGAATTCATCACGACTGTTAGAATAGTCTTAATATACCAAATCAGTACCATGGCATACATTGACTTGAATGGGTAACAACGAAATTGTTAGCCAGCAATGGATACTGACTTTACACCTACTACACATAAAATATTATTATATTATACTGTTATTCATGAACAACCCATTCCTTACTATAGGAATTAATGATTCCTTCCCAATAGAAATTTTTCCTGAATGTTGAAAGCACAGTGTTGTTGCTTGACCTATACAGATTAGGGAATTTAAATAGAGTATGTATTATAACATGAATACATATAATCTATAATGTAATATATACATCTAAGTTTAAATATAACAATTAATATACAGAAAATATTAATACAGAAATTAAGAATACTCAGGTGCTTTTTTCTCATTTGTTAGTTGTGATTTCAGCATAAATATCTTCCAGTAGTCTTACTCTAATATAGGGATAACCCTTACTCTCTAAGTCTATTTGTCTACTTAGTATATTCACCATTCACATTTCTGTGATGTGGGGGAGATGAGACATTGACCAAAAGAGAATGACAATGTCCCAAGAACCTCAGCATCAGACTGGACAGTGTTTCTACTTGGGACAAATGGGGAAATACCATAGGGATTAAGATGCACCTCCTAAAATCATGAAGATTTTATCCTGACTGGTCTCTTACATTCAGACACAGAACAGACATATTTACACAGTCAAAAATAATTCCTTGTACAAAACTACAGATTTTCTGCCTGATTTGAATAAGGTAAAATTAGTAAAAGTAATATTTCTGGTGTCACTATTATTTGATTTTTAAGTATATTAACTCACAGAAAGTGTCCTCTATATGCAGCTCTGTGGATTGGCAAATGACCCGAGTGCTTTGGTACATTGGCATCAGCCCCATATTCTAGTAAAAGACTCACAGAATCTGGATTTCCTCCTCCTGCTGCTTCAAACAATATAGAAGCACAGTCCTTTGCCTGTGAAAGAACATCTGCACCTGGGAAGAAGCAGCAAGGATTTTCACAATAGTCACTGTAAATATCCAGCTGTAATTAATATTTCCAACCCCCCAGTGATATGGTATTTTCAATTATATTTTCCACCAAATAGAAGCACTGTGGGCATAAATCTTCATGTTGGAGCCTAGATTTTAGGTGTGTTTATGTAATCCTGGGAACAAGAAGGTCCAAATTGCTTTGAATACAGTAAGAATTGTTCCTAGAACTGCACCAGTAGAAGGTTTGGCTCCTATTTATCAAAACAATTGCTTTTGGCTTACAAACAATGCCTTCAATTCTTTTACTTTACAAAGTTCAGGCAGGTGTAACTGTAAACATGAGAGCACCCAGTATCCAAACAGTTCATGCAATCCAGTGCTGCTGAACTATCATGTAAAATCCCCCATAATAAATATCTTTTCAAGTATGCCCTAGGATGACCTGTCCACATGAGAAAACAACAGACTATTTAAAAAACAATAATATTATTAATAAATATATTAATAAACAAATATATTATCAAAATATAATTTTAATATTATACAAATTGATATTTATCAGGCCTTCACTACATCACAACAACCCTCAGTGCAGATGGCATTTAATTTTCTCTAGTAAGGTGAGCTATTTCTGCTGCTGTTTTTGAAGGCGTATCTGAAATCTTCTCTTCTATAAGGTCCTATATAATAAAGTCTCACCTTTTTGCAGTAAGAGCTCCATAATTTCTGTATGTCCCATCTGTGCAGCCAGTGCTAGAGGTGTGAGCCCATACCCGCTGCGGGGGTCAGGATCTGCTCCAGCATCCAGGAGCAGCTGTACCAGATCCTTCCTGCCCAGTCTGGCTGCCTCATGCAGAGCAGTTCTTTCATGGACACAGCGCAAATTCACTCTGGCACCACATCGCAGCAATAAGGAGGCAATGTCATAGGAATCAAGTTTAATTGCTGTGGGACAACAAGCAAAGCGTCAGACAGGATTGTTATTCCATGATATTCTGTGCACCATGGCTGCTGTTGTGTGGCAGCCCAGGAAAGCTGCTCCTGGCAGTGCTGTTTATGCAGTGACATATGCCACCCTACACTGAAAGGTTTAACTCATCAACAAGTCTGTTCTTTGCTTCCAGGACAGCACTAAGTATGTAAATGAATCATTCTGTGGTAATCTCTTTTTCTTCCGTAGATTTTTTTCTCTCTGTTGCATTTGGTAGTGGAACAGAACACAGCTTTCCTTGCCACTAGATGGAGACCACACGCAGGGCCTTGGTGCTCAGGAGCTGCCACCAGAGCTCTGTTTAATCTCCACAAGCATTACCACAATATGTAATAAAGCTTATAATGACTCTTTCATATGCCTTCTTAGTTTAATAAGCCTGTCTGAAGTCAGCAAGGATCTTAAAAGAGAAATTTGCATTAGCTCCAGCGGATGGAATGAGTAGGCAACACCCTTCCCTCCTTCTCCCTTTGATCTTCCAGGCTGTGCAGGGTAGTGAATGTCCTTCAGCAGGACAGATTAGGCTGAGCAGCTTCATGGGCCACAGCTGCTTGAACACCAGAGACAGCATTTTCTGATAGAAAATGTGATGTCCCATTATACGTAGTAACCTACACAGCTGCTTTAGACAAATCCCATGCATTCCCTTCTTGGGGATGGTGCATTTTAATGTCATGCACTTCAAAAGTATCTAGGAGTTCCATACATTTTTTTAAAGCAGATGGCCCTGACTTGAAGCTGCAGCCATTTTACAAAGATGAATTGAGGGTCCTACACATGATTGGTAGACCTTTATCTCCTCCCTTAACAATAGTTTTGAAAAAGAAACCACCCTTCCAATACAGAAAAATGTATGGGATCATCCAAGAAATTTGAATGTTCCTTTAGAATTTAGATAATGAGAAGACACTTTCCTTTTTTTTGGGTAGGATTCAGAAAGAATGAAAGCATCATAGCCCAGACTGAGGGAAGCAAAGGAAATGAACACAGAACACTTTTTGAAAAACATTTTGGCAAAATATAGTTCTTTAGAAATCATGAATTATAGTTCTTGACCATGATCAAATTAAAAGTGGCATTCACACAATGAATGTGGGTATGGGACTATACTAGGATTATAGTAGGTATGGAACCTTATTCCTAAATTTCACAATATTAAAGAGAAGTGAACTGAGAATGTCAGCCTGTCTTCTTCATTTGTCATCCTTGGACTAATGCTGGCAATGTCTAAATAGGGACAAACACTGCTTAGCACTCTACATACTGCAGATAAATCAGGCTGGTTGGCTATAATTTTGGATAATTAAAACCAATTACCATGGGTTTTGGAGAAAGAAAGGCTGATGCAATGAAGGAGATACCATGTGGACAGAGAATATAAAAGTTCTATGCCTGCAGACATGAAGGGCAGTAATAGCATGAAGAAGCAGAAGGACTCTACCTGGCACCACTGCAGAAATGATGCCAAGGAAAGCAGAGGATGGCACTCTGCACTTCATGGAGAAAGCTAATTATCATCTGACAAAACCAGACAGGGACAGACACATTCAGTGCTGAGATTAACATTTTTTTTTCTCCTTATAGCAAAGTATTTTCGGCATTGAAGTAAAAAATGTCACGTTGAAACCTAAAATGTGTAACTATATCCTCACCTCATTTCCTCACCTCTCCACCCCTAAAAACAGTATTCACCTATGACTAAAGGAGAATCTCCATCTTCATTTTTAACATTGGGATTGCAGCCATTGAGCAGGAGAAAGTGTACATTGTCCACAAAACAATTTCTTACTGCCACCAAGAGAGGTGTTTCCCCTTTCAGAGTGGATTGTTCCCACGTAATGTCACGGGAGGCTGAAATACAGAAAAGCAGAACACATTTGAAGTTGGATGATTCATCAAACTTTACTTTGTAAAACCTTTTGGTGGAAAACTAGAAGGACTTTGTACCTTTTAAAGTTATTTCAAGGATGTTCTTATTAAGCTGTGCTGCAGCTTCATGCACAGGAAGCCAGCCTTGCTGATCTGCTTCTTCAAAAGCAGAACTGTGCCTCACCAACTTCTTCAAGGCATCCTCTTGGCCTGTGATATTTTAACACAGACACATATCCCATTACGCATCAGAAGACAAAATTCAGGCAAATAATACATCTATTGCCATTTATCCCACCAGTGTATCTTGCCCATTTTAAAAGAAAGGCTGGAGTTTTCCCCTAATTTTAGGAGATGAAGTACTGGAATTTCTGAAAGGGATGACACTTGAACCCATCCCACATCCATGATCCTATCTAATAAGTTAGCTTTTGGATGTCTTGTTTTTAGTTTCCTTACTTCTCCCAAGACTATATAAAGAAAATCTGCACTTAAATCATGTGATCAAACCCCTGAAATGTAGGCATTGCTCAGCCATTCCCAGTGGTGTAGGCTTAGTGTGGTGTACTTGTACTTAACTGTCCGAATTGCTGCAATGATCTGCCCATGTTCTTTACTTGCAGGATACTGGAAACTGCATAAACAGAACAAGAATAAGATGAGAAGCAAAAATTCATGTGAAGTTAAGGATATAATTATACCTTAATTTAAATACTCTAATTTAGACAGTATGTTAGATTTCTCTAAGTTACATTGGTTTTGTGAGGGTTTAACACATTGAAACACTTTTTTTGTTGGCTTTTCCCTGACACTGTAAATACTGAATTTTTCACACAAAGGCCAACAATTAAATGCTAAAATGAGGGGAAGCTCCCATACCAATCTACTTTTACATCACCTACTGATCTTCACAAAGCCTTATACTCATTTACATATTGATGTAAAATATCACCTGAAAGTTTCATACATTCCATATTGTCCACAAAACATACTTTTTCAGGGAGAATTCAGAACAAGTGAGCTACCAGTGCTTTCCAGTATCCATGAGACAAGGCCAGCACAATACAACATATGGAGTTACAAAGGAAAATAAGGTCTACTAAATGCTTACAATAATGCCAAGGAAACACCCAAAATAGAATAACTTATTACCTTTCAATCTCTGTTGCACTGCCACTTGTTTCAAATTTATGCCTATCTTGTAAGCTTTCCTGAATAGCTCGCTGGGTAGAGATTTCCTCATCAGAATCACCATCAATCATATACACAGAATTATTCATGGCAAATCAGCACAACATAGATCACTTCTGTATGGAAACACTGCTTTTTAATTAGAAGCAGACATTAAATCTTCAGGTTATATCTGGAGTAATAGAAATAGCAATCACTGTGTCAGTATCAAGAGAAATGAAACATAGTTTAAAATAAATGACTACACTGTTACAAGCTTAAGCAGTCATGCTGTTCTTGGCATATTCAAGATGTCAGATGTTCTGTTAGGCTCAAACCTCTCATCTGTTTTACCTTATCAAAACTTCCACTTCTGTCTTTCAAGAGAGCTGGCCTGAAAAAACAAAACAAAACAAAACTACAGGGCAAGGTAAAATAAAATTAATAAATAAAACTGAAAGCTAATAAATAACTTGGCAAAATGAATGAGCACAGGAAATTTAAGGAAGTTGTCAACATGCCAACTACAAAGCTTGGAATAATTCTAGAAACATCTTAAAGCTGGGCAGTACTAATTCACAGCAAATCTGCATAATTTAATTTGGAACCTGATACACCTAATGTGTGACTGCAAGGCCTTTCTCTGTAATTGCACATGTAGCAAAAAAGAGAAATATATTAGCAACATACACAGCAAGAAACTGTTAGTAATTGATTCTGCCATGGCTCAATGAGTACGTAAACATTTTGAGTCTAGACTACCTTATTTCCCTAAAAAACTACTAATTTTTCTATGAACTGAGAAAATATACTGGGTTTTCTTACCTTTTGGAAGAGGGAAAAAATCTCAGCCTTTGAAGATTATTAAGCTGAAAGTGACATTTTCAGGATTGTAAACAATCTCTGCAGAGCCCATGTCCATTAATAGCTCACTATAAATACCCGATCATAAGATACTCTGGGACTTTCTCCACGTTTCTCTTTCACACGTCAGTTATGTTTAATAACCTGACCTGACAAGTGTTGCCAACAAAAGAAGGAATGAAAAGTCCAGTTTCCTTGTAAAAATACTTCTGATTTTTGGAATAAGAATTTCAGAACTATAGCAGTAAGTATAACACTGTAAAAAGAAAATTCTTTAGTGCTGTCCTAGGAGAGCAAACTGAAGATGGTCTTAGGAGCTTGCTTAAGAGTGAGACAGGAAAAAAAAATTGAAACAATAAAAGTAAACAAAACCAAGCAAATACTCAAGCAAAACATATATTAAAATTATTACAGGTTCCTGATTGCTTAATCATAATTCACATTAATATAAATAGAAAAGCAATTGAAAAATAGAATTTTTAAAGGGAAAAGCAGTTTCAGAAAGACAGACTTACACTGGTTCAACCCAATAAGCAGGGAAATGAGACCCAGATGCCCAATTGGAATAGTGATGGTAGGATGGAGTGAGACCTTTATGTGCTTCAGTTATTCCTACTGTATTTTATAGAGGGATCCATACACAGAACAGATGATGGCTGTATCTGAATGCAAGGTGGAAACAGTTCTTTGCTAGAAGAGATGTAGAAAGAATGCTTGAGTAATGCTTTAGAATTATTTCTGAAGAAAACAAAAGCGCAGAATCAAGTTTATTACCTGTAAGGTTTCTCTCAGAAAGCGCAGAATACTTTCTTTTCCCATATTTTAATTTAAATAAAAATATTTCCATATTTTATGGTATTCAACTAATGCACAAAAAAGATGTTCACACTTTAATAATATCACCAAGGGCTAAAATTCTAGTTGTACTGCTTACAGATTGTAAAGATGGTCATATTAATAATACATACTTAATATAAAAGCTTGAGGATCAGAAAGTATTTGTATGCCCTCTTACAACACAAAAACATCCAGATGTTTCTTCTACACACTAAATCCCACTTCCTCTGTAAGCCAGCAAAGAGAACAAGATGTGAAGTCTGCATGTGAAGGGTCCACAGTCAGTCATCCAGCTGGCACAGCAAGGCTACACCTCTCTTGATCCAGTGCTGGACTGGCTGGTCCGTGTTGAGCCTCAAAGCAATGACAAAGTTTGTGGAATGCCCAGTAGTGGACAGGACCCCTTTGCGCTCACTTGTCTTGTAGAGGGGGCAAACATAGGCAGTAGTCTTCTTTATGTCTGATTTTACAGCTTCAAAAAAACCCCAAAATAATGCATTACATTCACAGATCTATTAGTAGTAACATAATCTACATGCAAGTGTTAAGTGTTATTTACAGTAACATCTTTAAAGGTCAATAAAAATGCAAAATTGTTTTCTGAGCAACAGAATAAAATTATCCAGCTTTTTCTTGTTGTGTTTTCTTGTGTGGTTTGTTTTGTTCTTAAACCCAACTAATTTAGCTAAAATCTATTTTCAGGACTCAATGCCTTCCTGTGATCCCACCAGCTTTGCAATACTCAAAGACACATTAAAATCTGAATAGTTACCGAGTTAATACACAGCTCTACAAGAATTCTGGTCTAGTTGCCAGAGAACCTAACTGCAATTCAAGTCATCTGAGAGCCAAGGACAGAACTCTGCAGGAACTCTTTGTATGCCCAGACTGCTTGCATGGAACTTGTGCAAAGCATAAAATCATGCAGGTCTGAACAAACTCATCCAACTTCAAGAGAAGGCACAAGCAGAAAAAGTGACAAATTTTAATACTGCCTATTTACTAAGTTGCACTTAAGTTGCAGCAGTTGCAGTAGTAAGTCCTGATTTTGTACATAAATAAAAAATAGGGATTTACTCCTCTCAGTCAAAGAAAATAAGAGTTGTGAAAATGATCTTACTAGTAGGAAAGACAGCTAACACAGAGCTTAAAATAACCTGAGCAAACCCTGCTAAATCACATAAGGTAAAACACTCAGTCTCTGCAAGTCAGTCAAAATTCTCCTCAGCGATCTTCAGTAAAAAAAGGAAACTGCTGTTGCAATTTCTTGTCGAAGAGCTCACCCACCAGGAGAAATCATACTCACTTGGCTTTATCCAAATGATCGGCATGGCATCAAAGAGCACTTTGGGATACTGCTCAGTTAACATTCCCCTGGAAAGAGAAAAGGATTCTTTTTTTTTTGGAGAAAGGCTTTTTGCCTTGGGAAAAACTGCACACACAGTGTCACATATGCACAGTAATTGTGGCTTCAGGCGGGTGTTTTTTGCTTGTTACTTGCTTGTTTGTTTTTTGCTTGTTACTTGCTTGTTTGTTTTTTCTTCGCCATTTTCCACGCATGAAAGAGTACCTAATTTGGTGTGTTATTTCAATAATACGAAAAGTATCACTTAAATTATTTAAACCAGTCTTGTTTGAGCACTGTAAAAAGCTTTCCAGAACCACAGTAAAACACTTAGCTACTGACTTGGTCCTGTCCCAGCGAGCTCCATCTAAAAATAATCCATGGATGTAAACACCGTCCTCTGGTGCAGTATCAGCAGTATCCCGAGGAATAACCTGCAGGAAATAAGTGTTCCAAGTCATTAAACTCTCACAGTTCTTTGATTTTTGAGCTATTATGCCAATTGCCAATTTTCAGACCAAACCAAACTGAGGATAATATAGTAACCCTGCTACTTTTATACATATCTGTAGAGACAGCAGACTTCTCTGGGTTTGTTAAATACCTTTCTTGTAGGTTAAAAAATGAGACTTTAATCACACAGAAAAATATACACCAGATAGGCTGTTTTTTTTGAGTGGAGTTCTGGGTCCAGTGATACAATTACTTTTAATCACTTTGAGAATACCTCTTCTACAGAGGTTATTTAGCCTGACAGTCTCACCAAATATATGTCTTCAGACTGCTGTCAGTTGCAAAATTAACCTTCCAGTTAGGATTTATTTACTTCATCTGACCACAACACCAGGATTCAGATTAATAAAATACTAATTTATAGTTTATCCATACCTCAAATTCATATCCTAGAAGGTCAATAGGGATCCTGTGCTTCCTAGCATAGTTTTGCATGGCTCCAGTTAGGAAAGCTTGAGTAAAATAGAATCCTGAGAGCCAAAAAACAGCAGGCTTCCCTAATTCATACCAATCCTGGAGAGAAGAAAGCAATACATTGAACAATCAGAAAGAGAGGAATCCCATACTCTTTGACTATTTTCTACATAATTGTACTCAGGAAATCTAAACAAAGCCTTTTGCTTCTTTCCCAATAAAGACAAATTATATGGAAAAGTATATTGAAGAAGGGGCAGCACTGCCTCTTGTACATTACCTGTAAAAACTTCAGCCTTGCTAGCAAATCCACAATATAGCTCCCTAATGGTTTTAGACTTGGGTATGAATGTTCTGCCCACTTCTCAGGAACTTTTCCAACAAGGAGACTGCCAGACAGAGCCTCCAGGGCAGCATCCATAACAACCAGTCCTTTAATGGCTTTCTTCAGGTTAATTAATGTAATACGAATAGTTCGGATTAAACTAGAATTTAAAAAAAAACAACAATTTTCACACATTCTGCATATTTTTTAAACATGACTATGTCACTGGAAAGAAAGTAAAAGAAGTGGATTATGGAGGCATCTATAGAACTTTTATAGCTTTTTAATCTATATAGATATCTGCACAAGAAGCCACATCTGTAAAGTCATGGATTTGTGCACTAGTGCAGATTTATTTAAGACTAGGAACAGTAATAAATTCTTTTGTTATTTCTGATATCCTGAATTGTTTGGTAAGAGGATAAATTTGGAACTCCAAATGTATCCACTAGATGAAGGAAAAAGGTTTGGGTTGCAAAAGAAGAGGTGGGTAGGGTGTACAATAAGGATAACTTGGAGACTTAAGGCCAAAGAGCACTTGGGAGAAAATTAAGGAGGAGATACAAAGAAAAAACAGAAAGAAGGAATGGAGAGGCAGGTGAAGATAAGAAAGAAAATCAGGAAACAAAATCAAAAAAGAGATTGAGGACACAAGGAGAAAAATAAACGCAATTCTAGTTTTGTACTCTTACAAGAATTATTGTGAAAATCAGGCATAGGGAAAAAAGCATCGGAAAAAGGGGAAAAATTTAAACAGAGGCACATGAGAAAATTAAGAAACAAATAAAAATACCTCCATTATAGAAAACATTTCATAAACTATAACTGTGCAAATAGAGTTTCTAACTCCTTTACCCCACAGGTCAGAAATACAAGGAAAATAAAATAAAATAAAGGTAAAGATGGTGAAAGGGAAAGTTAAAAATATATATAAACACATATATATATTGTTTGCATTCTCTTTTCCCAGTACTTTCTCATACTCCCTTCTTCTCTCTTTCACTTAATTTTGCCACTTCATTTTTCCTGACATCTATCCTACACTCTGACTGTCCACAAGAAGCAAAGGTGTTAGGACTGCAGATAACATTGCAGGCAATTGGAAGGGAAGGAAAAAATATTTCATACAATACAGAGCTCACTGATTATGATTTGCAAGAAATATTTTTCTGCAAATGGAATGATTTCTGGTAAATTTAATAAAATAGAACATTCTTACTGATTAAATCTTTCCATTTCTTGCACCAGCACAGTGTTCATACTTTCTTCATATCTCACAGGATATTTAATTAGGCAACTTTCAATGTCAAAATCCTTTGGAAGCTGTAAATGACAACACATTTGGAAATAATTCCATATGTCTTTATGATTATACATTAAAGGCATGTAAATGTGAAAATTTGCAGAGCAATAGATACCACTAAACTTTCTGATTAGTATCTTAGCAATAAAGGATTCAGTAGTTCAATCTAAATAAAACTTTGAGGAATTTTAATGTTAATTTAAAAAAAAACCCTAGAATTTTTAATAAAATGAAAATTTATGAATATGTTTCTATTTATTAATTTTAATTTTTTCATGTGAATTAATCAACTGTTCTTTCAAGTCTTCTTTGGCTCTGTTTTCTCTCTTTCTCTTGTCTTCTGCCTATTTATTAAAATTTCTTTCAACTGAAATATACCTGCAGTCTGTTACAGCTACACAAGTTCTTACTTTCACATTGCACTACATTCCTTTCAAAATGCTTTCCTTTCAACATGAAATCTACTTTACACTGAAGATTCTAGTTAAGGAATTTCTGCTTTGTAAAAAGATAAATTGAAGTCATTTGTATAATACAATACCTTGCTGAGAATATCATCTGCAATTGCATAAAGAGTGCTGTCACCACCTCCAGAAGCTCCCTGAGTGCCCCCTCCTTGTGTTAAAAGCAGAGATTCAAAGAGGGTCTTAGTTTGCTGAAGATCTTTTGCAATATCCACATTTTCATGCAAGCCAAATACCTCTGGGTGCTGAGTAAAGGGAAGATTCTAGGACAAAATAAAAAAAATGTCTGGGTGACATAAAGCAGGAAGAATCTTATCCAAGGTTTCTTTAAGTTGAAGTTGAGTGAAAAACTACCACTGACTTCAACTGCAGGTGAGTGAGGACCTTAGTGGCAGGTATTTGCAGACAGAATTACTGCTGATAGAACCACCACTGCTCATACAGAAAGTAATTTCTAAGGAATTCTCAATTATCTATGCTACACATCCTCCTATCTACTTACTGATTCCATCTCAAAACATTTGAGATCACGGAGGGGATCAAACAAGGATGCCAGGCAAGAACCTGAGCACACAATTAATTGTGCTGTAAAATTACCTCTCTAAGCCTTTAAGGATTTCTTTCTTAGCACATCATTGCAACAGTGCAAAATCTTGTTGCTACTTTTTACCTTAATAAACTCAATGTACTCCTCATATGTGCCTTTGGGTGGAGCATAGTAGTTGCCACTGGGAGAAAAAGTGTAACGAGGATTTTCAATTATATCTGGGTTATAGAAGTCATCCAGCATCGTCAGCAGCAAACGCCTGTCCCAGTCATCTGTCACTCGACCTCCATAGTTACACTCACCAGTCAGATACGACACAGCTTCAAAAGGAACATGGCTATACTCATTGATGAATAACTGAAACAGAAATAAGAGCAATTATAGAGACTTGCAGTATCTGCTAAACAACAGTGTGACCTAACAGATAAAAGGCTGGAAGCTATAGCATGTTTAAACTGCAGTTTATGGAGTTTTCTTCCTAGGTGCTGGAAATCCAAATTCTGAAATCTTATTTTCAGGTAAAAATTATTCTTCAAAATCAAGACGAGTTAAGAGTAAAAGCCTCTTATGAGTATCAAAATTACTCAATCATCCAAGTAATTCCTGAATTATTTATAAGTGGATGGTTTATCCAGTTCAAACTCTGTAGATGGATACTCTTCTACACCAGAAATAAATGCACATTTCACTTAATTTATCTTTCAATCTTCCTCTAATCTCATTCATTAACTTCTTGATAACTTTTTCAAATCTTCAGCCTCAACTTCTGTAACTCAGTTTTAACTCTCCTGACTTTTCTAAAGAGTGCCCATAAAAGGTTCAAGGTCAAGTAGTGTTCACCATCTCATCATGGGTAAGGAGAACAGTCTGAGGTTCTGTTAACTACCAATACACATGTGAAAAAAATTTCCTCCTACTAACCACCCCAATAGGTGACTGTCATTGACATGTACTACTTAAAGAACAGTGAGTTCTTGTACATAACAAATTTAACTTTTATAATACACATATATATTCATTATATTCCATATGTCTGTAGTAATCTAAACTTTTTATGTAATTTATAATTTTGAAAATATTTATAATATGATTGACATTCCTTGCCTTTACAGCTGAAGTCCTGAATATCTATGAACATTTGAGGTAACTTCAGTGTATTGCTCCTTGTGACTCCCAGCTGTGCTTTGCAAGATCAGAGTTTAGGAGATAATCAGTGATTTTACCTGCAGCTGTCTGATACTGATTCGCAAGTCAGATTCATTAAATCCATAAGGTATATTCCAACCAAGGGGCCCAAACTTCCTTCTCTCCTGAACAAGAGCATGGAAGAAACAAACTCCAAAGAGTAGTTTCTCCCATATCTTTGAGAAAAAAAAAAAAAAAAGTATTATTAACTAGTCTATAAGCTCATGGTAATGTGTAGTGAGCACTATTGGATTACCACCCTCCACCCAGGTATAAATCCAGGCCAATACTAACTACCTTGTGGTTTTTGCCTTGGGAACAAGTGCATACACAAGTGCCTCATATGCAAGCACATCTAGCCAGTTCCTCAAGTACCATGATATTCTTTAATGTATCGGGCAACTGACTTCATAAGAATTCCAACAGCACCAGATATTTATTTTTAATATTCATTAGATAAACAAAAAATACAAATGTATTTTTAAAGCAAGTCCTTAGGTACAGTCACACCTATGTATATTGATAACTCCTATCGCTGATTCCATTGTTTTTCACTTCCTTCAGAGGTAATGATTAGCTAAGCTGCTCACCAGGTATCAATAAGGTATCTGGGCACTGCAGTATTTGGTCCCTGGTAGGAAGAAAAGGTCTCGTCGTGCTTATCATCTCAATAATGACAGACATGCCCTTCCAATCAATGTTCAGAGTCCACATACATTGTGTACTCCGTGTGTGTGGCAGGTAAGTGATTTAATAAAGCCTAAGAAACCATTTAAAATATTGCTATGTGAAATTAACTGACAGAGGTAATTCTTAACTAATGATCTTTATCACTGCAAAACCTAAATTCACAACCACAATAGAAATTTTATCTCGTAATTATTCACTGGACAGAAATCAATATACCTGTGGATAAAAAAACCTCAAAGCCCAAAAGCTTCTCAAGAGATAGGCACATTACCAGCTCCTTTCCAGGGCATCCAGCAAAGAATTCAGGATCAGAAATAGGATCAGAAAGAAATGACTGAAGTAGGTTTAACCGGAGACCAGTAGGGGGTTCATTTGTCATCTTCACTCCATTCTGCAGAATGGTCACTGGAAACTAGAAATAAAAAAAAAGCAAAACTGCATTCAGAAAGGGTGGAATAGATTCTACATTAACAATATACTATTATTCTGTGGTTTTTACATAAACAACTATCTGCAAGAAAATTGACATTTTAAAGGTCAACAGCTTATAAAAAATTCTCCAAGGCATCAAGAAAGTAAGACTGCTATAAATAACAAACCTGTATTTTTAAATGTTTTCTTGGTATTCAACACTTCACAAATCAAATGCAAGACTAAATTTTTTAATTTATGTGAGAGAAAAAAAACCTTCTTAATCATATATGCTGACAGATTGCAGTTCCATTGAGTAATACACAAAATATTACACATCAAAGTATCAAAATATTACAAAGGAAGCTTGATATTATCATGTTTATAATTATTTTTAAATGTCCTTTCTTTGTTAAATTGTTTCTTCAAAGCCTCATTGCATTTCAGAGAAGTTTTGTATTATCAGCTCATTAGGTATACAGAAATTCCCTAAAAATGCCATCAATTTTCCCTTTCCCTAAACAGAGATTATGGGGCCATGCATATACCTTTGGTGAAGGGTAACTTGTAAGCCAAAGTCTGAATTCTGGGTGACATTTTTCACTGTTAAGCTCTTCACATATTTTCTCCAGCATTGGCATCCAGGAGACAGCTAAATGACAATTTTGTAAACAAACCCACGTTCCTTCTTCCATTCCTGTTTGAATCATTTTTGTAGCTATTGGTCCTTGTCCTTGTCCTAATGAGATGGACTGAAACTTGTCTCCTACCATCTCTCTGTCATTTGCCAATTTCAGGAGGCCTTGAACAGAAAGCATAAGTTTCTAGCACTCATACATTAAAAAGAAATTATGTCAGGGAAAAAAAATTGAAAAACTTCTATTATTATTTTGTTTACATGCACATACAAATTCCCATTTTGAAAGGGCACAGAATTCCACCAGTCTGACATAATGCACTCAAATCTACTTGCAGAAAGTGCAAAATAATCCTCCCTGTGTATTGAAGGGGAATTTGAGGTCCCTATTTTCTCTTTCTGTGTATACTTACTAGACATGGGATCTGCTCCTGGAGATAGCACAAATATTAAAGGGACTGTAGCAGTTGAATCTAAGTAACTTTTTGCTAGATCAAAAGGTGGTGGCTCTACAAATTTCTTCCCCAGTTTCTCAGTAACAAATGTTGTTATAGCTGGACCAATCTGATTAAAAAAAAAAAAAGCAAATACAAACCATTAACACAGACATAACTGCACATCTGACACTGTCTTTAATGCCAAATTCCCAAGCCTACAGAAATTTCTCTGATTTGCAGAGATTTGAGACCAGTCTTGCAGAATAATCCAGAAGCAAAGGTTTCACCTCTTGTTGAGATCTTCCTCCTTAATTTTTCCTTACAAGAGGAATAATAAGCTTTTAGAAAATAAAGAATAACATATCTCATATAAATATTTTAAATACCATTAAGACTTTGATTCAGGCTTTTCCTGATGTGGAGGACAAGCACATTCTCCCATAGGAAATATTAATGTAATTATTTTTAATTAATTCAAGGGAGCAAATGAAATGTGCCCTAAATTCTAACACTGATAGCTCCTAAAGAATATGCAATGCAATTTGTTAAGTGCACCAAAGGCAGAATTTGTTGAAAGTTCATCTTAGTTGTTCAAATCAACCCATTTTATCTCTTTTTGCCTTAAAAATCATTTGTATGAAAGCACATGATATTAGATAACCTGTGTATTTTTTTCAGGCTAATATGTCCTGTTCTCAAGTATATTGGATGCACCAGGAAACAGTCTAGCCATGAAAAAATACTTCAAGAGAACTAGAACAATGAGAATCCCCCAAAAGATTCATTAAATCATATTAGAAAGATTTCAGCTGATGCTTGTGGTGTTTGTATTGGTCACTTGAAAAACAAAACAGCATTTACTTTCTTAATAAATATGATGAACTGATTAATTACTGGAACAGGAAGGGCAAACTATGCTACAAGGCATGGCACAGTCTACAAACACATAACAGATCATTTTACCTTGTCTGGTCTTAAGCACCGAAGAATTATCATCTTCTGTAATTCAGTTAACGTATCATTCCACTCTTCTGGTAATGGAAAGTTGTGAGGCTCTTTGCTATCATACATTTTTTGCCATTCACCTATATTTTCAGAGACATGACTCCTGAAGAAAAAAACCACAAGTACTATGAATACCTGGAGTCTTTTTTTACGTTTATCAAATGCAAAATACATTGTATTGTCATTTAAGATGCTTCATATCTACATCAGAAAATAATCCCACAGTTGAGCTTCTCCATGCTAAACAGAAAAATATCTTTCCACCATGCTGCTGAGGAGAGGCTCCACCTGAAAGGTTCCAAATTGACAGTAAATTCTGTTTGGTCCTCCAGCCAGTACTGCTTGCACCTTTAGAGGTTCAGGTGAATTTTCCACCCCCACTATTTCATGAAAACACCACACTTTAACTGAAGAAAATTACCAGGAAATTCAACTAGGGAACTAAAACTATTTTCCTTCACACAACATGCAGAGTATGTCCTTCACAACAGGACAACTCTCATCATCCACATTACTACTAAAACTCCATAGGAGCTCAGACACAAAACAACCTCAAAGAACTTCTAAGAGAGCAGTGTTACTGCACTCAGATCCAAATGCTCCAAATACTTGCAATCAGTCAGCTAATTTATGGAAGTCTTGTAATGCCATGTTTTCTCCAGAATTTAGTGTTAAAGTGTTAAATTTAGTGTTCTATTTAAACCCAGGGTGAAATTGAACTGAGTTCAGGAGAATAGAGTTTACTAGAAAAACTTTGCCAGAACTGCAGTGGAATTCTGCTACATGTACCATCTCTGGCTTTCACTGAACCCTTAGAACACTATTTCTCTACCATGAAGATATTTCAAAAGAAAAGTTTCTTTAGGCAATGACTGAAATAATTTAGAAAAAATACTTTTATTAAATAATGTTATAATTAGTAATCTGACTGATGGGAGAAAGTGAAGAAAACATGATAATGAAGAAAGGGGGCTGGTTTCATCCCATTTGTATTCTGGCACTGATTTGAAAAAGATAGGAAACATTTCTTTCAGCATGTTACATATGTATTAGTCAAAACCAATTCAGGCCAATTCACATCAGTATTTTACCATACCTCAGACTTTTCATAGCTGGAAATTCACTTGCACGACATAATTCATCCCAGCTCTTGTCTGATAGCCAAGATGGATCTGGATTCTTGTGCTCATTCTTGAGACCCACACCTCCAGTTAGTAAGAACATAAACTCCTGATGTTCTATTTCATTATTAGCCCTATATGAAAGAAAAAATCAGTAATTGAGATACAATTTTAATAATATAAACAGTTGTTTTATATTACTGCCCCTTAAGAATGCTTCTATTGCAGTAAGAGCTGAGGTCAGATCTCAGTATTCTATATTATTAAAAAACTGCATGATAAAAAAGTCTGATTAAGACTAAAGTAAGGGTTTCGAGAGGTGAATCTTGGAATTAATGAATTGTTTAGGTTGGAACAGACCTTTGAGATCAAGTCCAGCCATTAACCCAGCACTGCCCAGCTATCACTAAGCCATGTCCCTCAGTGCCACATCTACACGGCTTTTAAAAACCTCCAGGGATGGTGATTCCTTCACTGCCCTGAGCAGCCTGTACCAGGCTTGACCAAGCTTTTGGTGAAGAACTCATTCCTAATACCTATATATATAAAAATATTTTTTAAAAGTGCAATTATTTCCAATTTTTAAAGGCTTTGCAGAAAATAATGTGTTCTGCAATTACAGTATGCTTACAAATTGGCCCAGGAAGAACATCCATATACAGATGAGTACACACTGCAATTAATTAAATATGCACATAATGGTTGTGCAATTTTAAACATATCATTCCTTTCATGATGTATTCACACGAAATTAGGAAAAGAAAACTAAAAAGCTGGTGGAAAGGGGAAGACTGCATCTGAGATCACATGATGTTATGCAAAACAGTAACAGAGAAGAAAACAAATTAAAAACAAAGACAAAAACCTAGAAGCTGTTGGCATTACACATTACTGCATAAATTTTCATTCTAAAATGTTTTCTTAAATAAAAGCAATTGTTTTGACATAAGGATGCTATGTAACACTACCCAGACCCTTTAAAGATAGATTTATCATTGACAAAACCATTGACAAATGGGGCCACATTTTTTTTCATAGTATGTACTGTAGTAGTGATACATGCACTCAGGTACTCTTTGATTTGTTAATATTACACATCCTAGAAAGCCCAAAGTATTTATGACCTTACTCCAAAGGCGTTATTATCAATGTGCACAAGAACATTCCATCTCATCAGTACTTGCTTTCATGATAAAACCATCAGTTTCTGTTAGTAAGAGATTCACAAAAATGAGCTTACATGAGGAGATTACAACACAACAAAAAGGAGAAGAGCAGCTTGTCTGTTTCAAACAGTGAACGACAGACTTGGCAGTACAGATTGTAGGTGAAGTGGTCATTTAGATACTGAAGTCGCTTCTTCAAAATTTTGGATTTATTGCTAAAAAGAAAAGAAGTGATAAACAGACTTCAAATTGAGTAACATAGACAATCCATTAAGAAATCTCATCTATTTAGGGCTGCAGAGGATTTAAATTAGATCCACAGGCTCCACAAGGGACTTAGGTGCCAGTTCCCCCAAATTTCAACTATACTCCCTGTCTTTTTAAAAGACTGTAGCACTTTTAGAAGTCTCAAGCAAAATAATAAGCTGAAATCAATTTGCCACGGTTAAGTGGTGGCACTCAATTTTCAAAATGGAGCCTATTTCAGGACCTGATTTCACACTAAGTCACATTTTAAAAAATACTTAAATGTAGCACATGCCAACAGTTCATAATTTAACAGTATCTAAAAAGAGCAATTAATTCATTAATAAATCCTATTTTCCTTCAAAAGCCTGCATTTAAGGAGGCAAATTGTTTCCAAACGAAGAAAACTATCTGTAAGAAGAGAATGAAACCCTCTTCTTTCCTGCAGACAGGCCCTGTTTACCTGTCATGAATGGAGCTGACGTAGAGGCTGACAAACCAGCTGAGGGAGTACTGGTACATGGGGTCGATGTTGGCCAGGTCAGCGATGCTGAAGAACAGCACGGCCGAGTGCTGTGCCACGGGCCGGTACGCCTCCCGCGACTCCGCGATCTTCAGCTCCGTCTTCTCTGCAATCTACACACCCACGGGACAAACAACAGCTTCTCAGGGTCTCAATATCTTCATATTCGACTGAAATACTGCTACTTAATAACACTTCCAAAAGGGTTCCATACAGCTGGTTCCATACATTACATACCGTAACATATGTCACACCAGAGTAATGAAACTTCTCTGCTCAGCAAAACGAGCACTTGGACCTACCCCAGTACTGCCAGATCTATTTACCTGCACTACAGATACACATACTTAAACATTTTAAAGACTGAATAAACTACCAGTGAAGATTCTAGAACAGATCCAGTTTTATTTCTCTTCCCATTTCACAAGTATAGTGCTCCTTGTGCTATGCATCCAAATCAGAGATCTTCTGCTGGCTGCAAATTTTAACATTTAATTTCTCAGTACTACTGAGGGAAGCACACATAGACACTCCTTACCTGCTGTTTTCTTGTGATCTCATTAGCCATAACTTTGGCAGAATCCAAGACCTGGATGGCAGTCTCATCTTCCAGAATATCACCTTCAGATGACTCTAAAGTTTCTAAAATTTTCTTCTCAATTTCTTGTAGATTCTTTTTATTGGCTGCAGACTGAACAATAAGAGCATTTCTTTCCTCTTCTAAATCTGGTCTAATGAAGAAAAAGACAAAAATCAAAATCAATCAATGCTGATCTCGCACTGGCTGCAAAAGAAGCCCTTGAAAATTACTCCCTCTTCCTACAGGAAGTTATTTGTGAATATTCTTTTCAGTTTAAGCAGGCTTTTGCTGTTGAACACATATTTATACTGGTGAGTACAGATTATTTTGCATGACTTCTACTCAGTATTTGGAGATAAAGGTCTAATTTTTAACATCTTAGCATTTGGCAAATGGCAGTGCATCTTACTTTTTCTTTATTGTATCCCTGCTGCCTGAAAAATCCCACCATGTGATACACAGAGCTGAAAACAGTTTACTGCTGGAAACAGTTCTGTCAGCAAACAGTTCACCCCAATTGCACAGACATGTCTGTCCAACCCAGGTACCACTTCTCTGTGCCTCTGTGAGGGCTCAGATATGATCCATAATCAGTTTCAGAGGTACTTCACATTTAATTCATGCAAAATCAAAATGAAACCCTCACACTTCTGCACCTTTGTCTGGCAGTTCAGTCACACTGAAAAAATAACAGTAATGATTTAAACTTCAAATAATATTTACATAGCTTTCTAACATTCAAGGAATATTTCAGGAGAAAATTGCCATAAAAAAATGATTTCATGTCTGCCATTTTAATTAGCTGGTGGACATTCACCCCTAACACTTCCCTAATAAACTTTTCAAATAATAAAATTTTAATTTAAAGCTGTTACTGAACAACATTTACACCACGCAACATTCATTTTTCTATACAATAAATTAGTTTATCATTTCTCTGGAATTATGCCATAAAAATCATTAATGGTTGTTTATCATAGAGACTTACCTTTCTTCTGCTACAACAATACCTAGCAGCTGATCTTCAAGTCCCTCTGGTGTTATCATAAAATTGAGTAATAAAACTTTTGTAGCAAGTTCAGGCATATAGTGTGGATTTCTTAGTTTTGTGGTAATAAAAAACTTGAAGTCATTGGAATACTCAATAATGTTCTCACCAAGCCTGATACACTCCATACCTCCTAAAGTTAAAAAGAGAAACATTAAGAAAACTTATCTACTCCAATTATTCATATAAAAATACTTCTGTCATTAAATAAAAGCAAACTTCTCATCAATGACAAATTTCCTGAGAAGTAAAAATGAATAAATATATCTGATAGTCTCAAAAAGTCTCATAGACTTCAATGGGGCCACTTATCACTCTTAGCAGATGAAATCAGGTCAATTCAACTACTACTGTACTTCCAATTTGCATATACAAAAACTGCAGATGGCAACAGAGAGCTGTGGAATTATTGCCAAATATTCTCTTCTTACACACTACTCTTTCCTTGAATTACTTGTATGAAAGAGGAAACCACAAAGAAAAAAGAAGTATTTGAGCTTTACTTTCCTTTTGTTTTTAATTCTGGACATGAAAACCAGTAGACAAACTAGGTAAGAAGGAAGGGAAAACATATTTTTCTTTATGTGCACTTTTCTGTCATCTAACAGGAGGAAAAGTTGAAAACCAAATCGTAGCTACTTGCTAAGTACAGTGTAAATTATGCCTTAAGCAAAATGCCTTGACAGCTTATCTTGATTTCTGCAAAATTTAGGAAATATTATTATTAGACTAAAACCGATTAAAATGAACAAGCAAACAATTCAATTGACAATGTTTCCTTCACAGGATTTGTTTAGTCTCCTATAATGGTCTGGTGAAGGTTTTCACATAAAACTATTATCATGATAGGCAGGAATGACATGTATTAAAAAGTAAAACTTCAGGCTGTTGTGCAATTACCCCTCTCTTACCAGAGGCAGAATCAAGGAAAGAAGAGAGCAATATGAAAAACATCAGGTGGTGCTAGAGAATAGAAACTGAGCATTCATGTCCTCTCCTTCAGGGTTCTAAATAAATTCTGCTGTACCTTGTTTAAATGTCTGTTTAAGCAGCAAAGGTTCAAGAGATGGGTCTAGTTCTTCTCCAACATTTTCCAGCAGCAGGGGAGTCCCAAACTGAATGCAGTTCTCCACAGTTCTCATATAATCCGTGTCACTGATCTTGATAACATTCAGACGGTTGTCCTTCTCAAAATTCTTGATCCATTTATTTGCTTGACCTTGAGGATCAATCATTAATGGCCTAGAAAATACAGGACAGTTTCCTCAGTGCTTGTAGGCATTTTTCAAAATTTTAAACTATTTTACGTGTTTCTGTATCAGACTGTCAAGACGAAGCAATAGAATTTAATTACATTATTTTAAGATATCAGTGAGTAATGGATGCATAGATGCTTTGTGATAATTTGAAAAGTAATAACAGGAATAGATTTAAAAGTTGCAAAAGATGTTTAACATTTTTCATAAAATAATCAGAATGCAGAACTCTTGTGAAATATTGTTCTACCTCCCCACTAGAATATAAAGATTGCACTACTTTTTTCAATTCTATTGCTCTCCAGAAGCTACATTGTTTCCAGATATACTCTTTTTTAAAAAGTGGGAGCTTGTTTGGATTTGAAAATTAAACCTTTTTGTCACCTACCAACGTCTTGAATTGTCAACAATGACCCCATTGTCTACAGAAAATACATCAGTTGGCAAACCAGCAATATTCCAGGCTCTTATTTTTACTGGGTCACCAAGATTCTTGCTCAAAGAGAAATTCTCAGAACAAGGGATTTCTTTCTCCTGAAAGAGGGGGAAAAAACCAAACAAAATAAACATTTTTCTTTATTCTGTGTTTCTTTATTAAATGCCACTTCAATAAAAAAAATGACAATGTGCATTTTGTTTTAAGAGACTGAATAGGTAAAGTATAAGTAAAACTCCTGTGTAAAATAAAAATACAATAATTAACCACATTTCCCCACTAAATATTTACTCTCTCTTCATATTTTGTAAGATTTGTCCAGTTTTTGGTACATTCATAACGTGGGAGGTTTGTTACATAAAGTTATGACTTAAGAAATTAATACACAGCTGGAAATACCTAATTATACCTTCCATTAACTCAGTACCAGCAATCCAGTGCTGATTTGTTACTGCTTAATGCATTTTGAAGTTATTCCATATCACTTGATTTATGAATTATGGCATTCATATAAATATGTTGGAAGGGTCCCTTTGCAAACCACACAATCAACCACCTAAGTAACATACAAGTATTTGATGGTGTAAGTTATAGAATGTTTTACATTACACATAACTGCATTTTAAATTTAATTCTTTCATTTAAAGCCAAAATACAGAAAACAATGGCATTTTACTACAGTAACAATCAAGCCTTACAAAATCAATGATGGTCTCTAGTGTCTGATATGCTATTGTGGAGTAAAGTTTAAGTGTGGAATAAACTCAGTGAAGTGTGTGGGGTAAATTCAGTGACTTAATTAAATTCAAATCTACAAAATATTGGATCAGCAGAATTGATCTCATTGGTTTACCCAAGAGGTTTACTAGGTTAATATAAAATAAATTACAACTGATTTTTGCAGAAATCTCAAAAAGCAAAACATTTATTTAACTCTAAGATAACCTTCTAACCTCACACAGTTTACTCCAATCTTTGGTACATTCTTGTCGAAATCCAGCAGTAAAGGCTCCCAGATATGCTATTACACCAGCTGATATCAGAATATCTCCTGTCAGATTATCATATTCCTCTTGAAGATCGCATGCAGCTTGATTCCACCTATGACAAGCAGAAAAAAGTCATGCTGAAACCTCCATGTTAATGATATTGATGTTGAAAAATCAACTTGGTTTTGTTCATCTTAGGTAAGAATAGGTGAAAAATAAGGAAAATCTCATTCATGTATTTTATTCTTGTTTTGAAGAGATTTCCTCTACAATTCTCCCAGTGTTACTGCCCAAATTTTTATGCTACAAACAATTAGGAATATTTCAAGGTTTAAGATATTCTTTAATGTTACAGTCCTCAAACAGAAATATAGCATTAAAGGTTTAAAGAATGGAATTTCACGTTCGATTTCTACAGTGGTTGTTTTATCTGACACTTGAACTTTAGCCTGACCTTGTTTTCTCTCCACCAAGGCCTCCAATCAACTTCTCTGCTCGTTCCAGTTTTTTAGCACACAGATCAACCTGGAATTCTAAACGAGCCTTTTCTTCTGTCTTTTCAGCGAAGGTTTTCTCCAGAGCAGCCAAACGGCCTTCAACTGCTGCAAGTTCTCCTCTCTTCTGATTCAACAGCTCCATTGTGGTTGCCAAGGACTCTTCTGCCACTTTTAAACGTTCTTTTTTAGGCTCAACCTCCTATTCAATTACAACCAATACACAAATGCTTTTAGTATGTTTTTGTAACTTTATTATTAACTACAAAGCTTAGGGTGAATACATGGAACAAAGGAAGATCCCATAGCACCAAGAGGCAAGGATCAAAACCACACCTTTGATACCCTGTGAAAGACTTCCATTCCCTTAATCCATTTGCATAAACCCTCTGCTGCTGAGGAAGCTTTAGCCACCACTTGTGGATCAAACTCTGGATTAGTCAGGTACTCAGTCCGAATCTTCTGCATGACAGCGTCCTGGATAACAAAAGCATTAGAGCCCATCAGATCTCATGGCTGACACTTCAAAACTGAACAGATTCATTGCCATTTCCCTACACAATGAAATAAGAAAGAACTATTCTGTACTAACTGTTGGAGAAATCACTGCTCATGTGATTGTTTTGATCTTCCTATCATGTTTTATAGTCTTTTCCTGCTTTCATTCTAATCCTATCCTTATCCTTTCTAATCATGCATTTGCTGTATCTTCCATGTGGCACCTCCCTAAGTGCTATGAGCATTACAGTCACATAGAAGCCTTAATTTACACTGCCCTTTGTGTAAAACACACCAATTCCATTGTTTGCTACCTTTTTCTCAATACACAACTTTGAGGATCACTATAAAAATGCACTTCTCCTAATGTAATACAAAACGTAATTACTTGTGCCTACTTTTGGGAATCAGTTTTATAAAGGGCAAAGCATATTCTATAAAGGACAAAGAACATTCAATTTCCAATTAATTCAGCAAAGGGCAAGAATCATACTCTTGGATAGTAATCTTGGGAGAAATTATCATATTTGAAAGGTCATATAGCTAGTACCTTTCTGCATTTATTATATATCTGCCAGTATAATCAACAAAATATTACCCATTTTGTCATCATTCATTCATTCATTTAATCAAAATAATACAATTAGAAAAAGATGTAAAGAAGGGCAGCAATGGGCAGCCAATTATAAAAAGAATTTTATAATGCTGAATAGTTGATCTAGTAAAACTAGCAAAACAATAAAGCATAGGAAGGCTGGACATGGATTAAATGTCCATTGGTTCCACCAAAAAACCCTAATCGACTCCCAGAACAGAATACGTGAAATGTGGCTAAAAGGACACAGGCTCAGAGAAAACTGATTTATTTGGAAAAATGATGTCTCCAATAGAGTATTTTCTCATTTTTTTTCCCTGCAAGAAAGTGTCAACATAGTAAAAATTAGTGAAAAAACCTTACTGGAATGGGTTTCTCGGAACAGGCTTTCAAATCCTTTAAGAAATTAATGTTGCCAAGCATTTTCTGGCTTGCAGTCCAATAATCCAAAATCTACAAAATATAGTAGGAAATACCTTTTCAGGCTTTAAAAAAATACATATACAAAAAGTTACAAACCTAATTTAATTAAAACTCATGAATATTTAATACTGGTAGCCCAATATATCCTTGTGATGCCAATAAAGCATAAAGTCTGTCAGATCAAACATTTCCTTCCAATCATACTTTAAGTCAAAAAGTAAACAGTGTCTCAGGGAACTCCTCTATTATCTATTCTCAAATGTATAAAGCAAATTAAATCTAGTACATTACAAAATTTGGAAAATAAGGAATTCTGGAAGTTTTCAGTAAAATCCTGGATAAAGGCTATAAGTACTTGCCTACTTTTAATGGACCTTGATTATTGGATAAGTGTTGAGAAGAACATGAATTACATTTTTAATTACTATTTTTATTACCACTGTCTGCCATTTTACCTTGCCTCCAGATCCTGAAGGATCTGGAATTCTTTCAGGTTTTTTTTCTCTTATGACACAGACAGCAGCCATGACAAGTTTGACACCAGATGGAGGATTTTTCATTGTTTTGACAACTGCTATATCAGAAGGCTGAAACAAAAAATACATTAAGTGTTATGTATTTCTCAGCATTCAATAAATGAACTGATAGAAAAAAGAGGAATTATAACACCATTTCTAATGAATATAAGTAGTAATACAGGACTTTAAGAAGGGATGATACAATATTGCCATCACAAGTAACAATATCAATATCCTCTATGCAGAGGAAATAAAAAGTAAATAAATGCTAATAAACTGTAAACTAATGATTAAATAAAATTATATTTTAAATATTCCAGGTCAGAATATTTTTGATACATTGCCGTGTCAGCTAAGATATCTCATATTCTTCTAAATTCCTACTTCATTTTAGAGAGTTAAATAACACTTTCAAATGCTGAAATTTAGATCAGCTTGCCTTCAAAGTGTCAAGAGCACCAATTGCAGCCTCCATGACAGGTAATGCCTCTGCCAGGTCACTCTCACATTCATTCTTCAGTGCCTGAGCCTCGTCAGCTTTTGCTGTAGCTATTTCTTCATCCACTTTTACAATTTTTCTTTTTTCTTCTACTTCAGCAGATTCTACTTCTATAATCTAAAGAACAGCCATGAGTGGGCTTTATTTATATTGTGCCATGAATGATCAAATAAACTGAAGTCACCTACTACAGACCTTATAGAATACTGTAAATTATGAAGAGAACATTGAAGTTTTTTAATATGTTAACATAATTTCAATTTAGGTTAAGGGAGTAATTTCTTGGCATATTGCAATATCATCATGGAGTTTTAACAGTAGATAAACTGCATGATATCAGATTACTCTCAGTAACAGCTATTCAAAATATGTTTGAAGTTCAGGAGACAAGAAGCTCCTCATGTTTGTGCATCAGGCTGTAACTAAAATGGATGAGGAGGAGTTTTAGCTTCAGAGTCTGTAACACTGACTACTAAAATTTATTTTATTTTCAGAGATAAGTCAAGTCTTTATCCAACTCCCTTGGCAGTTCTAGGGGAGTGACATTCAGTTTTCTTAGAGGTAAAAGAGATATCACTGTATCTGTAAAAACAATTAGGAATCAGAAACAAGTCCATAACATTTCAAATCATGCTTTTTTGGTGATGCAACAGTCACATACTAGATAAGTATGTGTGTATTTTCATATACTAGAATTTTCAAAACACCCAAGATTTTTGATCCTAAATCACTAAATTCTCATGAAATTAATTTGGTTTAGGATTCTTTGATAAATCAAGCATATAATCTCTGTACATGCAAAGACAGACTTTGCAAAACTGTTCTTGTTTGTTTTGTCATATCTAGTCATATGAAAAAACTATTTGAGGTTTTCACAATGTTTGTGAATCACCTTGGGAATCTGATTTAGTCACTATTAGCATGAAAGTTTGTCTAACATCCTTCAGCATGGAGCTTAGGCAACAACTGTATATCCAGAGGATGTGTTTTATATGAAGAATGAAATTTTCTTTCTGTTCTAAGGATATAAATATAAATAACCCATTTTAGAATACTGGAAACCTTTTTAAACAAGAAGTTAACTCAAAAATCTCTGTTAAACTCTTACTTTCTGAAAGTCCAACATCAATGAAATAAGACACATGCTTACATTAAAAGCCACAAAGCTGTATTTGTATAACTACCTTCATCATGCTTGCATTTTCCACTTTAGCCTCTTCCAGTTTGGGCTGCAGCTCAATTAATTCTACTTTCATCCTACCAACCTATGCATATACAAAAGAATCAGGTGGGATCCAGAAGGGTCAAGCACAATTTCCAACAATTTCTTTAAGACCTAATCTTAAGATTTTACCTAATGACTAATTCATTGACAGAAGGATGTAACATTCAGTTTCAAATCAAAACAGTTCCAAGACTTATTTTTATCTCCTATGTACAGTGACTAATTTTAAGAACTATGCTCACTTATAGTCACCTGTTAACCACCAAGGAAATGACAGCTCTGTTCATATACTACTTAACAATATATGCTTAGAGATGTGTGGCTCTAGCACAAGTTCTGTAATTGTAGGAAAGAAAAGGCAAAAAACATTTGGTAGTTTTACTGTTGAAGATTGAGCTAAATAAAATTTGAAGTACCCCTTTTGACTGACTTCTCCAGAAAAAGGTCTGCATTTGACAAATATTTTCTATTTTCAGTTCCATATTTGTTGTAACTCACCTGTGACTCAGCAAAAGCCAGTTTATCTAGCCCATTCACATATTTCTTCTTGGCTTTCATTACACTGTCTCTTTTCTCAGTAAGAAGTCTCTGAAATGCAGCAATAAGCTCAAGATAAGAAGTAGGAGTAACATAATTATAGCGTCCCAGACTTCGTAAAAACCTATTTAAAAGTAAAAAAAGAAAGAGTAACTTTACATTTTGATTTTTTTTTAGTTTATTGTTAGAAATGTTATGTAACTGATAGGAATTAACAATTTCAACGATTTTATATAATTATTATGTGGGCAAATAGTTGTGTTAACTTTTAATATATAAATGAGTAGTATTGAAACTCAGTCACCTAATACTTTATGATTGTTTGCAAAAGCCATAGACTGACCTTTCAGAGAGTGACATAACTGAAGTATGAAAGTATTTACAGATGGGCACAACTCCTTGACGCTCAGTGTCTGAGAGCTGAAGTGTTTCTAAGAACTTACTAGCCACACGTTCAAGGGCATCTTCAGGCCACGGCTGAGGGTAAAATGAAGAGAAAAGTATTTGTAAAATTCAACTGTTATCAATCTTCAAATGTTAAAATCGGTTTTTACCATTCAAACCACCAGAATGAGACACACTAGTCCTAGCTATATCTCAAGAACAGTGAACTGATAAAAAGGTTGGTTAGCTCAGGCAGAAAGGTCACCATCCATGCAATCTCTTCTGGCAACTCCTGGTTGATCTTCTAGCTCAAAGATACACATTAACATTCCATCCAAAAAGTTCTGCATCTGTTCATCCTTTGGCAGAAAAATTAATTGACATCAGCACTGGGCCAAGCTATAGAGTGCTTTATTGAGAGCAATACTGCTTATATCAATACTGTTTCTCCAAGTTTAATTGTGCTATAAAAGATCGACTGATGAAGAACAGGATTTGTATTTGTTAGTCATTCCTACAATGGATGACCTGCTTAATAGGCAGCCACAAAGAAGGTCATTTTACAGTCACAATGAAATGATTTCTCTAGTCCTTTAAAACATACACATTATGTAATAAAATTACAAATTGTCATCATCAAACTGAGACTATTCATACTTCAGAAATACGTAGCAACAAAATTAACTTTATTTAGACGCAGAAATGTTGAGATCAGACACCAAAGAGCTCCCACAATATTACAGAAAAGGCTTATGCAATTTCAAAATTCTGAAAAACAAGGAGTACTTTTACAAGGAAGACAAAAGAAAATCTAATGGCACTTAGAAACAGAGTGTTAGAGAACTGGAGCAGATTTTTGAGGAAACAATACATATTTTCACATACCTGGAACCAATCAATAGTACAGCAGTTGATGAGTGATGGAAACTGTCTCAGACGATTGCGGAAAGCATCTCCAATTGGGCTGAATGCCACCACAATATGGAGATTTTCTTTGCAGAAGTTCACAAAAAGTGCATACAAGGCCAAGGGACTGAGTTCCTCACCTTTATCACCAGCCTGAACTGCTGCACGAACACCCTTAGGAATAATACATACCATAAAAAATGTTATATAAATTCTCATTAAGCACATCTGAAATCCTATAGCAATCCTATTAATGGTAACAACACCAGGAAATTAATTTTTTTAGTGGAAATGAAACAGTCAAAATAAAGTAGAAAACCAGATCAAGTACTAAATACTGTCTGAGAACAAGGTTGCACTACATATCTGTGACCCTGACAACTCATTCCAGAAATGATCATCTGCTGCTCTGAGCAACTGAGAGTAGTATTGTCTCATGACAACAGAGTAAAATAAGAATTCTTTGGAGGACGCAGATTTAAAGGAGTAAAAACCAACTTTGCTCCAGCTGGCACATTGTAGATAGCTACCACATACACCCACTGAATATATTTACTCAAACTGCAAAATTGGAAAAGAGGCATATTAATTTAATATTGTCACTATATACCTGGTAAAAATGAAATAGTAATAGAAAAAGATCACAAGAATTATAATCTAACTTCTTTGAAAGCAACATGGTCCATAACTTAAGTGCAAGAAGAACCAGTAGTAACATCTATCAAATGATACAGATACTCTAATAAAGAACATTTGTGTGTGTACTAAGAACTACTTTGCAAGTCAACTAGAAGCATACCTAGTTAATTTAGTAAAAATATCACAGAGATAGGAAGACAGCACAGCATACACTTCCCAATATTGTTTGCTAACACTAAGTTTCCAACTTGATGTATACAAAGACTGATGCCTCCCTCCAAAAATTGGGTTTGCTATTGTGAAAATCCAAGTCTAATTTTAATTAATTTTGTGTTTAATTTGCCTGAGTACATTGCATCTTTATTTCTGAGCCAAAATTCATGCAACACCTTTGCTCACCTTGTCTCTGAATAGAAATGTCAGGACTATGAAATTCTGTCTAACAATGCCCTAGTGCCCCATAGAGTAGGAGTCTATTGACAAAGGCAAGCCATGTCCCAGTAAAAATGTCACATCTTTGCACTTCACTGATCAATGAAAACATTATGATGCCCAATCTTGTGTCCTACACAAGACACTATAAAAATAATTATGGCCACAGAGTATTTGTGAACAATACAAGTTCTCCACAAGCACAACTAAATGTGTCTGTGAACAGAGTGCTAGGTCAAAATTAAAGCTTGCAGTTAGCATAAACTACTCCATAAGTTTACTAAGTTGATTTATCTAAGGTCTCAAAAAGAAGTCACAGAATTAAGTACAAATGTCCAAAAGCCACACTTCACACTGAACTGACCAAGTAGATTAAAAGGGAGGTGAAATTAAAGAGAATTTCCAAAGATACCTCTACAATTTCTTGTTTTTCATCTGCTGCAAAAATATTGGGAACCTCCCCTGTGTTGAGGACACTGTCAATATCTTCTAAAAAGCTTTCTTCTTTAATTTGTGTGTCTGTGATTAGAAATACAGTTTTCAAGCCTTTAACACCTGCATTCCTCAGAAGTCTCTGAAAAAGCAAGACAGTTAAAACTGCATGTTCCAGAACTCCCTTCCTCAAAATTAAGTCAAAACGTAGACAGGTTATTAATACTCACTTTCAGATCTTCTCTCCACTCATTTGTACCATAAGTCTTAGAAATCTCTGGTTGGAAGACACACATTCTTGCCATGAAGGCTGCCAGGCGAGTCAGAGACTGCCGCCCGCTTCCTCCCATTCCGACCAGCAGAGCATTCCCCCCTGACTGCTTCAGAATGCGGCTCAACCGAGACAAATGTTCCAGCATGTACCTGCATTGGGAACGTGCTCGTTACCACAAGAGCAGGAATACACGAACATCTATTCACAGATTTATATCTGTCAGACAAACCAAGGAGTAGCATCTCCAAAACAAACTCCTGAATGCAGGGTGGGGTGAGGTAGAGAGGAAGAGGAAGAAAGAGAGTGGGCATGAACCACAAAATAAGGTAAAACTTACAATTCTTCTATTATACAAACATCAGTATTTAACTAAATTACTACTAATTGCTAGAAAGAATATGCAGAGGTAAGAACAGGAGCACTATAAGGATAAATGTGTTAAAGGAAAAGAAAAACATTAATTCTCTACTTCAAAATAACAGCAACATTACCAATTTTAACTTTCTTGAAGAATAGCAATTTTAGTATCTTTTTAAAGTAGCCACTGAGGGGCATGGTTTATATTAACAAACATCTCCCTTTCCTCACCTCTGAAAGTATTTTATAACTTATATGTGGAATTGACATTGGAACATCCTCAGGAAGCAGTATCTGCACATTACTAAGAGTCCTTGTAAAATCTCAGGCATGATTTATCTCAGAATATGAAGCAAAGTTTAAAGGAGATCACCTGCTTAAGCACAGGGCATAGTGTAATTAAAGCAAGCTGAGCAGCTATTAAAAGTAGTCTTAAAAAAACTTGCAAACATTTCAAGAAAGATAATTTCTTGTTTATTTTTACTGGTTAGAAAAATAAAAGAAACAAATTCAGATGTTATCCATGAGATTAACACTAAGGCTACAATCAAATGTGCTCTCCTGGCTGCTGTTCAATGAGGTCACTGGAATACTGCTTCTACACCCAGGAAGTGGCCTCTGATCAGAGGCTGCCAGCTCTTCAAACTGAAAGCCTAGCTATATATACAGGCACTCAGAAATCCAGCCTGGCAAAATGAGCTAGACTAAAATAAGCTGCTATTAGAATTGTTTAAAGTAAGCCTAATCACCTTCGTGAAGTATCTACATGTCAAATCACCAAGGCAAATATGAAGAGGTGGTAATCTCTAGCAAAAGGGAGGAGGAACGAGTTTGACCTCCTAATCTCTCTCATTTGTAGCTCTGCATGATCCCAAGTTAAGTTAACAATAAGGGTCTGCAGGATTAGCTGCAGCACCAGCTGGGTGCATGTCTGTGCCATGTAACAACAGAGCAGACAGACACTGTGATTGTGAACATTTCCCTCTTGGGATGCCTGTCCTTGGGGAATAAAAGTCCAGTGACATAGAGTGACAGAGGCCTAGAAGACGTACAGCACCTACCTGATGCAGTGTACAATGTTTCCATAACAACTAAGGAAAATATTCAAAGCCCTTTAGGACAAAAGCTTCTCTTTATTTACTTTCAGATAGAAAAAGGAGAAGCATAGGAGAAAAACCATTTACTTCTACTCAAAAAGGTGTAACACCACTAACACTTTTAAGAATGCATAAAAGGGAGAAGACATACAAAAAAACCCACAGTCCACAAAATTGAATATACTGAATTACCAACTACTGCTTAAAGCTCTTTATAAAACAAATCATAAACACCTGAAAACAACAAGGTTCATTCTTGTTTTCTGGGTTTGATTATATTCATCCAGACACTGCTCCACAACATCACTGAAATCCTCAATGCTTGGAACCTCAGCATAAAGTCTTTCATCTCCCTCAAGTTCAGGAACCATGTAGTCACCAAAACACAAGCTTCTCATGTTTTCTTCTGTTACCTATGGCAAATATTCAACAAGTTATGAAGTCAAGTTCAATATTTAATGAATGTATTCCTCATTGGAATTTTAGAAAACAAAGGAGAATTAAGACAAATACCCCAGACATAAGAATAAGCACTCCAAATATTTTGACTCACAGACAACCCCCTCAAAATTATGTTTCCTGCATTGAACTAGACACTTATTCTTAATTTGTTCTTGGCTCAAATAGCCACTAACAGTCTCATAATCATGACCTTCAGATTACACCTAATTCATACATATGTATATTAGAAAATGGACAACTAAGACCACAAAGTTATTTCATCTATACATGAAAGACATTACAAACAGCATAAAAAACAAACAACCAAAAAAGGAAGACAAGGCATAAAATATTACACAACTAAACGGAATTTTAGATACTAAAACTTAATAACAATCACAGGATGCAGATGTACAAATTTCTGTTAAGGAAAAGTAGTAAGTTTACTCACATTTTAAATGCAATGTATTTTGAAAAGAATGTTTATGTACAACAGCTAAACCCTCCCAAACAATTTTATTGCTACGATTTTCCTGATGAAAACATTTTGCCAAATTCTACTCAAACTTTCATGTGCATTTGAATCAAAATTTCACCTATGATTCATTTTTGCGTTCTAAATTTGCAATAAAATCATTTTGCAATACGTTAAACATGATACTCACAGGTGATTTTCCTTCCTTCAGGTGTGCAAAAACTTTATCGAATGATTCTTTGAAATGGTCTTTCACAATATCTTTCACTAGATTGAACAACCAGGCTCTGTCATCATCTTCCACCAGGCGGTCATAGAAGACACGAAACACCTCGTGCACAAACAGCCGGATCATCACATGTTTGTTTTCAACTGCACTTTTCTTAATCAGTAAACAGCCATGGATAACCCGTGAAAAGTCACGCAGGTTGAATGTATAATGAGATTTGGCTGGTGTGGGCAAAAGATTTTTGATGGCTTTCTCATACACCTTCAGATAACAACAACAGAGAACAACAAAATAAAAAAGTAACACTGACTGTATTATTATCATAATTCCTAAATACCTTCTAAAATGTTGTTTCTCAAAAAAAAAAAACAACCCTTCTACACTACGTTATTGTAGAGCCAAGGGAATTTCACTGAACAAACTGAAGGAAATTTCCAGTAAGGTCTTTGCCTCTTACCTCTAAAGTGGCAGTGACAATTTGATTTCCAGTTGTGTAGAAGTCAAGAGGAAACTCGTTAATCCTTAGGTAAAGAGCTACTACAGTAGAGAAGATGCGGATCATTGTTTCGTCACTGAAAGAGTTGATGGTGCAGATGTTGAAGTGCCGCAGGAACCGAGGGGTGACAGGATTCCTCCCACCCCCTGGAGGCCCCATCGCAGCCAGTAACTGGATGTCAACAAGGGTGATTTTAGAGGTGTCCTTAAAATCATACCTTCAAAATGAAATGCCATGTGACATTTTAATACAGGTATAACACATTTGTTACACCTTAGATGCATCAATATGACAAGACTACTCTCTGCATGCATAACAAAAGTATTTAAAACAATATAAAAACATACTAGGCATTATGTAATATAATTTATATTTCTACACATTTTATCTTTTTAAAAACAAACAACCCCTCCTCCCTAAAATACAAAAAAAGATAGTCCTTTAGTTGTGTACCAGTTAATCTCAACATGTCATATTCCGGCCCAAAAGAAAGATTATTTGTTTAAATTACATTCCGTAAAACCTGATGTGAAATTTTGAGTATTAAAACTGAAACCTGTCAAAATATATTATCTCTGTTCAAGAACAACAGATATTTGAGCAGTGCCTGGAATCACAAGAGTAGCTGTACTTGAGGAGTGCCTGGAATCATAGAATGATCCAGACTCAGGAAAACACCTGTTCCAATCTTTCCATAAAAGCAAAGCAAAAAACCTCAAAAGCAGGGAAGCCTTTCAATTTATTTTATTTCATGCCTATTATCACATCTGATTTCATGGTTAATTTAAAAAAAAGCATTTTGAGATCTTGTTAAAAAAATTTATTGACTAACAGAAACATGGATAATAGGGGGAAGCAACATAAGAAATAAAATCAGAAGTTTTATATAACTGCACATATAGATATGTACAGAAAACTGCCAGCTCACTCTAAGGAGGAAGAGAAAGAAAATGAACAAGAAACTGTACTGGAAAAAAAATGAAATAATAAAGTTGTGAATTAATCATTTTATTTAAAGTATACTAACTCTGTTGAATTTCAGCAAGAGAACATTCTAAAACACTCACGATCATGAATTTCCTAAACTGAGAGGTCCTTAGAGAATAATATACAAGTTGCTTCAACTTTAAATAATGAATTTTTATACAGACTGAATCTACCTTAACATTTACAAACCACTTCAAAAAAGTTTTGAAAATAAAACTCAAGTGAACAAATAAGTGTAACACAAAACACAGCAACAAAAAAATTCAGTTGTATTTCAAATAATTACCAAAATCCATGGTCAAAGAACTGTCTTAGAAGTTCTATAGGAGGCTGTGCTCCATACTTCTCCAAAGCTGGCATATTCATATCATCTACAAAAATAACGCACTTTTTTCCCATTGGAGGGCCAAAAACTCCTTTGCGCCTCTTGTCCAGCCTGGCCATAATAATGTTCTGCAATGCAGACAGGGTCATTCAGAACACAGATTACATATTCATGTCCACAGTCTCCTTGAGACCAAAATTATCTGTTCTACTAACCTGAGTCTGATTGGCACTGGTTCGAGCTGAAAAATTAATGAAGAAGGGGAAGTAGCGCTCCTTTTCCAAGTTGTTCATTAACTTGTCCTTGACATACACAGATTTCCCAGTTCCTGTTGGCCCCACTAGAAGCAGTGGTCTTCACAAAGACAGAAATAAAGCACACAGACTGCAGAAACCTAACATTGTAAGCTAAAAGCAGCTAGAAGTCAAAGGTTTTACTAACTTGCTCTTCTTCTTCCACCTCTAAAAACTTTACTTGCCTAAAGAAGAAACTAAAGTGTTCTAAGACATCCATTAAACCCTCTCATAATTTTGGTTTGCTTCCACCATCAAGAAAATGGGAGAAGAAATAAACATTTTTCATTCCCTTATTCTACTGGTGTTGGAGCATATGAACACATAGGGGAGTTAAATTTCTCCTGATGGGTCCTTCATTAATTCAAACTCCATAAAGCTTTCAGCCTTGGAACCTGAGGCTAGTTTTATTTCATTCTCTTATATGATCATAGCATGGCTAATATAACTGATTTTGATAGGAAAAACCAAAGAAAAAAATCCTAAAATATGTATTTAATTGCCAAAGTAGAAAGAGGGTGCAACAATTTTTGGGCTGTCCTAAGAGCATCATCAGACTGCAAATACTAAACTAAGACTGTAATAAGGTTTCACCAATAAAAATAAAACCAGACTTTTGGCAAATATCTTTGTTTGTAGTAAATGTCTGTTTTAAAACGCCAAATAAACTGCAGGCTTGATAAAAACAATGAACTCAAAGGAAAGAATAAGAAATATTTCTATCTATGATCAAATTCCACTTCAGAAATTTGTAGTGAAGCAACTTACTTTCCATGAGTAATGAAGAGGTCTAGCAAATAGGTGTAGCGAACTGTATCCATAGTTGGGACTATAATATCTTGAATCTTCACATTTTTATCACTGTAACTAATTTGTTCAATAAATTCATTCCAGTGAATCCAACCTACTTTGCCTTTGAGCTAGGCAGAAACACAGATGTAGAACAGACTGGTGTTATACATATGAAGGGTTTTCTCTACTACTTCACTTTTGAAAAATTGAAGTAATGGATTTTAATAAATGAATGAATATTTGATGTTTTCAAAAGTTCACACATTTAGTTTGCTTTACCCCACTAATAAAGAATTAAAGTACCTATGTAAACTTAGACTCCTTTCTTTTCTTAAAAACTTTGTTCAGTGAAAACAAACAAAAAACCACACACAGAGAAAAGCACAACAGAAAAACAAGAGAAGAAAGAAGTCTAATAGGCACTAGATATAAAAATTGTAATACAAACTACCTATGGGCTTAATATTCTGTTTTCCTTCTGAACAAAAAGGAAGGAATTATTCCTTCGCCACAAAAGCAGATTTGAATCTGCCAACTGAGCTTGACTTACAGAAGAAATAAACAGTGGCAGTATTACAAATTTAACTGAAATTTACATCTTAGTACCCTATTAAAAATTTGGTCAGTACACTAGTATTTGAAAAATAAATGAAAAATGTATTGCGGGATTTAATCCAACCAACACTCTAAAATATCCAACAGGCTTCATAAAGTTAAAATATCCACCTGGCTGCATTTCCCTTCTATTAGGACTGTAAGAATCTATTTAGTGGATGCAGAAGCCAATCCTACCTCATACATGTAGTCATAGACCAAACCTTTCTCCTCTAAGGGACACTCCCACTTTCCCAAATTCTCTGGTACAGGATTTGTTTCAGATTTTCCAGACAAAGTTTCCCTCAAGAAATTATCAAAAACTGTCCTGCTGTCACCATCACAAGTTCCACCAATGGACCAGATTGTGGCAAAAGCAAAACATCCCTGCAAAGGCAAAAGAATTAGTAACTGTCTCATAAATTAACACATTACATGAACCTTGTACAGTCTGATTAACAAACATAATTCTAAAAATATTGTTAAGCAGAGAGATGTTAGCAATTGCCCTTGAATACCCTGGCCTAAAAAGATTTAGAAATCTGACTGTAGACAGAGCACACAAGGACAGAAAGAGAGAGAGAAAAAAATCCAAAAAATAAAGGCCACCACATATGTCACATGACAGCAGTATATCACATGACAAAGCCTGAGAAGAGCTCTAAAGACAAACCAGGATCTAGGAATTTTCTAATTTAATTTTAAACAACTACTTTCACATTCTATTTTCTTTAGTTTTTCATAAGAATAATCATATAAGGTCAGACAGAGGATCCAACTAATATAACTGTCAGAAAACCTTCGTACATAGAACTTTTGCTCAAACAAACAGCCAATCAGCATTGCATTAATATTTATTTCCTTTAAGAGAGAGAAGACCCTATGCTTTAGCTAACTTGTTTGTTACTTAGAAAGCATATTTAATAAAAACACTATCCCATTTAACTGGAAAAAGAGTACAATTTTTAATCATATTTGTAATTTTTAAGACTTCCATCTCATCTGGGTACCTCCAGAGTATAGGGAGAGAGAGCAAGGAGGTAGTAAAATTGTTTCACGTGTCTCTTATTCATAAATTAGTTATTTGGATTAGTAAAATTGTTTGGAAAACCAGCATATAGAGAAACAAATATATATTTCACTCCATATTAAAAAAACCAACCATAATCCAGGCACGGATGCTTTTGTTGGTGGGATCTTCTTGCACAGCTGGACAAATCAACATTTCAAAAATCCGTGTGAGAGCTACCACAACATTGATATCACCTGTAGGCACCAGTTCCTAAGAGAGTCAAGAGGTTGGATGTCATACTTTATGTGTTCCATTCATTTATCTTTTGGAGACAAAATACTAAAACAATTAGATCAGTGGCTAATTCCAAACACATACTAGGAAGGAAGGTTTACAGTGACTTTTACTCCAAAGATCATCTGCCCTCCTCAGTCATTGAAATGCCAACACCTTTAGCTCATTAACCATGTTCATGGCTACCATGTGAATACTACAATTAAACATCCTAAACCAAAACAAAACCCACAGAAGTAACTACAGCAAAACACAAGCAAAATTCTAAGCACTGTCACATTGAGCTTGCAAGGAACTACACATTTCCTCTAAAACTTAAAGACATACTTCCTTATAACAGATGACATCTTTAAAGAAAAAAAATGTACAAAATTCTCTTGGGAAAAATTTTTAATCAGTGTTTTAAATACTTACTTTACTTTTGAAAATAAGAAGATGAAAACTATGATCAAATTTCAAGCCTTAGCTGACATTCTCATTTTAACTCTTCAAACTGATCCTAGGAGCTGCATATTCATTTTAACTGTCCTTGTCATGAGAGAAGAGTCACCTCCTACCAAGGGTAACAGATTGGAAAGGGCCACTAATTACTGCAAAAAATGGCAAAACAATACCTTGCACTGTTTCTGACGAACTCTTAATGCTGGTGGTACCAACCAATCAAAAAGTCCCTGCAGAAGATCTTGATGTTCCTCTGAGTTCAGAGGTTCAGGCAGTTTACTCAGCCAAGAGGTAACAATTGGCCTCCAGCCCAGCTGAGAAGGTTCCATATAAATCATGCCACAACGACTGACCGTAGCAGGCTAAGGAAAAATGGTAAACTCATTTTGTTGTGCAATTAACAGACTGAATTTTGTTTTATATTTTCATTAAATACAAAACTTACTGATGCCTGGGAAAGATCCATCGTTTCAAAAATAAGAGTCATCTGAGGGGACATTTGGATGACTTCCCCACTCATCAAACAAAGCTTGAAAGATAAAAAATAATATGCAAGATTAGAAAAAAAAAATTAGTATTAAATTACACTTCCTATCACAGGGGAGTTCTATATGAAAATTGGCAAAATCAAGTAAAATCAAAGGTAAACAAAATGCTTAAGCACTTGTAGCATTAGATTCTTACCAAGTTTTAGCTAAATTCTTCATTTAAACCATAGTACTCCATAGTAACCTACCAGCAGGTTCATTACAATAAATCTTGCATAAGACAGGATAAAGAAAAGACAGCAAGAAGAAAAGACAAAAGATATCTGCAGCTATTGTTGCTAATACTGAAGGATTCCAGCTGGAGACACACTATCCTTTCGTACTAAAATAAGAGTCCAGGTTGAGTATTTTGACACATTATCATCTAGAACATAAAAGTTCAAATATTGTCTCTAATTTTTATATTTGCTTTGAGATAACTAGGGCCCATTTACAAAAGTGATGTAACAATTTTGACTTCAGAACCCACTATTTTGAAAATGGAACCCTTTGTGTCTTGGGATTGTCTTGAAATATAAGTGCCAAAGTTTTTGCAGTCTTAGAAATAATGGAGCTTATAATATATAATTAATTGCAATTTCTGACATTTAAATGTCAGAAAAAAAAATTACATTATGGCATTAAGGAAATACAGCATAATTCATGTTTTCAGCAATGAGTTGATATTGTGATTATGATTCCAATACAAACAAACAAGCAAAACAAAACACAAAAACAACAACAATAACAAAAAAACCAACCCCAAAAGCTCACAACTTGTCACCAAAACCATCTTGCACTTGCTCTTTTCAAAAGTCAGGCACTGCAGTTTGTATTTGTGGTTTTATATGTAGAAGAATATTTTCAAAACATCACCATTTTCTTTGGGCATTTTTTTCCCTGCCTGGTACCTTTTTGTTGTCATCCAGAACCGTGTTCATGCTCTCTATCCACAGGGTATCGATGGGGCCATCGAAGATGACCCACTTGCGCTCGGGAGTCTCGGACAACGCGAATTCCCTGAAGGTCGTAGCGACAACCCCGTCGGTCCACTGGCAGGTGGACATGGCCATGGGTAGTGAGACAAAGAACAGAGTTCATCCTGAGCTGCCAGCCACAGAAACCCTTCCCTTTGCTCTCCATTATCCCTCACTTTTAACTGTTCTCCTCTTGTGCTGTAGAGAGCACCACATAACTTTGGAGTTTCACCGAGGGTCTTAAAACAACAGCAAATTAAATTTTTTTTCTCATTTGAAAAAATACAAAAAAGACCAGCAATTCAATTTACTGAAACTTAGAAGGACTTCTGCCCTGTCTTGCATCTGTTTCTCTCCAAAGTCACCATAAGTTTCACTATCTCACATATACTACTTGATATCATTCCATCTCCAAACCTAAGTTTCACACTTGGGAACCCATGAGTTCATAGATTTTTCTAGAGAGTTTTTGCCCTACTTTGATTATAGTAGTTAAGAACAGATGGAAAAATTAATACAATTATGTTTGATATGATTTCCTAGCATGGATGTAACTACAAGAAGACAATGACCTTCAAAATAGTATTGCCCTTTTTTTTTTTTGCATATTTAAACTTATTTAACGGCATACACACATAGTACTGCATTTTTTTATATCCTAATTAAAAACAGGCCACAAAAGTATTAGTTAAAGTAAAATACACAATTATGTTCTCAATTATGTTCTCATCTTTGTTTAAAATCATAAAATTATGAATTCAAGAGTTTACTATCCATAATAAACATAATATACAGGAAACATTATTTTTTACACATATATTACCTCATGGGATATCAGATCAAACTGCCCAAAAAGCTGGCCCATAGTGACTGATTTTGGATTCACAGTTCTATAAATTACTTTTTCTTCTTCACCATAACCACGCTTTTTCATAAGAGACAGCGTATCTGCCAGCACATGTAGAACTTTGGTCTTCCCAGAAAATGACTCTCCCACCAGCATGAAGCTGTTAGATGGAAAAAAAATCCTGCTATTAATAAATTTGTCTTGCAATTTAGACTTTTACAGATCACATGAGGGCCAACAGTACCAAACACATGCTTAAAGCTTATTTTCACCTAATCTTCAAAAAGTGAAGCAAGTAAATTTCCTTTGAATATAAAAAACATCTTTTCCACAAATCTAGTTTTATTTGCAAATTGATTGCACGATCTAATGGAGAATATTAATTAATGAGCTGAATATTAGCCATTATATGGCTAATGTTATATTGTATATATTTCCTCCACACAGTTGCTATTCTGTAATAAAAGCTAGGAATAAAATAGCACAGATCTGACAACTAATATTTTAGTACAAATAAGCTTTTACCATCCTAAGTTTTCACCACAATTATATCAGCACCTAAAATGGTGTGCAAGTGCTTCTGATATCAGGAAGAGTACAATTCCTCAGACATACATCCACAAAAATTTTGGGACATGCAAAAGCAGTATAAGTAATCAGCTGTTCCAAAGATGATTGGAACAAAGAGTATTATGCCACCCTCAAAACCTTCTATAACTTCATATAAATAACTGCTACAGTATAAGTCAGAATTACAACAGATAGTGCAGTGATGAGAACCTTACCCATGTCTAACAATCATCATTTCATATGTCTGTATAATTTTCTGCATAAAAGTTTGTACAGGTTGGACATTGTGTTGAATGCAACATTCATTGCAACATTCCAGAAAATCCTAAAATCAAAACAAATCATAATCTTATTCTTGCTACAATTTAATTTAAATTACTGTCCTGCATGACAGTAGAAGAGTTTATACTCATCAAAAAGGGTTTCAAATTAATTAATAACTGGAATAGTATTAATCAGAATATAGCAAATTTCCTGGAGGGAAAAATTCCCACTTCTGTACTTCATATGTTAGAACAGGATTTAACTACAATTTTTATCTTGAAGAGAAGGCAAATCACCTTCAGGAAACTAGCAGTGTGCTTCAGAACCATGCACTTTTTTCAAGATCATAGCATGTAGTGAAAACTTAAAAGTTAATCCAATTCGGATTTTCCAACACACTCATCCTTTGCAACCATTCTCCTACAAAGATTGTTCCAAGTGTTGCTAAAAATAAAATACAAGAACAAACCTTAATCTCACATAATTATGTCCCAAAATTTGGAAAGAAATTAGAAATCCTAAAACTTGGTAAATGTGCAGGTCAATTACCAATCTGTAATGCACAACCTTTCTGACTGTAAGGGAACTCAGATGTGGACTATATTCAGAACAAATAAAAGAATTCCCTTTGCTACAAAGTTTCATTGCAAACATTTGGCAATTTCACTTATCTTGAAGTACTTCACTGCATTAATTGCATCTGATTAAAAAGCAAATCACCACAAAACAATCAACAATGATCATGACCAAGGAAAAATCAGAAGAATACTTACATTGTAGTCTGCCTCTGGAAGCGTGATTCCAGGAAATAAATCACTGGTTATACCCATGAACAGAGGTATATCATGTGACAAAAATTTGGGCTCATTCACATCTTTAATTGATCTAAGAAGCTAGAAGAAACAAATATGCATTTTACTGTTCTTATTTAGAAACAGAGGTATTCAGCAATGAAAATAACCTAGTATGTAACAAAGATGAATTCATTAAATGGGGCCTTTGATAAGAAGTTAAGCCCAACTGTGCAAACATCAGCACAGTCCTGGAAGATGCAGCATGTATTTTATTATCTTCATTTCACAAACTACAAAACATGGATCAGTGATGTGACCAGATGTGCTGGAACTGCCTTCAGAACTCAGAGCTGCATGTATCTATGAAACTCCTTAAACAAATATTCCCTCAGGAACTCACCAATATATCTTCATCTTCTGTAGGAAATTTTAACTTCAGATTCCCCGCAGCCACCAGGACAGCTTTGACTGCCCGCATGCCATAGTCATAGTGATACTGAGAGGAAAGCTGTTCTGAACAAAGCCTGTAGGTCATGACTATCTTCACTGACAGTGACTTAGCATTCAAAAATCCATATGAATAGAGGGAAATTTCAGCTATCAAAGCATAGTTTGGAACCATCATGGCTACTGTTCGGAAAAGAACCTGAAATACATACCCAAAGAAATACCTTTAAGTAATTAATTTAGGAATGGAAAGCAATTCTGAACTTTTACAGTATTCATCCCACCATAAAACAGAATTATCAATAT
Organism: Toxostoma redivivum; assembly: GCA_013397375.1. Taxonomy (NCBI): domain Eukaryota; kingdom Metazoa; phylum Chordata; class Aves; order Passeriformes; family Mimidae; genus Toxostoma; species Toxostoma redivivum. The sequence continues at coordinate 637,575 of VXBI01012583.1, read as the reverse complement.
TTGCAGCTTATGACTCCCTAGGAAGTTAACCTAAGCGAGCTACCACCAATATCCATCTTAATGTACAACACAGTACAGAAAAGACACTGTCCCCCCCAGCTCTTCCCTCAGCACCCATCTCAAGACTGCAAGAAAGCAATTTGCCCCTTGCACAGATACATCCAGCAGTAAGGAAGGAAAATGTGATCCATAGCAGGTGAGAGAATGCACTTCCTTTCTTTCAGCAATCTGCAGTTGGTTTGCTCCTCATGCTGCACCATGTCTGCTTTCAGTTAGCAAAGCCTCCTCATGGAAACAGCTCATCTGGACAAAACAATCATCACAAAGGTCACAGACACATCTATCTTATGACTTTACCTTCAGATTATCTGGAAGTTCAGAACGTCCTGCATAACCTGGATTCATAGTAATTGCTATAAAACAGTTTGGGTTAAGCTTCAGCTCAGTCCCTTCAAAAATAAATGTTTCTAGCTTTATCTGTATGGCTCTTTGGATGCAAAGGATCTGCTGTGCCACTACAGACAGCACTTCCAGTTCAATGCGATTGAATTCATCAAAACATGCCCAGGCACCTGATGAAGCCAAACCCTTGAAAAACTGCAAATGAAGAAAGAAACCAATAATATTGCTAACAGAGCCTTAGAAGATTCAAAAGAAACTAAGACTATAAAGTCGGAAGTTTACTTAGATTAAAAGAATACAATTACAATAATAATGCTTAAAGCTGTTTAGACCATAGATCACTGGTCTAAACTTCAGTGATGTACTTAAGAACAAAGTTTTTGATTCTAAAGCAAGCTGAATCACATCCCAATCCCATAAACTCTTGTTTCTTTCATGTTTTAATTAGCAACCTAATGGGCTTTCATAAAACACAGAAAATGAAACATGTAGAGAACAGCATATAGCATCCAAAGGTAGCAGACCACAGGTGCCACATTTATTTGTGTCTGCAAAATAGGCACCCCAAAATTTTTATGCTAAAAATAAAACACAACATATACTTATTTTCTATTTACCTTTCCCATTGCCAGGTAATCAAGGCCATCAGAGCAGTTAAAGACAACACACTGAACAGCGAGAGCTTTAGCCAAATCTTTGGTGGTCTCCGTTTTACCTGTTCCTGCTGGACCCTCTGGGGCACCACCAAGGTTTAAATAAAAGGCTCCAATCTAAAGCACAGAAATAGTTTATGGAAAGTACTTGTACTTCATTTGTAAGAAACTCTTCTGAATGAAATGGTAAAAATAAATTGTACTGGATATTTCATACACCTATTTTATCTAACATAAAAGATCTGGTTTTACTAATTAAAAAGAATCTGAAATGTACTTACAGCTGGGGAAAATATACAAGAGAATTTAATTTTGACCCTAACAGAGGGTTTTATTATCATCATGACCATGATTGGTTACTCAAACTTTATTATATCAAATTTTTCAGTTCTTGTTTAGATACACCTTTCAAATTAAATTTGTTGCAGTTACTTGTTGCTACTCTTTTCCCTCTCTGTTTATCCTTGAATATACTTTCTTCCTCTCTTCTTTTTTTTTCCCCACACTATCCCCTTTTGATGTATGTGTCTTCCATTGACCATTCCATATTCTCTCCTATATTCCACTGAAGTAGGAGAAAATCTGACAGAAAACAAAAAAGTTGCGGACCTTAAACGAACAGTCCAATCCACAGTTTCAGGGCCACATCTGTATTGACTGACAAATTCTGGGAATACTTTATTAAGACCTTGGTGGGCAAAGGACAAGACTTCTATTTGCCAGAATCCAGGCTTCCACCTGCTGTGCTCTGATTCCAGGTTTGTGAGCCTAAAACCAAAACAGACTACCAGCTACATCACCCTCTCACATCAATGTACCTTGAAGTTTTGACAGATACCAAGCATCGGCTACAGCCACATCATGGGTACCTAGCAAAACTGAAATCATACTCCAGTAAAGAGACTGCAGCAACTGATAATGAGAAAAGCTGTATCTGAGATGACTTTGGTAACTTTCAGTTGTCAGGTTAGCTGAGGATAAACCAGTACAATAATAAACACCTCTACCAAGAGCAAGGATACTAAAAAGTTGCCAAACTTGTACTAGTCTTAGGAAAAGTGTGATCACTAGTGAATCCTTCACTTAATTTAGCAGCCACAGAATATCAGAAAAGGACTCTGTGTTCTCATAATCTATACAGTAATCAAATATTGTCTGTTTTTCCTGTGTGTTTTAAAAAACACAACAGAAGAACACACTAATGTTTCAGTCAGGTTGATGGGCTATCCAGATTTGTTGTTATGAGTGATTTTCATGTTTAACATTCTGGAAAAATGACAAACCTCATTCTAGCAGAAATAGCAGTGTGACAATAACCATAAGCCCTTAAAAGATGGCTGCACTGAAGGCTGTAAGCAATACTGTAGCACAGTAAGTACAATTTGAGTATGCCAGGAGGAAGCTCTTACCAGGGTGCGGTAACACCTGTCAGTGAGGGGAGTGATCACCAGGCGTGGGGAGTTCCCCAGGTATTCATAGGCATATTTCACATTGCAGTTAATGATGCACACACGAACATTCTCATTCTGCCAATAATAGCGCAGCTGGGCAAGCCATTGAAAGTCTGTTTCACTCTGCACACCTAACAAACAAAGAGTTGACAGCAATCATAAAAGATGTTGTAGATAGCTGGATTTTCTATTACAGTTAAATTTAAAACAGCTTGGAAATTACTAATGTTGATGCTTGTAGCCAAATACTCACAAACCCATCTCAGTACTGTACTGTTTTAGGCAGTAAAATCTGATTGGTTAACGATTTTTCATTAACTATGTGTTAAGAAAAATGTCTTAAAATATAATTACCACTTCCAATCATTTCCTTGATGACATCTCTAGCATGAACATCAAGAGTAACCAAGGCACCCAGTGTAATCCTGGTTTGCTTTGACAGTTTTCCTCTTACCAGCTCTACAATATCATTAAGTTGAAGCTGAAGCGTATCATAATAATCCTTTAAGCCCTAGGAGACAAAAGGTAATTTTGAAACTGGTAATATCACAGTTTCAAGCATTCCAGACTTCTTCATGTTGACTAGATATCTTAACAGAGGCTGCTTATTCAGCTACTCTTTTATATTGTCATGGTTTTGCATCAACTTCTCTCTTATCCACAGTTACACATTTATGTTACAAAGCTACATTTTAAACTATGATTTAAATAAGCATATGCAAGTAAATAAGAATATTCAAGTATTTGGATGAAAGGTACAAATCACTGTACATAAAGTCATGTACATGAATTCATGACAAACACATATGCTCATCATTTTTCAAATTTTATTTTAATTGTAAAACACTGTTTGATTGAGCAAAATACATCATACTAAGATTTTTTTAAAATTATGCATTACACAGTACCTTGGGTCCATTGCAAAGAACTTCATGTACCTCACTTGTCCAGTACATCTGAGACACACATAACACGACTTGGCCAGGCCACTCCAGAACCCAGCGCTTTCTCTCAGTCTCTAGATATGCCTGAAAGTTACATAAATCATACAAACAGTGTCTGGGAATATATATCACAATGTAATACAGAAGCTAATAGTGTAATCCTATTAATATTCCTTGCAGAAGAATACCACTTTCCTATTTGCAATGTCCAAATGGAGTTTTAAATGCTCTTTTCCCCTTAGGTTTAAAGAAACATTTTCTGTCTAATGATTTTCTTTTAGGAGGAAGCAAGTATATTACAAGTGTTCTATTTCTAATTCATAAGAAACCTGAACTATTACATCAGGTGATATATCCTGTAAAACAGTACTGCTGTGAAACTTTTAGAAGAATTTATATCCACTTTTGTTATAGGAAAACTACTTGCGTCTTATTCAAACTAAACTCCAATGTGTATTATTGGCCTATAAATACAAGTCATGTGAACTTGGTCCTGACCACATAAATTCATCAACTCCTGTGTTGAGGAAGAACTTTAGAAAGTCAAGAGAAAGACATAAAACAAAGGCAGGTGCTTCAGTTCTGAAATAATCACAAACCCCATACCGTTCTTGATCTGGCAATTACATCACGTACAGTCTTCAGCATAATATCTTCTACTTGAATCAACCACTTCTCCACTGCTCCTCGAGCTTCAGAAGTAGAAATGTTTGAAATCAGTTGCACACGCTCGCCTTCAGAACTGTACATTCCTTTAATATCCAAATTGCGAAGGAAGTCCAGCTTAGCAATGCCTTCAAAACACTTCTTCAAATGAGGCTGAACTCTAAGAGGATCCTTAGTCTCTGACAGGATCTCCAACATTTCATCATTAGACAAGAAAAAGAAGCTAAAAAATTAGGAAAAAAAATACAACTGCATAATCAAGCTATTGTTAAGACTGATCTTATTCACAACAAAAAAACCCCATTCAGAATCTGTGGGTTTTAAATAAGCAAAGCTCATCATACCGGGGAAAGAAGAGACGTTTTTTTTCAAGGTAAGCATTAAGCCCTTTCATGATTTTGTCAAGAAGCTCATTACAGGTCTGAAGCTTCTCTTTTAATCCTGGCAAGGAAGTAGCAGCAAGGACCTGTAACAACAAACATGTGCAAACTGTCAGCTATAAATGAGGATTTGAAACAGTAGAAATTAATCAAATAAGGAACAACATAACTTTGTTTCTAGAAAGTCTAGGGAACTGAAATCAAAATTCACTGTACACATTTTGAAAACTTAACATCCCCTCCCTCCAAAATAAATGCTAAGAGAAGTTACTGTTTCCTGTTAGTAATGGATATTTCCCTTACCTTTGGGTCTTCGGCACAAAACTCCATAATCTCTCTCCACAGTCTATCCACAGTCTGAAACTGCCGCCCCTCTTCTGGCATCTGTTGCATAATATCCTCAGAAGAAAAGATGGGTTCCAAATACAGCCACTGGACCTGCACTTTCAGCCACTCATCAATATTCTCCTGAATTTGAATCAAGCGGCTTTCCCATTCCTTAATAAATGTTTAAAGAATGTTAACTTGACATTTCCAAGCAAATAATGTTAGAGACAACAAATTCAGGAAAGGCAGATATTGCAGTATTCCAGCTTCCAAAGAGGAAAACAAAATGTCTATCAATAAACAAAATGAAAGAAAAATATTTAGGTGCATAAGTTCTTCTACATATACAGATGGCCAAAGGAGCTCAGAAATTTTTACTTATTTGGAAATAAATTTTCCAAAATGCATTTATCATTTTAGTGCTATGAACGTTCAACAACTTAATTGTTAAGTAATAGCCAGGAGGCTACCAGTGATAAATTCTGTTTCATCTCCCTACAGCAAGGGCTCTTGTAGCTGAATGGCAGCAGGGACACAATACCAGAAAAGCCACCTCAGCTCACAGGAGAGATCCAGCAAGTCCAGCATCCTGTTCCTAAGGACAATAGCAGATACCACTGGAGCAGGCTGCCTGTGAAGTGTATGTTCACTGAGCCTGCTTGAGCCTGAACATTTCCCACATAAACCAACAATGAACTAGGGAGGGTAACTGCAAAGCAATTCCACCAGCTTCTCTCCTGTCAATAGCCATGGTGTTGGCACCACAAAGACTACTCTAGCTAGCCTTGAAATTCAAAAGCAGGTGTAAAGCACTGCCATCATTGCTCTGAGGCTTGATTAAAAAATATTCTCCCAGCCATCAAGAAGTTTCTTTGCTCTGAGGAAAATATTGTACTCCAAATTCAGATCCAAAACTCAATAAATAAATAAATATTCTTATTAGCAATAATAGAAACATTATTCCCAGTTATTAAAAAGCAAGGTTAATGGAAATAGTGATTTTCCAAAATATCAGAAAAAATAATCATGTCTCTTGGTTGCACTTGAATCTGAATGGAAGAGAGAATTCCAAAACAGAAATAAGGTAACTATGACTCATACAAACTCAAAAGAATCTTGCCAAAAAACCAATCAAAGCATTTCATTAACAATTCAAACAATAAAGTTGAAATACAACCAGTATACTATTGAACCACAGTTATCCTACAAACAAAAATGGTTGAGAAAGTACTCATTGTACCCTTATTTCGCTGTCAAATGGTTTAATGAAAGGTGATCCTCTCATTGTCTGAGTTTTCATAATCTGATCATCAAGAAGAGTCTGAATATCATCCACTGAAGACAGAATATGAATACCAGTTTCCCGATACACATTTGTGGTGAAGGAAATTGAATCCCAGGTTTCCATCATGGTATGCATTGCTTTCTCCAAGGAAAACTCCTATTCAAAACGAAAATAGCTTGGTCTAATTACTGAATTGTTTTTTTCCAGCTCTCTAATTCAATATGTCATCATATCTAGCTGAATAAGCTATTTTGCTCTAGCAGCACAAATTAACTACTTGTTATTATTTTTCCTCAGTATATCCTTTTCTTGCACACAGAAAGCAGCACACTTGGGAAATACTGATGATGTCACATGAGATACAAAGGCTTACACTCTTTAACAACATATAACGGGCCAAAGTCTCAGGAAATCTCTTCTGTTGCATTATAGCAGAGACAAATAATGCTAATAAGTCATAAAAGTATTCACTGAGAGAGACTTGATCTCATATTTGTCACTATCAAATCTCTGTGCTTACCTTGCTTGCACCTACACTTATTATTAAAAACTGTTCCAAGTAAGAAGATAGATTCTGCTTTAAAACTTTTCTCAAGGTAGTTCCAGCATCTGGTGTTATATCATATCCAACTATATCTGACATCTGCTGCCAGTGACGTTCTCTCATGCCAGGGTTACAAAAGACAGTCACAGTGGGAATATTCTCCTAATTCAGAAAAGATGTTTATAAGGCAAATGTCATCATATGCATTATTTCTTAATTTTTTAATAATCTTTCATGTGCATTTAAAATTCTGCTACAGTAGCTGAAGACATGAAAATCCTTTCCAAAAAGTACAGATGGCTCCATTCAGTTATCCATTTTATTTCTAAATAATTATATCAACTACTGAAAAAGAAATATAAAAAATTATTAAGCATAATTTTTCAGTGATGCTAAACTTTGCTTCTATTAACATAACAGAGTCCCATTTCAAAATTCCAACTACACCCCCTTAAATGTTTTTCTGCATCCAAAAATGACTTTTCTCCTGTATGTGTTCATTCATTACAATTCCAAGAACTATGAAAAAAAATTTAAAATCCAATTCTATTAAAATGAATAGGACAGTTCAATCTGGAAATCAGGATTCAGAACAGTCTCCCTATCTCTGACACTGCGTCATGTACATGCACTGAGCTCTGAATTTAGCACTTCTCTCTCCGTATTAGATATTAATATCCCTCAAGTTTTCATACCTTAAATTCTTTCATTTGATCCAGAACTGAGGAACACATTGTAAGAGTTGGATTACCCATTACAGCTTTGTGTCGCACTGCCCTTTTCTTCTCCATTGGCGCTTTTTTCTGCTTTTGTTGGAAGAGTCTTAACAGTTTATACATTTCTCTGTAAAATTCATCAATCTCAGCCTCCATGCTTTCCCCATCTAGTTCTAAAAAGGTCCCATCCATCCATCTGAAAAAAAAACATAAGGTCACAAAGCAGGATAACAAATATAGCCCACAAATAATTATCACTTTGTTTTGCAATACATTAATAGCTATTTAAATTAAAGCAAAGCTCTTCTTCCATATTATTGTTATTCTTTGCAAAATTCTAATGACCAACTGAAAGTGACTCAACCACATTCTTCTATGTATTTGTGTAATTCTCTTAAGTCAGTCACATACTGAAACTGAGTAACTGCATGAATGGACAAATATTTAAGTTAAACTCTAGAGAGAGATTGACATACGACATTTAAAAACACACTTCATCCTGTATTTTCAAAGGCCCCACACTTTCAGCCATAGCACATTATAACTTCTGAAGAAGGCATGAAATGATAAACAATCTCCCTTAATTTATATGCAGAACACAATTTTTGTGGTATGATCTAACCACCAGACAGCAACACAATCATTTGAACCCACCATTTTGGATATCTGCTAGGTTAAAACCAGTTTTGGTTACATACAGATGATGAGCTCTTCAGTTGAACTTCTTCCTTTTCTGGAATAGAAAATGACTCATAACACAATTTTTCTTCTTTATTCATTTCTTTCACAGAGCTTGTCTTATTACAGGTTCCACCAGCATGACCAATACAATTAGAATCCAGTCTGAGATATGCTCCTGTGCTCTCAGGCACCTGGTGTGATTCTTGGGGCTGTACCACACAACACTAGAACTTGGACTTCATGATCTCTGTGAGTCCCTTCTAGCTCAGGAAGTCCAATGATTCCATGATTCCATTATTACATTTTAAAAATAAAAACAAATGAACATTTTTTCTAGCTGAATTAAAAATAGCCTGCCTGATATATTAGCCTTTTACTTTGCTTGCTAATAACACATGTTAACAAGAAAACCAATCCATATTCTACATCTGACATGAACAAGACCAGGAGAAGCATTTTTCTCACTCCCTCTTATAGCATTTAGAGCTGAATTACCTTCTTTCTGTTCGCTGCCATTTCAGTATGAGATTAAAGAGTTTCTGGTATGGCTCTATCCCAGTTTTTAAGTTGTTGAGGAGTGGGAATTCACTTGGTTTCCATCCGAGCAGAGTCTCTTCTTTATTAAGAGCCGCTAGTATTTCATCAGTGTCCTGTATTGTTTTCTGTAAAGCCCTCACGTCAGTCACATACTGAAATCAAATAATAGTATGTCTTGAGAAATAACCAAATTGTGCTCTAAACAGCTATCAAAATAAGATACCAAAATATAAGCTTTCACATTGAAATTTTAGAAAACAAGATTTAAAAATTTGTCTGCTTATTGATGAATACACAAACTGAAGAACACAGATGAACATTATGAAAAATAAAATTGGTTCTCATTACTGAATTTTAGAGCATTTTCAAAACGTTTGTGCCTTAAACCTCACTGTTCCAGGAGGCAGGCACACACTGTTAGCTTAGGATTTCTGTTTTGTGCTTTGGAGTGTTTTGTTTTTTAAAAAAATCAAAATTTCTTATTATGCAATATCCTCCAATTAAAACAAGATATGCTCTGAAAACTAAAAAATACTGCTAGAAACTCACGAAGTTTTGGAGCCAGCATAACAATGAAGTTTTGAGGTTTGTATGAAAAAAATATCAAATTGCTACCCATGCTGGTTTTGCATTAATTGATTTGTGATGAAGAGAGAAAATGAATAAATTATTTTTGTGGGTGCAAACACTCTTTCTGAACTGCTATTATTATTACCTATCAGCTAATTAATGCACAACTTTGTAGAAAACTTTCCTCTAAATAAAATGTTAATTGCCAATGAAAAACAAAAATGGGAGGGGGACTGATCTTGTTCACTGTGGCAAGAGGATAATAAATGTTTTAATTCACATTTGTTAAACCGATTACTTTTAATTACAATTTTTTTCCATGGTTCCTGTGTATGAAACACATAAAACATTTCTACTGATTGTATACTATTAATCAAACCTGTTGCATGCGATCTAGTTCTGAGTATTCTTCTAATTCTGTCACAGAATTATAAAGCTTGTCTAATTCAACATGCAGGTTATCATATTTCTGTTGCACTTCTTGCTCTCTTTTAGCTTTAGACTGTTCGATCAGCTACAAAAGAATTGATTTTTTTCATTACAAAAAAGCAATGCAAAAGTGGTTGTAAGTCCTTTCAATCATTAGCATACTACCATCTAAACAGTTAGTGCAAACAGACAAAAAACTAACAATACAGATAAACGATTATCCTTGCAACAACTGACATTTTTTCTTCTTCTCCTGTCCCATTTCAGTGTGTGCAACCTCTATATGCTAGCATGAAACCCTCATCTCAATAATCATAGCAGTTAGGATTGCCTTAAAGGTCTCCTTCAGGAATCAACAGAAAGTAAAGCATTACAGAAAAAAACAGATATTCTCATTTTTGGGGTTCAGTATTTTACTCCATAAGACCACCTTAAACACTGGGTCTGCACACTTAAGGGTTTGTTTTAAGGTACCAAACAAAAAAAAGCAACCGAGAGAGATCTCCTAAGACAAGGATACCTACTGCCATGCAAAATTTGTGAAGCAGACAAACAGAATTTCACCAAAGGAGGAGACAATCTTTTCCTTTTGCATTAGAAGAAGAGACTCATATCCGAGAGTATGGAATGCAAATCTACAGACTCATGAAAACTTTACATAAAATTTCTCGTCTCAACCTCTAGCACAATGCAAGTCACTTAAAAAATTTTAGAAGATGTTATTAAATCTATGCTAAATTACTACAGAGATGCAAAGGAACACTAAAAGGCTTGACTTGCTGTGTCATAGAGAAAAAGTATGCTAAGCAAGATGACTACAGACAGTGGAAGAAAAGTAGTCTATAGTCACACAGAGAAAATGAGATATTGCATATTTTCTATTAATGATTGCTAGAAAACATTGTTCCTCTGTTCTTTTTTTGACAACACAAAATACCATTTTAACTACATGACTTCCTGTTCAGACACTCAAGTTTTTTTAAGGGCCTGACAGTTATATTTTCAGTACTAGACAAGCACAGTGTAGTGAATTTTCATCTGCCCATGTATTACCTAGTACTGACCACAAGCATATTAGGATAATAAGACTTGCTGAAGCTTTTAAGTTACAGTGACAGTTTTAAAATTTAGCCACAAAAAGCCCACTTTCGTTACAAAAATCTGGAAATATGTTTTTCAATTATGTCTAAATTAGTATGGTTCATGTTATACGTGTATTTACATTTTGCCTGCTAAGGAAATAAATAACTCAAGTAAAGTGAGAAGTCTAACAAGCCAAAATATACCATAAGCTACAAAAAAGCTCTTACAATATCATGCTCTTTAAAAATGAGGGTAATCTTCTTTGGCCATAATATTGCTGTTGTATTTAGTTCCATGTCTTCAGGAGCAAATGGAAAAACATCTATCAAGTAACTCATTTGCCGACAGCACTCCTACAAAGAGAGATTTCACAAAACTTTAGGTATGATAGGTCTGTTTAAAATATAGGGCAGGACAATATTATCTATAAAGACAAAATAAAAATCTACATTTCATGAACTATTCAGAGGTGCTTCAGCCAATTGAATATTAACATTCAAAAAAAATATGTGCAACATTTTCAAATCCCTGCCCTGATCATGAGCTTGTTTCTCTAAATATGATTCCTGTGTTCTGTGAATCCATATGCAGAAATCCTAATGTTATTAAAAATATACAAAATAATTTCTGCAGATATAAACATAACGTGTTCTATTTATAGACCTATTACCATAACAGAAAATCTGATACATATTCACACACACACAAACTACTCCTAATGTAACATCACCTATATTCTGCTCAAAGAGTAAATTGTTTTTCGTGTTCAAAGTGTATTGACTGTTTTAACACATAAAATGTTCTTTATACTTGTCTGTTACACTTTCACAAATAGATTGGCAAGCAGTCCTGAAGTAAGTCTCCAGGGACAAATAATAAACTGAGTGATTTATTAAAAGCTGCACTTCCTCACACACTTGCAGAACACACAGGAATGGGAGCAAGAAGCAAAGGCATACGGCAAAGAATAAGCTGGCCTTCCCAATTCTGTCTGAAGTAATATTGAGTTTATTCACACTGGCAGAAAAGTCTGCACTCTGGAATGAATTCTCTATTTGTACAGGCCAGCATGTCTAATAAAAGATCAAGAATTAAAGGATAGTCTTTTACCTTGCTCCTTTGCACCAGGTTTGGAAAATCTTTGGTTTTGACTCTCTTTATGTAATCCATTATTTCTACCATTTCTTCTGTTGACTCAGGAACTTTTAATGCACATTCCTTAATGGCTTCAAATTCGCTGCATATCCTATAGTTTTATTTTACATAAAATACCAACATTTTAAGATTTTGGTTTGGCTTCAAGCTCAGCTTTAATGTAACTAAAAATTAAAATTACTCCTTTAAGTATTCTCCCCTCACAAACTGCGTTATTTATGAAACTAGAAGAGCAATATGACCAAGTCAGTCTAGACAAATACTGGCTTCTGACTTGCAATAATTGCTTTGTTTGGATTTTGGGGTATTCTTCTGAAATAAATGCTTTAGTAACCTGTTGTTACTAAAAGAACTTTCAAACTATCATTAGTGTACACACAAACACCTTCCTAGTAAATATTATCTCGATTTGATTATGTGGAATCACTATAAAACTTGGCCATAATTGTTAATTTAAACGAAAAAATATAGTAAGAGTTTCCTCATGACTTAATCCATACCTGCAAATTAACTTCCTGTTTAACTAAATTGATTTCCTATATGTTCACCCATGTAGAGGATAAAGGAAAGGTGGTGGATATAATTTTTCTCAGTTTTAATAAGGCTTTTGATACTGTTCTTCACAGAATCCTCTAGATGACTTGTCCAGGTGTGGGATGAGTGTGTTCATAGTGTGCTGGGTGAAGAACTGGTGAAGTGCAAAGCTCAAAAGGTTGAAGCAAATGCCTGGTGACTGTTACCAGCAGTGTTCCTCAGGATTCACTTCTGGGCCAGGTCTGTTCAATGTATTTATCAATGATTTGGATGCAAGAGTCGAATGCACCATCAGCAAGTTTGCTCATCATACAACTGTGAGGTGCTGCTTACTCCATTGAAGGATGGGACACCTTGCAGAATTAAACATTTGACTATGATTAAAGGGATGGAAGGTAATGAGTTGAAATGCCAGATTCTGCACCCAGGATGGAGCAACACCCAGCACAAATACAACTGGGGAGGAATGGCTTTAGAGCAGCCCTGCTGAGGTACCTATCAGGTAATAAGAGAGTCTAACTAGCCTTTTCTTTGGCAGTGCAGTAATACTGTTATTCACACTTAAAAATCCAGAACAGTAATAAAGTTCTTGGATCTTTCATCTTAGATCTTTTAGCTCCTCCATTATCCAAGTCTATACTAATATGATCTCCTACCTTTTATTTGAGACTAGAACAGCAGAAAAATACAACAGTTGGTGCAAAGTGCATTATATTGTTAGTTAGCCAAGAACCTTCAGTAAACAAAGTATGGTATATTTGCATTTCATCTACATATTTCTACTGTGCATTTAACACAGAGCATTCACAAGCAGAAAAAGTCTACTTACCTTTCATTTTCCTCTCTGTAATCTGTAAATATTTTCTCCATTAACATTTTTGCAAAGTTGTTTGCACAATTAGCCAAACCTTGCTTTAAATCCTCACAATTCAAACAGACCATAGGGAAATAAATCACCTCTGGCAAACTCATGATTTCCTTCTTGAGGGTGAAAAATTCACCTATGAACTTCAGAAAAACATTAGACTTTACACTTCAGAGCTGTTGTTTAAATACTTGACTACATGAGTAAGTATTGGACATAGAAGAAAATAAGTATATTTTCTTCTATTTACCACAAATTTTTAAAGGGAAAATTAGTTACATTTTAGGTAGTCTATATATTGTTAGCTAAAGGCTAAGCACCTATTACTCTCTGTTACCTTTTCATTACTGCTGTATATATAGTAAAAATTACTTATAAAGTGTAGAATTAAAACTTACAGTAGTGTATTCATCAAAACTGGGTTGTTCTGCTACAAATCTTTTTATCCGTTCCTCTGCAGTTCCATCTACAAGCCAGCCATAACTTTCAACTACAATTCAATTACAACGTTTTATATTACTAAAATGCATATGCCATGCAGCAAGTTACTTATTACAAAGAAGAGACACACACTCTTCTACCACTTACCATAGCCTTTAAAATGTTCCTTTGGGCCTTCTAAGTTGATTCTGATAGATTTTTTCAGTGTGGATTTGGCCCATTGTGCAGTGTGAGCAGGAAGCTCAGTATCCAAAGTTGCAGTGCCTCCCGTTAGCAAAGCATGTACTGTTTGGATATTCTAAGAGTAGTGCAAGTGTTGATTATTTACATTTTAAAAAGTGGTGCAAGGATACATATATTTTAAAAGTAAGTTGCAATCTGCAGAAGACATGATCACAAAAGTATGAGACCCTAACCATGACCAAGTTCACATGCTTTATACACATGCAGAATGACTTTTCCTGAAGCAAAAAGTTGAACAGGAAATATGTAAGGGAAAAAAAATTATCCAACTTTACATAAAATTAAATTATATCATATATGCAAATAGAGAAGATCAACCCCAAAACACTTCCCTGAAAGTACCATCACATGTAACTAGTGACCAATACTCAGTCCACATCTAAAGCCCCCAGAAAGGCTCTCTTCCCTGGAACCACAGACAGGTTCCCAAGATATCAATCTTTTGATGTTGTATATATTAGTTTTTAGAGATTTGAGTATTTTCTTTACTTAGAAAGAAAAGGAATATCAGCTCTAATTTTCCTTGTCTTTCTCTAGAATCTTAAATTTAATGCAAATTTATTGTAAATCATCACATATAATTAAAGTTATTATAAATGCAGACCCAAAGAGCAGACAAAACCAATCAATAGCAGATGCACCAATTTTTTATAAACAAGGAAGTACAAAATTACTTCAGAGCCTGGAGTGCTAATGGGTATCAAAATTCATGATGTGACCTGTAGAATGATCATGGAAAATAAATAAAAGTTGCATTCTGATCCAATTGCCAGAGTAGTCAGACTCCTAAATCACAAGTATTTTCACATACTGAACATCTTAACAATTACATATTTAAATGTAATTTAAAAGCACACCTGAAGAGTCTGTCCTATACAATCTACTACAAACAGAATTGCTTCTTCTAAGTCTTGCAAGCTTGGATAAAACTCCATTCTGTTTTCATCAAAAGTCAAGTCCATCTTAAATATAGGCAGACAACTTCTGTCCTCAGGATCAAAAAGTTTCACAAAAACTTCAGTTGTTCTTTGCAGTAATTCTTTCAGCTAGGTAATAACATAAACCACCTATTAGTTGACATAAAAAAGGCCCAACCCATTTTTCATTCATCCAGTAAGCCAGGCCGGATTATTAACTCATTTTAGTACTTCTGGCCTGATTCATTGATAACTGAAGAAGTGTGAATTTTTTTAATAATTCCAGTGCATATTAGTCCCAACCCTTAAAATTATGAAAACTAATGAATATGTAAACATTTCAGTAAAGTCCATGCATTTATTTTTGCTACACAAGTAAGCCTATTACTAATAGATGTATGTAGAAATTAAATATCTTGAAAGCATTTTCCTCTGACTATTTTTTTTCAAATGACAATTATTTGATTAGACTATTGTCCCATTATTTTTCTACAAAGCAAGTAATGATTCACTCCCATTAAGTTTATCACGGGAAGGAAAGATATTTACCTGATTAGACAAAAGCACAGCCACACAGTTACAAAAAGACTCAAACTGATCCAACTTGACACCATCCAAGGCCTCTGACTGAGTAAAGAGACCAAAAACTCTTTGGTACCACGTACTCATTATCTTGTCTTCTGCTTTAGAACACCTTAGAGACGCATCAGTTTTAAAAGATTTACAGTCAATTGGTCCTTTCAATCTAGAAAAGAAAGTTACAGGCAACATTATAAACAAAATTTAAACAAACCAAATATGGAGTAAAGTAGCAATACAAATTTTTGTATTACAATCTCAGTCTTTCTCTAGCAGAAAGCATAGTGGGAACTTATGCATTGCTTCAGTACACTAAAAGGAAAGAAAAAGCCTGCCTCAAACTCCAGGATTTTCAGAACAATTACCAGGAAAAAATATTTTGAAAATTTTGTTTTTGAAAACTATGAAAATTTAAAGTTCCGAGATTAAACAGAAAATTCAACTGATTAAAACCAGCAAGAAATCTGACCTCCAGGGTTAGCACAGAATTCCCTACAGATGATAATACTGCTAGAAGTAGATTTTTCAAATACTACTTTAAACAGTTTTCTATGGGAATTAAGCATTAAGAACATAAGTGAATAATGGGGAGAAATTTACAGAATTAAAGGCAAAATACAAATCAAAAGGTCTGATATCACCAACAACTTGATAACAACAATAAAATATGTAACAGAGAAAAGTCACGCCATAACACAGAGTAACTTAATCACAGTACATTAAAATGGTGCATCAAAGAAATTTTCTATGATAAATAATGGAACTGAACAAGCTCATCTTTGCCAGCTTCGAAAACCTATATGGGTCAATAATTCAACAGAACAGACTTTACCTGCAACGAGAGAAATCTACTACAAGAAAGTTAAAGAAAGCTGTGTAACCAAAATCCAGTAGAGTCTTCATTGTGGGGTGAAGAATATATAAGGTGGAAGTGATTCGTTTTTTTGCTTTGATATAACTGTCATGCCATGTACTAGAAAAATCCAGGCCTCTAAAAAAGAAAAACCATAAAAAAACCCAACCAAAACAAATAAACAAACAAAAATTAAGAGCTCAAGTACTACTTGAATAAAGTACTTATATATATAAAAGGTAGTATTCAAACAATTATTCTCTAGTGTGAATAGTTATTAAATGCCACACACATGTTCTTACTCCCATGCAGCAGAAGTCATAAAGGTACTCTGATAAAACATGCTTTATACTCCATGGTATTTTAAGATCACCTCCTCTTACAGAAGCCCATTCAATGTAAACTCCTAACTTCACCAACTACCATCAGGAAGCATTTATCAACAGATTTTGATAGCACACACTCTGATGCATCAGCAAATTGTGCAATATGAGTATTTCTGTTTTGTCTACCTGAACTTCTTTTCCATGGTGAGAGGGCATTAGCCTTCAGTCTCAAGGTTTCATCTCATAAAACCAAAATCACATAAAACCTTGGCACTATATGCAGTTCTAGGATGTCAAAGTACTGTACAATGCTGCTATCTGCCAGAAAACTGCTCCATACACACACAGTTCATTCCAGAGGCAGCTGCCCTGTGACTTTAGTGTCTGGGCACTCAGAGTCAGGCTTAATTCGCAGTCATGAGTGCTGCTCCATGTAACTGTAACAAATGTAATAAAACACTGTAGCAGTGCTAAAACTTTGTACAGCATTCAGAGATGTTGAAATGCAAGATCCTCTACAGAGATTTAAAGGGCTCCAGAATTAATCTTGTGCTGTAACTGTCCACACAGCTCAACAAGAACATCCTTCATGTAAACTCAGTGTGTTTGGCCAGTGGGTTATTTGCTAACTTAATCCACTCACAGGGGTAATGAAGGTAAAGGTGCCTCATCTTCCAGCTTATCAAGTTCTTTTATGTCTGGTTTAATAAGAGCTCTTCTCACTAAGAAAAGAATGTATGAACATTAGAAGAAAATTAGGTGATATTCAATAGTCACTGTACCTCCTTGAACCAAGCACATAGCAGGATGAAAAAGTAATTGTGTCACCCTAGTCTACAAAACACATTCTCCCAAAGGTAACTCAAAATCAACAGCTTGTGCTAAATTTTTATACAGATTCAGGTACCTGAACTCCAATTTTGGCTTCTGTTCCTGAAGGTTTTTAGATGGGTTTGAGTTTAAATAATTAAATACTTATGCAGTGTTTTTGCTGAGGGGATGGTCAGCCACAGGAGCAGGCTCCCCAGGGAAGGGGTCATGGCACCAGTCCTGCCAGAGTGCAAGGAGCATCTGGACAGTGCTCTCAGTTGTATGGTTGAGGTTTAGATAGCCCTGCATGGAGCAAGGAGTTGGACTCCAATCCTTACGGCCCCTTGCAACTTGATATATTCTATGATTGCAAGAATTTATGACAACTTTGTTACATAATTACAGTAGGATTCTATAATTATGCCACTGATGATTATAAAGAAGTTAGTCCAATGTTAAATTGTTTATTTTTTACTCTGTATTTTTTAAAAGATCAGCCATTAACTAAAATATTAACAAAACTGGGCTCAATTTCAGATTCTAGTTACTACAAATATAAATAAATTAATATATGATTTCAAGGGAAAGCACTTTCAAAATTCCAGTTTGTGACATTTTTTTAAAAGGTTTTAAAATTTAAGTGAGTTGTATGAGTGATGTCTGAAAACAGTAATTATCTTTGCAGATTTTTATTGTGAGCTTCCACATTCAACAAAATCACCATGAGAAAACTCATGACTGTGTTTGTGAATAAACAGCTTTAAAAAGCTGCTGCTCCTGAAGAGGGAGAAAGAATTACTAGTACATTAAAACTTTCTCCTTTCTTTAACAGTCAACAGCAATACATTCTTGCTTCAAATTAACTAAATAGGTTAAAGACATAATGAAATAACATAATCAGCAATCAACCTTTTGGACATGAGGTCTGCAGCTGTCTTTGTCTTTGCCTGAACTGTACTTTCAGCTGGTTAACTTTTTACTGGTTCAAATAAAACAAGCAAATTTTGCTTTAAACATTTTGGCTAGCCAACACACATTTGATGAGGCAAGAAAAACTAAATCAGTAGTTAATTACAAAGATCCCATCTGGCTGAAAGAACAAACCAGAAAAATTATTTTCAGCAGGAGAATATGGAGCTTAAAATATATATACAAACATTAATGTAAGTGCTGAGTAATTTGAGGTACTTACACACACATCTTTGCATGCTCGTTTCATAATCTTTTACTATCTCCTTTAAAAGTTCTTCAGTGAGCTGCCCTCTCTCTCTGCCCTCCATAAGCGACTGTGGCACCATGGCAAGCATGGACCTCAGCCACTGCTGCTGGATGGGAATCATTGGATTACTCTGCACACATTTCTTCAAGAAGAGGTAGTCTGCCTAAAAGGACAAAATTTTCAGAGGTCTAATAACTACCCATGTATGTATTTTTGTGTCAAGCCTGCCGAAGGTCTCTTTTTAGTCACAATTTCTTAATTTCCTTAAGGGCAGGGTATTCAATCTAATATTTTCAGTATTTACTGACTAATATCCTAAAAGCTGCTCTGTGATTGGTAACATGGTCTCTCTGTCTTAATTTTTAAATATAAAATATTGTACTTGTCAGTACAGCATTTTCCTTGGTTCTCTGCTAACGTTTATGGCTAACAATAAAATAATTCAAGATTAAGGTTACTATTCTTTGGACAAACATTTATCTAGGAAAAAGCATGGACAAACATAAGGGGACTGGGTCCTGGCCCCAAAAAAATAGGTATTTCTGCTTTTGATTGACAGTTTTGCTATAAAATCTCTGCAGTCTACAGAATGAGTTTACCTAACAGCAGCTACACAAAATTGGTATTACCTTAGGTTACTTAATATATTTCAATACTAGTTTGAATTTCAACTGGTTCTCAGAGATGAAGTCTTACTTTAAAAGCTATACACAAATTTGAAGTTTAGTGCATATTCTTCAAATTGTCAAAGACTACTTTTTGTACAGGCTAAGGTATAATCTATGACCTCAATTGAAAAAATCCTGAAGCCTGTTAGTTAAAAATCATTACTTAGGAAAAAAGCTAAGGTTAAATTAATTACTGATAGACATACTCTTTAAACCAGAAAGTTTTAGACTTCTACAGGACCACAAAACAAGACTCTTATTTTGGTCTTATTCCATTTTCCCCCACCAAGACTACTTTTTCTAGTTTAATAACAACAATTCTGCATAACATACTCAACTTCTCTGAATAGGGGCCATTCACTCTCCTACTTCATAAAAAGCAAATGAAAGAATTTAACTCACTCTTTTTTGGCTTTCTTCATAATGCATCTGTATAAAAAGGAATGGAACATTTTTATATATGAAGAACATACAAACAAAAATACTGGAAATACTAAATTTAGCAAATATTATTCTTAAACAAAGACTTTATTCTGTAGATATACAGGCATACATTTCAATTGGATTACCTGAGTATATAAATACATTTATGAATTACTGAGGAGCAAAACGAGTATCTTGAAGTAAATGCTAAGAAGGAAGACAAATGTCCCTATAACAAAGAACTTAATAGGCAAGACTTAATAAAGAAATACTTTCTCACAGTGGAATGCAGTTCTGTGATAGGAGGTGCAGCATCTCTCTCATCTGTTTCTTCCATGGTTATGTAATAGACTTCAAGAGCTCGATCAATTCTAAAGTAAACCACAGCATCAGAAGTGCAGAAAAACTACAAATAATATAGTAAAAATAATGCTAACACTTTAATTGACGCAATCTAGTTTTTCATCATTACCAACTCCTTGATCACTAAATCTCACCATAATTACATTGAACAAACACCATTATTTGTCAAATATCAAATATGGAATGCCTCTTTCACTTGAATTTCAGCATGTCTTGAATTACATGAAACTCACAGTAACTGATTAATGATCTCTTGCTGCTTCCTGTCTCTGCGGTATGCCAGTAGTTTCTTCTGTGATGGTGATGTTTCAGATATGACTGGTGGAGGTAAAGCAGCGGGACGAAACAAAGTTCTCAAAGTCCGTTTACTGGAAGTTGCTTCATCTGAGTGCTCCATCTAAAACCATAACAAAACCAAAATTCTAGAATACAATCCCCTCCACAAAGGAGTTTAGCACATGCACTATTAAGTTGAATGGATATAAGGCTTAAAATGAGGTCACCTAAGTTTAGGTATGACACAGTTTAGGTATGACAGTTGAGCTTTCAAAGAAGAGAACAGTATAACAGCATATGATAAAATGGCAAAGTTCAAAGGGAGAGCATGTACATATAGAGCCTGCCATAAGAAAAAAAAAAAAAGGAAGAAAGAAAAAAAAAAGGAATAAAGAAAAAAAAACAACCAACAAATTTGTGTTCTGCGACTGGGCTAAGGCTCAACTAAAAGGCCACTCTTCTATGGCTGCTTAATCGCCTCAGTAGGGCTATTCTAAAGACTGATGGTCGGGTTCCCCTGGAAACACGAGGCACAAACTCACCACTGCATTTCAACAGCTTCTCACAGGGGAGCAGAAAGCCAAAGCTACCTCCTAAATCAGCGGTACGTCCTAAAAACCACACCGGGCGGTGGTGGATGCACCACAGGACACAAAGCTCAGCCACGGACGGCCGGGACAACACCGCCTTTACCCGGCGCTCCCTCAGCCCCGCCGCCTTCACCTCAGCCAGCGCCGCGGCCCGGCTCGGGACAACTGCGCGGTTGCCCTGGAGCAGAGGGCGGGGCTCTCCCTGGCCTCAAAAAGATAAAGAGAAAAAGAAAAAGAAAAAGAGCCTTACCTTTACCGTCCCGGTCTACCACAGAGTTAGTACAACCCGAGCGAGTCAGAAAGTCCCTCTGCTCCAGCCTTGTCTGCACCAAGCACATCACAGCAAGAATGCTTGAGAAATTATAAATATAATATCCTCAAGCATCAGGTGGCTGTTGCTGGGCTTCTGCTTTTTGTACAACTATAGATGGAAATTTTAAGGAACTCCACAGATTTGCTACACACTTGTCCACACTTGACAAAAGAGGCTTTAAAACCCGAATTTTGTGTGTATGGGCAGAGTCCCACGCACAGAGGCTTCGGGAGCAGCGGGAGGGAATTTTATGTGTTTTCCAAAGTCCTGGGCACCTTCCTAGCGTGGCTCTCACTGCCCAGGACTATTCAGTGTGAGGTCTCAAGCAACACATGAAATGTTTTCTCACGAGCAGAACACAAACCCTTGAAGTTAAGGATTTATCAATCGGCCGTTAGCGTCGGGGCGTTATGAGGGAGACCCGCGCGCGCCTCGCACACCTGTTGGCCAGGAAGCTGCGCTGATGAGAGGGGGATTCGCTGCTGAGGGAACAGAACCCGCTGGTTCTCAGGTGGGCCTGACTCAAACCGTGCCGGCGGGTTAACGGCGGGGCGAAGGGCGAGAGGCGCGGACACCGGAGCGAGGGCACCGCCCGGAGCGGGGCACGGGGCACCGGGAGGCGGCGCTGCCTCACAGCCAGCGGCGCGGGCGCGGGCGCGGGCGCGGGCGAGAGCGCGAGCCCGCCCCCTTCCCGCCTCCCGCGCGGCCCCGCCCCCTGGCGACCGCGCTGACGNCGCTGGCGCGCATCGCCACCAACGCCGCTAAGGGCCACGGCAAGGCGGGCAAGAAGAGCAAGAAGGCGCGGGCGGAGGGCGGCGCGGAGGGCGAGGCGGCGGTGCCGGCCGTGCGGCTGTTCTCCCGCGACGGCGCGGCGGTGGCGGAGGAGGTGCCGAACGCGGCTGCCTGGCAGGACGGCGCCGTGCTGCACATCGGGGACGCGCGGTACCGCGTGGAGCGCAACCCGCCCGCGCTCACCGAGCTCCGCCTGCCGCGCTCGCTCCTCGCCGGCTTCCCCGTGTGCCCCAAGGTGAGCGCCGAGTTCGCCGCTCCGCAGCACTGCCTGTTCCGCTGGTTCCGCGAGCAGCGCCCCGCGGGCGGCGGGGAGGCGGCCGGGGAGGCCTGGGTGGAGACGGCGGCGGCCGAGCGCGTGTTCACGCCGTCGAACGCGCTGGTGGGGCTGCGGCTGAAGCTGCGCTGCACGCCCGGGGACGAGGAGCAGCGCTATGGCTCGGCCTGCGAGGTGGAAAGCAGCGGCCCAGTGGAGGCCGGGCCCGGCGCCTGCACCTTCGACTCCCGGCACCTCTACACCAAGAAGGTTTGTGGCCGCGGCTCCGTCCGCGCCGTCTCCTACAACATCTTGGCCGACACCTACGCGCAGACCGAGTTCTCCCGCACCGTGCTGTACCCTTACTGCGCTCCCTACGCTCTGGAGATCGACTACCGGCAGAACCTGCTCAAGAAGGAGCTGGCGGGCTACAGCGCCGACCTCATCTGCTTGCAAGAGGTGGATAAATCTGTCTTCCTGGACAGCTTAGCCCCGGCGCTCGATGCTTTTGGACTGGAGGGGCTGTTCAGGATTAAGGAGAAGCAGCACGAAGGCCTGGCCACTTTCTATCGCAGGGACAAGTTCAGTCTCCTCAGCCAGCACGATATCACTTTCAGTGAAGCCCTGCTCTCAGAGCCGCTGCACAAGGAACTGTGTGAGCAGCTGGCCAAGTACCCCCTGGTGCAGGAGAAGGTGCTGCAGAGATCATCTGTGCTGCAGGTACCAGCTTTGATACGCCTTCTTCTCTTTCCCCTCCTTTTTCCCCCCCTTTCTCCTCCTCCTCCCACTGTCTCCAGGTGCAGCCACGCCAGCGTTGTTGAGCCAAAAGCAGCAGAAGGGAGGTGAGGGATTAAGAGTTTGAAACGTGGAACTATGTTCTCTGTTAGCTGGGGTAATGGATAGAGCAGAAGATCAACTTAGGAACAAGAACAAAACATTGAGGTCTCACTGAACTGCATATATGGGATTACCAAAATTTGGTTTAAAGAAGGCAATATTATTTTGCTTTAAAATGAAGACAGCTGTTGGTAGTGATTCCTGGCTGGTGGTATTGGCAGCCAGTTTTTCACTATTTACTTTTATGTGTCAGAATATATTTTATAAAACTTAGATCTTATAAATAAATTTTAAGTAAGTTGAGTGTGCTTTATAATGCCTCTTTATCAAGTGACAGGAGGGAGACAGATAAGGTTGGACAGGTATGTGAGTTTCCTGATGCCAGAGAGTCTGCCCATGGAGCTGTTGTGCAAGTACAAATGTGTAAGATAGAAGGCTGTGTCAGGAATTGCAGAAACACTGGTAAAAGTTTCCTGTTCATGGACTGAGTAGGACTAACAGGATTTCCTTTATAACTGAAATCACCTCCAAATTTTTGTTCAATTTAACAATTATGGAATGCTACATTTGCTTGCTTAAAACAGAGATGCAGCACCAGCTCTGTTGCAGAGAGTGAATACAAAATAAAAGTATTTCAGAGTGATACAGCTTGAGCTATATCTTGTGAAAAAATATGGTCAAACCAGACAAAGTCAAAAGAATGTTTGTTAAATGATGTAGTGGTAATATTTTGGCTGATACCCTGATCTTCTAAGGAAGATGAATGAAAAGTACAGCTTCTAAATTGAGTTTATTGGTTATAAACATCAGATTGTTTGAACTGGATTGCCACAAAGACATAAGCTGAATAGTGCATTTAAAAATATATAACCTCTCTATTTAAGACTTAACAAAGGCTGCTTTTTCTCTTAAAGGTTTCGGTACTTCAGTCTACAACTGATCCTTCGAGGCAGCTTTGTGTAGCAAATACCCACCTATACTGGCACCCTAAAGGTAATTTTGGCACATTTCTGCATGTAGGATAACTGGGTTTGGAAAGGTTTTTCCTCTTCCTCTTCCTTGGGAGAATAGATTTCCCACCATTCTTTTGCAGCTAGAGCCTTTTCTTCTGGAACTTCTGGTTTCCTGCCTTCTTATCTAGATGAAATCAAGCCAGACTCCTAGGTCCATTTATATATTTATTTTTCTAGTGTGCCTGGGAGTCGATAGAATCCAGCTGAAAGCAAGGCAAGTCACATTACACACAATTCACCCAAAAAGCAGACATAAAATAGAGAGAGCTTTGTGTGTGCTTATGGTTTCCCTGGCCTGTTGAACATGGAGCTCTCCCAGGGTACTGCCAGGAGGGCAACCAGATTGGGCTCCAAAACTGTTAGGAGAGATTCTCCTCAGTTAGTTTTCTTTTAGTCTGTGCCTTTTGGGGAATATTATTAGGATGGTTGCCATGAAATGGAAAACTGCTGTATATGGGTGTTAAAGCTTCAGAGTTCTTGCATGGATGAGTTTAAGTTCAAATTGTCTGTCACTCAAAAACTTTCCTAGTCACAAACTTTAAAGTCTTCTTAATTCATGAAAACTCTTCTAAAATTCAGGATTGCTGTTTCAGAGCTGTATATGCTTAAATGAGTAACCCTGTTTTGCTTTATTTAAAATAATTTTTTTTTATGTGCTTAGGTGGGAACATCCGTCTGATCCAAATTGCTGTAGCCATGTCTCACATCAAGCACGTAGCCTGTGACTTGTATCCCAGTATCCCAGTCATATTCTGTGGAGATTTTAATAGCACACCCTCATCAGGAACTTACACTTTCATCAGCAGTGGTGGCATTGCTGAAGATCATGAAGACTGGGTCTCTAATGGGGAGGAAGAAAGGTGCAGCATGTCTCTAAGCCATCCTTTCAAACTACTAAGTGCTTGTGGAGAACCTGCTTATACAAACTATGTCGGTGGCTTTCATGGATGTCTGGACTACATTTTCATTGACAGAAATGCTCTAGAGGTTGAACAAGTTATCCCATTGCCAAGTCATGAAGAAATAACAACCCATCAGGCTTTGCCAAGTGTTTCACATCCTTCTGATCACATAGCACTAATATGTGACTTGAAGTGGAAATAGAGTAGCTCTGGGATGGTGCTTTTGGAGGTTTTCAAACAAGAAATTTAATTTAATGTACTGCTGGGGAACTGAGGTTATACTCTGTAAAGGGTCCTAAAAGGAAAGCCAAAATTATGAATGAAGGGTTCATGTGTTTAATGGCTGTACTGAATATTGTCACAAACACAGAATATTTGCATGACAATTTCCGCCTTTTTTATATGCTAATGGGAAAACTATATTGAAGACAGGGTTTTGAAAACTGGATTATCATATACCTTTTTAGTGGTGTTTTTAAAGGATTAAGAATTATTTTGTTTAAAAAAATGGGAATTTAAACTGATTTGTAAGACTGTACAAATTGAACTCTGCTTAATTCAGAAATAAACACAGCACCCAAACCCAAATGGATTTAGCTGACTCCACTTTAATTAATGTAATGATAATTTAAGTTCATAAATTGTTCTAATTGTCTTGTTCACTTACCATTACTATGGCACAACTTCTGGTAAGTTGCATGAACTATGTACTTGTACCTACCAACTTCTGAAAATATGTTCTTAATTATCAGTGAATAGACTTTCTGTCAGTAATCAACCATGTTAAATTCAAGGCTATAATTGATTCGGAAGCAATTTGTCTGCCCACATAACATGGGTAATGAGGATAATGTTAACACCTTGTGAAATTGTACTACATGAAGAAACAGCATCTACTTTGAACATATGCTCCTTCTGGTTTGAGTCATCAGTAATAAAAGATACAGCTTTGTATGGGAGGGATATTTATCAATATCATCTGTTTTCAGGTGGGGAGAGATACAGAACAGTGTGGTGCATTAGTTATCTGTGCCTGAATCTTTACAAAGACACACAAGTGACTTGCAAACCTTTATCATAATGGTTGTATTTTGTTCCTCTCTTGCATACTAAGACAGCCTGAATTTTTAAGTGTTTTTATGTACATTTTTTTCTTTGTAGAAATAGCTTAGTTTGCCCTATTTTGTAGGATGCAGGGTATTTTACCCATACCCACACTGAATGTATTGGAGTGGGTTGAATCATTTAACAGGCTTCTTGCCCTGCATCATTAGTCCATAAGAAACAAAAAGCACTTGGAAACCATTCATTAGATAGTCCTTTTTCACCTAATAAAACTCCCTGTATCAATTGTCTGTCACTGTTGTCAGTTTGGGGTTTTTTTCTAGTTACTGGTGTCTTTCATGGCAGAGCAAGTCTGCCTGGGTTGATAAAAGCTGTGTACTCTACACCTGCTCACCTCCCCTGCATTCTGGTGCTCTGTAGCTGGGATTCACTCAACTCTTTAAACATTACTCAAACCAGGAAGTCACTTTCAGGTGGGACATTTCTGAGGGTTGCTGGTGCTTAGTACTTGCCATAGTACTTGCTATGTTGTGAAGGGTGGTGGTGTGTAGAAGCTTCTAAATATCTGTTTTCTCTTATTTCCAATACAATTGCCACTGTGTTTTGCTGCTGTAGTGTTTGGGCATCTAACATGATGCTGGGTAGCTGCAGTAGCAAAGCCCTCAAGGCAGGTTTACTTTCAGAGATCATACTAGGCTAAAAAGATACAGGCCTATCAGTCTCCAAACATGTCTCAAACAGCATCATGTGAGAAGACAAATCTCATGAACCATCCACTATTTCATACCAACTCTGCTCATAGATAAAGGGAAATGGACAAATTCCACTCCTCTGAGTCTGTAGAGGCCTGTGTTGCTGAAGAGCTCATGTAAATGTCGTTTGAAAGTAGCTTCTTTCCAGCAGCATAGGCAGTTAACCTTCCCTCTATCCCAAACTCTTAACCTGATCTGCTCTACCACCTGTGGATTGTCTCCTTGTTCCTGCTCGTGCCACATCAAACTAAACCAGGGGTATGATCCTGTTAAAAATACAGGGCCTTTAGTTCTCTTGCTTGTATTATCGTTTTTGTGGATCTCTATGTCCTAAACTTAGTCACCTTAAAGCATTTGTGCCCAAAGAACAGATACAGGCTTGGAGGTGGGTGGAAAGAGGTGATCAAAGCTTGAAGCATGACCTTAACCTGCTCTACCTGATCCACCCCAAAACATAACACAGGACTTCAGTGAAATGGTGCTCATTTTTCCAACAGCTTTGCCAGGCTACATGTAAACCCTCAGATTTCTGGTTTTGTTAAGTCAGCACTTTAGCTAAGCCCCTTTGGATAAAAAAGGGAAGCAAAATGCAATGTGGCTATAAAAGTGGCAATGAAAGACACTGCACTAGTGATGGACTCTCCCTGAAAAATTTGACCCTAAATAATTTGGGTCGATCTTTGATCAGTTTTTTTATAAGTCTAATTAAAAAATAATATGTAATTCAGTCTTGCATGAGTTGATGTCTGTACTCTCCTAGACTGCAAAGTTTATAATAAAAGTATCACTGATTCATAACTTCAAGATACAGGTGTGAGGAGAAAATCTTGCAAACAGAATGAAAGCTGTAAATCCCCCATCTGGGAAAGTAATTTTTACTAATTTAGTAAATGAGGAAACATACCTGAAGATGTAACATTTGCAAGCATATGGCATCCTGAAGGGCAGAAAAACTAATTGGAAGATCTGTTCAAGAAAAAAATTCAGTACCAACACCAGGAACAACAATGAAAATGACTGCATTACAGCTGAATCAGAAATATAGAGGCCTACAAATTGCCAGCTCTGAAAAAAAAAAATGAGGGGCAAAAAACCTTCATTGAGTAATGCAGGCTTGTGGGCTGACAAGAGAAATGTCTCATGCACTTAGAACAGTAAGATTGCAATTGTGAAGTTTGGACGTGAAATTGTATTACTTAAAAAAGCTAACTGAGCTCTCCTTATAACTCGAAACAACATTCTTTTCCTCATTTTTAATTACTGATCAGTTGCAACTGGGTTATTTTGTCTTTTCCAAACCCAAAATATTAAAAATCTGTAACTTGTCCCTAGGACCAGAAGATGGAGCTGCTAAGAGAACAGACTTGCCTGGTGCTCTGCCTCCCTTCCCAGGAACAGCAGCTCCCTCCTGCTTGCTATGCTGGCACTTGGGCTGCTGCCTCTGTCTCCCTGCAGACTGGGGAGAGGGAGCGCACAAGGAAGTTGGAATTTGCAGGAAATAAGTGGTGAGGACAAACACGGCACTGGAACAGGCCTTTGCACATGGCAGATAATCCTTTACTATGTTCAGGAGAAATTCAGCCCTGGGAGCTGATGCTGGGGAATCTCCAGCCTCACTATCCTACGTTTAATTAGGAACCTGCAGCAGCAGAGGCTGACTGCCAATAGCAGCAATGTGTCAGGCACCTGACCTGACCTGTAGCATGTCTGGAATGAGAATGCAGCACTAGGGTCTAGATTAGGAAAGGCACAGTTCAAAAAACCTGAGTTTTTTGGGGTAAAAGAACCCTTAGGTATACCTTTGGCCCAGAGCCCCCACACTCCCAAGCTGTATTTACATCTGTGTAATGTAACAGATGGTGCTTCCTACTGCACATATGTTGATTTTAGCTCCCATTTCGGTTCCCCCTACATCTCTGGACCTTGCCCAGCAATTAGTTCTTCATCTCTAAATCACATCCAGAACCTACATTTGTACAAATCCCAT
Source organism: Toxostoma redivivum (assembly GCA_013397375.1). NCBI lineage: Eukaryota > Metazoa > Chordata > Aves > Passeriformes > Mimidae > Toxostoma > Toxostoma redivivum. The sequence continues at coordinate 608,731 of VXBI01012583.1, read as the reverse complement.
TCAATTTGTCTCCATTTCATTTCATAAACCTAAACTCACCTGTACTTGTTCCTCATCCAGCAACTAGAAAGCTCCATGTCCTTCACAACAAAAAACTAGGTAGGATTTTCTTTCCTTCTTTGTAAATGTGTGTGGGATTTCTTTGCTTCTGTTACTCTACTTTCCCAGACCACCTATTAAGGAAAATCTCTTTGCCTTCTACTTGAATTTCCCATTTTTGATTCATTAAACTTAAGAGAGACAGTGCTGCCTCATGCCTGGCTGCTGTCTCAGGAGGGAGAAGTTTTTTCTTTCACAGTGGCTCCTGCTGTGGACAAACTCATCACTCACAAGAACATTACAGAACTAAGGACACTCACCACACTCACCTTCTGGAGGCAGCAGACTTGGCTCATTTTTAAGCTCTGGGTATTGTGAAATGTTTACCTGGGTATTTGATATGTACAAAATCAACAATGTTCTGCCAGATCCTTCAGACTGGTCTGGCAACTGGGAACTCCTAGTATTCTTCCCCCTGACCATATCTGCTCCAGACAAAGGGGTCTCTTCTCCTCCTGTAAATTCTCACACATCGCTTGTACCATTGCTATTTTTGAAAGGTAAAATTCAAAGTACCTCCGTATGATGATAAAGCAAGCAAGGATGCCAAAAATGACTGAGAGAAAGACAAAGAAAAGGGAGGAGAAGAATGGTATGAAAAAACCAAGGGGAAAAATACCCAGTGTGCTAAGGCATCAGAGCTTTCAACATGTCAAATGAATTGTGTAGTTGACTTGTTTCTAATATTCTTGGCAAAGAAAGAAAATTGTTTCAAGTCTTCTGACTCCTACCCAGTAAGAGGAAAGGCCTTAAACATTTCAGTTTTGGCAGCTCAGCTTTATTCATAAATCCAATGGCAGCATATGGAATGTAATTTAAGTCCCCATTCTTGAGAAGGGTGGGAAAGACCCTTGGTGATGTGCAAAGTTTTATCACATTGCCCTCAAACTACCTTTGTCCAGACCTTTATAGAAGGATATCTTAGACTAAGAAGGGACTAATAACTGGGCTCTGAATTTTCATTACTGGCAAAAACCAAACAAATGTTTTACAAAACCTGGGCTATTCTTGTAAGCAATGTAAAAAGATGAAAATCATGCATGTACTTGATATTGGAGAAATAAATTGTGTCACCATGGTCAAATAAAAGAGAACCCACTCATTCTTCAGTATTTTGCTCTCTATAGTTAAGCTGGCCATCTGACACACAGAAATAAAGCCTCCTGTACACAAATATCACATGACTAACTCCCCAGTGCGGTAGAACTTACCCACTTGTTTGAATATAGAAGTTAATGTATACAAAGAGAAATTTCAGCTACTGGAATTCAGGATTTCCTGTCACTACAGTGAATGAGGAACATGTTTTTAGCAGTCTCATGCCTGTTCAAGATTTTGAACTTCAGGGACAGCAGCTCAGTTCAGGTATTTGACTCTGATAGGGAAATGACAAACCATGTTAGTGCCTAAACTCTTAACAGACATGAGAAAATTGGATGTTCATTGGAATTTCATCTTCCTCTGAAGAACAGGGCTGTATGGTATGTTGTTACTGATATACATCGACTTTGTCTTACCGCATGTCAGTGCGAGCTGTAGCCTTAACCCTCATACAGACTCCATCACTCTTAAATGAGGCTCAAGATCTTCATTACTTTCTGACTTTGAGAAATTATTAATTTTATAGCAGAATTACATCTACTGATGCAAAAACCCAAACATGACGTCTCTGAAATATGAGCTTCATATACATATGCTGCAACTGAAAAGCATAGTGGCTCAACAGAGCTCACCTAAACCTGAATACTTACTCATTTAAATAATTAAATCTCTACCAAGCAGAATGTTTCCTTCATGGTAATAAGCCTAACTTAACTATCTACTGTTTCATTTAAAGACTGCCTCTAACTGTGTAACAAGCATTGTTTATTTTAACCTACTGGGACTACAAAAACCAACTTGTATTAGGGACAAGCTGTCTCTTCTGAACAAGGTGTACCTTTTAAGGTTTAATTCAAGGAAGTGCTTTACTAGAAATGTGCCCATAAACAGCTACTGATCAAATGCATGGGTATATTAGCTTTGATTAATAAGTAATCAGCAATTCATTAAAGGTGCAGGCAAAACCGTTCTCACCTTACGTTGTCTCCTGGGTTTCTGTTACACATTGAGGACATTTAAGGACTGCATTCAAAAACTCTGGAATGTTCCCTGCTTAGCTCACAGTAACAGCACCTCCTAAGAACTTAAATCTCACTTACAGCAGAAGCTGCCTAGGAAGGTGTTCTGATGCAAAACTAGCTTGAATTTACCAGACCTTGTCACTGGGATTTCTTGTAGCAAGGGTAACCAGACCTGGGTGAAAAATGAGAAGCACTTAGCCTGAAACTGCAACAGAATCATGCTTTGGGTTCCTAAAGCCATCCAATCAACAGGACAGCACATTGTAGCTGGAGGGCTGAACAGCAAACAAGCAAGAGAAAAACGACCTAAACCACCCATTAGTGGCAGCCTCTAAACACATACTATTTATGCCTTTTGAACTACAAAGGTGTAAGGAGACAGAAATGAAAAGACAGTAGCAGTTGTTATAGAGATGATTTTTGTGGGCGATTATCAGCATTATTATAATATCTGCTATATCCCCATAAATGCACTCAGGTTACTTTCCCAGCTAGCCACCAACAGAACGTGTGACTCTCCTGCTGGGATCCATGTAGGTTTTGATATGTAGATGAAACTATTAAACAGACATGCATGCTTTTCAGGCAGTTCAAATTTGTTTTATTACAATTTTTTAACTGTTAGTATTTTCATATCTGGACATCTTGAAAGAATTTTAGATTTACAACTTCAAAAGACATTACAGATTTATGTAAGCCCCAATGACAGCTACTCTACTGCACTGTATACAACTTGGTTGCCTCCCTTCCATGTCCCACTCTACACAGCTCCAAACAAGTGAAAATCTGTGACTGGTGTTCATATTCAAGCTGCAGGAAAGCTCAGTATATGGTGAAAGAATAAGTAATAATTTGCATTCAACTATTTCAGGAATCAAGAAGAGCATACACAGAACTATACATTTTATCATTTTATTAGGAATAATTCCAAGTGGGTTATGAAGAAACTAATCCATTGAGTTTGATGAATTTTCCAAAATTTCCTTATGAAGATATGTTCACCAACAAACAGTAAAACTTCAGCAGAACTATTATACACTGGGCAAAAATAGTCAGGCTGATACCAAAAAGCAACATGCAACATAAAAAAAAAGATACAATATAAAGGAAGACAATCTGCTGAATATTAAAAACAACCTCAACATGAGCTCTTCGCAACCAGCACAGTACTATTCTACCCATCAAATCCAATTCACACAAAGGCAAGTTGGGCTGACAGAACCCAGAGATTAATAAAATGTTCCTCAGTGCAGTAGATTTGTATAGTGTTTTAGAGCATTTCCTTGGCTTGGAACAAGCAATATTAGGAAATCTTTTTGGCAAGGGATAGAAATAAATATATACGGAATGCTACATTTTTAAATCAGCAGACTGTCTGAGGAATGAAACAGGGCATCAGTAAACTAAGAGTAGCAGGGAGAAAAAAAATTAAAACATTAATTTATTGGGGCTCAAAGAGTATTCAAAACAGATTTTAAAGATGTCACAATAACTATATTCAGGCATTTAGGCTAACAAGGGGAATAAAATCAGAAGATACACTTTTTTTTCCAAGTTAAGGAGATTTTTACCCAAGCATATTGCTACCTTTGCAACATGTAGCTCGGTAAACAATAATTGGCAACAAAACATGTTGAAATGCTGTAATATCCTGCCCAAATATCAGTTCCAGATACTGTAATAACCAAGATGCAAACTAATTTTGTTGTAACAAGCCTAGACCACTTATATCAAACATGTCCCTGGTGAAAGAGTCATCCAGTTGGAATTAGCGTTTTGAGAGTTCATTTGACAGCCAGTCAAGTCCCTCATACAGACCAGTTCCTTGCGTGGCACAGGTAGCCTGGACATACCACTGTTAATGTAGAAAACAAAAATTAAATTTAAATACTGACAAAATGCAAGCTAAGTTATGACAGTATGTGACACTGTTTAGTGCTGTTATAATTGCGTGTTATGAAAGTGTTCTTTAAATACTGTTTTGTGCCGTAAGTAGAGTCAAGATTGAACAAATGGCATTTTTAAAAATGTTGAGAAGTACATGTGTGTAGAGGAGGTTCAGACATTATCCAGAAACTCAAATGTTGGCCTAGTAAAGGCTACAACATAGTTTAAGGCATCAAGAAACAAATACAGAACTTGTATTGGTTTACATGCTGAAAACTACTTATTGTCTCTGAAAGACTGCTCTTCTGGAAGTGAACATGAAATTATCTACATGAATGGATCTCTGAAACAGCTTCTAGGGTCAGGATCTTAGTGTGTCAGTACAGACACTCAGCTTACAAAAGGTGGGATGGTTAATATGAAGCAAACCTGTGTCTCCAAAACTTTAGCAGATGGAATCTAATACTTCAGAAGCTACGTAATTTCCTCCTGGAGGTGGGAATGCAGAATACATTTGTTCTCCCAGAATACTGAGAAAACAGGAAAACCTATCACATACTTTGTGAAATGCTGGATGTCTGTATTTCAATGACAGACTGGAGTGTGACTGTTTTCAGAAAAAGGTGAGAAATTAAACACCTCTAACAGCTAAACGAATATACTTCTAAATCACTCATTTTGACCAAGAACCTGAATTATGCATTATAAAGTTTAACAGCAGGTGTGTGCATCTTTCTACCAAAAGAGGTGAAAACTACCCTTTCCCTTAGGGGAACCTTATGACACCTAAGAGAGGGAGAAAAGAGTTAATCAGTCAGAAAGTTTAGCACTTACAGTTCTGTTACGCAGAGACTGAAGGCCTAGTTTATCTGTCATTTCACTGATTGCCATGGCATTTGGCAGATCCTGTTTGTTTGCAAACAGAAGCAGCACTGCATCTCGCAGCTCATCCTCCTGAAGCTAACAGAAAAAACAGGCATGTTATTAAATGGCCTCAGTTAAGTAAGTCAGTTAATTCAACAAACACTAAAAAAAATCTAAATACTGATTTAAGGCTTGTAAACATTTTCATTCTTGCTCCTGAAGTCACTAACAAGTACTGAATGAAATTTAACTAGTATACAACAGAACTCCTGCAATTAAGGAAGCCAGCTTTCAATGTAAAATGTTTAATTTATGGGCACCTTGCTTATGAAATATTCTCTAGCACCCATCTGTTCTTCCAAAATTCTTTTACTGCTGCATTTCTATCAAGGTTTCATGAATGAAAGGTTCTGACACATTATTAGTTCTCTACAGAGTGGAAATTACAACTCGGTGCACTATGTGACCCAGAATTACCAGCTGAATACAATATGTGCTGTACAGACTCCATAAAACTTTAAAATCCTAAATCTCTTAAGGAGCCTGACAAACATTCAAAAATAGGCTAAGTCAGTCTAACAGTGATACTTCAGAAGATACTGATATTTACCATTTTCTGCAGCTCTTCTGCTGCTTCCTGGATTCTCTCTCTGTCATTGCTGTCTACCACAAAAATGAGGCCCTGTATAAAGTTAAGCAAATTTGAAAAAGCCATTGTAAATGCGCAGCTCTATTTTAAAACCACCAAAACACTCATATTGAATATTGTGATTGCTTACCTAAGAAAGGGGACAAATTTAACAGAAATTTGTTTAAACAATGAATGATGTGTGTCTGAACAATTACGTAAGTCTCAACTTCAAAATAAAGTTAGGGGGGAAAAAAAGCAGCGAAATTACAAACTAACCCTTCCCCTCCCCTTTCACTTACTGTATTGAAAATCACAAGTGCTTCACCATCTCATATTTCATTGAAAAAACACACACCCTTTAAGTAATACCTGAATTTGTTTAAAAAATTCTGTATCAAACAGTACTTCTAGTGGCATCTCTGCTATTCAAGTGTTCTTCTTACAATTTACTCTTAAGCTTTCAGTCTGAAAACCTTGCTTTTATCCTTCTCTTCAAGGAAAGAGAAGTATCTTTTAGAAGTATTTAGTAACAGGACAGTAATAAGGAACTGAAATTAAGTATTACTCTATTCACAGTATTATGGTGGTGCGAGATCCCTTTTGTCAACCCAGACCTCTGTATTTTTCTGCACTAATCATATGCATCATGCTGCACACAAATATCATGGAAACAGTTCTATATTCCACACAAAAAAACCCCAAACAAACTCACTCCAGAAGTTTTCTGATACTAATAAGCAACTTACCTCACTACTCCTGAACCAAAGGTATCACACTTATGTCCCAAAACCTGACTGCAGTCACATCAGTGTGAAGCTGGCACTTTTCAATCAACTTAGGTAACAAGATGTTTTACCATATTTTAGATGCTCAGCTTACTAAAACCATTGATATAGCATAGCAAAAGCTGTATACTTTAAGAGTTCCTCACAATAAATCAGTTGCTCTGGCACATTACAGAACACTGGTAGATCCTAAAGGACTTGATCCTTGAGAGGCTACACTCACAACTAGGTTTGAAGCCTTCAGGGGAACAAACTAGCTTCAACTAGAATAAAATCTGGGTACCCTCAGAAGCTGCAGGAAGTAGTGCAGAGCCTTTCTGAAAGAAAGAAAACAACTTTCCATATGTACTCTACAAAACACAATGAGGCTTAACAAAATAGGTCTTGAACTATTGCCATTTGAGTACTCTTACCTGTGTGTTTTGGAAATAATGCCTCCAAAGAGGTCTAATTTTATCTTGACCACCAACATCCCAAACTGTGAAACAAATGTTTTTATATTCTACCGTCTCCACATTAAAACCTAAAAATGAAGGAGTTTAGTAATTAGAAATAGTTAATTCTAGTGTTAAAACATAACATAATTCCACCATGTTAGATACTTCCTAAGGTGTGCTTCTCCCAAATACGTATGAAATGGCTTATCAATACTGAACTGGTAAACCAGGAAGAAAATTGACTGAAGGGGGGAAAAAAGCATGAATCACTTAAATCCAAGTCCAAGTGGCTGAGCAAATCTTTCAACCACAAACTGTGAGGCTCATGGTGTCTGGGGGAAGTGGTGCTACTGATCTGTTCCTGTCCTCCTGAGCATCTGCTACTGGCCATGGTCAGTAGCTGGATTCTGGTCTGGGTGTCTCTTTGGTCTGACACAGTTATGTTATGGCAGTACCAGACAGTTCATGTTTGTCTTGATTCTTATTTTAACTGCAAAGATAGAAAATCCCTGCACCCTTCAGAGGCCTGTCAGGTTTAGAATAACAAGAATAAAGATATAAGAACTGGTGAACTTACCAATAGTGGGAATTGTGGTGACAATTTCTCCTAGTTTCAATTTATAAAGAATGGTTGTCTTACCAGCAGCATCCAAACCAACTAGAAGGAAGAGAAAAATTGCTTTAGTTCACAAACTGAACTAGAACCTGCTAATTTAAAAACATGTCATTTTATATGCAGAGTACTAGGAGTTTTTTTACTGAGAACAGCTTTTTAAGCACTCTTAACTCATTGCTGCTAAACTACTGTATGTTTTTCTCCCATTTCCTCTACCCAGCAGTGGGAGTGAACAAGTCATGAAGAAAATAAGCTCAGTAAGACACTTCCATTCACAAACTACAGGCTCACAAGTTTCTAGTAATCTCCACAGTACTTGTGTTAATTAAACTTTATCATTCACATTGAAAGTTTCTTCCGTGTAAAACAATAAGATTTTAAAAGCAACAATCTACAAGCAGCACACAGTTTCTAACTGATAACATATTTGTTATTTCACTAAGCTGGGGAAGGCCTCACTTACTCAACCTCCTGCAAAGCTCAGCTTCACAGGCGCATGGACCAACTGGCACTATACATGAAAGACACTTCTTGTGACTTATTCCAGCCTCTCCTCCCTTTGCCAAAATATTTCTTTAGCACTGACAAAACCAAATACATCAGGAATCTCTCATCATCCCTCCACATATACCACAAGGGCTGTAGGTCTTCTTCAGGATATCACGTCCATACAGTGAGATCCACTAGGAAGCTTACATTAGGAGTCTCCTCTTAATGACTTCATTACAGAAGACCTTCTGCACTTGAATTTGCTCTTGGTGTTTCTAAAACAGAACTTAAGCTTGCTGTTTTTCAATGTAAGCTACATGGTAAAAATGGGATCCTTCGGAAATAAAATAAAATTAAGCCTAAAAGACATTTTTCAGATGTATCACCAATGCTGCAAGCATACACTGTAGTTTTCTAAAACAGTTTGTGAAATGGCTTATTGTTAAGCATTTTAGAACACATAAATGTATCTCAAAATAGAATTCTTTAAATTAGAACCCAATGCCTAACACAAGCACCACCATAAACAGCAGGTACTAAACATAACAGCATAAAATGTCTATCTTTAGTCAGAAACATTTTGCCCAAACAAAAATATTCCCATCAAAAGAATTAATACTTTTGCAAGAAACCAAATGCTATCCTCATCTTATAAGGATAACACACGTTCTTAAGCATTCTGAGTTAATTTCCTACTCTGCAACTGCAATATTTTAAGTTTTAAGTGGTTTGGTGACTTGCCTATTAATAATACAACTGTTTCCTCAGCACTGCAAAAAAACAGGATTCAAAATTACCTGCTCATTCAGAATGAAACCAAACTCTTGAAAAACCTCCTTTTTCTCAAGATACAAACTGCTGTTGCAGCAAACTAATTAAAAAACCCTACCTATAATTGTCCTATATTCTAATAGTGTGCACAGGATTAAACATACCAATGCAGTTTCTTTGGTAATGTCACTGCACGTAAAAAAAAAAAAGAAGTTTTAAAATTCTTAATGTCATGCCAGCGTGAAAGAAAAGGGGGTGGAGTGGGAATCTATCATCAAAACCAAAGTTCCTTTACTCCCAAAATGCTCAAAATCAAATTTAAAGGGTTTGAGTTTGCTATTGTTTAAGTGTTGGGTCTCCTTCAGAACCACACACAAGCATGAACAAAAGAAGTCACAGTGCAGTAGAGGTTACACAAGAACTTTCAAGTCATGAAACTTGTAAATGCCACAATTTTCCCCACACCAGTTAAGTGTCAGCTCACCTTACAAAACCCTCTAAGCTGACTTCAGAACCCTCAAAAACAGCACGATGCTTAAAGCCCAACATTATTTTCACACAACTCAACCTCAAGTAAGCACTTGTAGGATGCACAGATCTTCATAAGAACATATAATGCCTGTACAAGATATGATAGGGTTTTTTCCCAGTAAATTAAAGAGATAATTCAGTGAACCAATTAGAATTTCAAGTACTACTCAAAATTCTTCTCTTATTGCTCCCCACCGAAGAAATTATTGCATTATCAATATAACAAGAGCTGTTAAAATTAACAATGTAAGAAAGATGCCATTGTCTACACAAACTGCTCGAGTGTACTTGAGGTTTAGTCTAACAATACAGATACAAAGAAAAAAGCTAATCTCATTCCAAAGAATGTACACAGGGTATCGAAATGCATTTGAAGACATGACTCAGAGTTAAGAAATTAGAAACTAGTCAAGATTTTTAAACTACTTGTTATATTACAAAAATAGTGCCTCAGGTACCCACTCTACCCTTGTGCACCTCAGTGGTGCTGGCAGAAAGCTACAGTGCCTATGCAAGCACACAAAGCCCAGACTTTGCTTAAATCCACTCTTACCCACAACTCTTGATTAAGCTGTTGGACTTTGCACTGAGGCAGGCTGAGTTATGGGGTTATGAGTACGTGTTTTCGTCTTCTGACTTCACACTTGAGGCAGAAGCTTAACTGAGGGAAGGACTTTATGCAAACCCCCGTGACCCTATTTGTAAAAACTGCCTCTTTTGGCCAAACTGCAAATGTTATGAAACCTAAAGAAGCAAGTAATAAAAAGAATAGCCTCCATTCATATTTCTTACTCCAATTTGCAATTTACCACCCCTTAAAAAAATTTCAGAGCACTAAATCTTTAGAGCTGGTAGGAAGTCTAACTATTGCTTTTAGTGATCCAAGAATAAACATGTTTACATTTGAACTGGAACACTAAATGTAAACCTGTGAGCTACTACCACATCATAAACTTCACCAAGACCAAAAGCCACATCTTAAATCCCCAAACAAAGTGAATTTCCAACTCTACATTTTCACAGATTCTATTGCCTAACTGACCATTGTCAACACCAAGACATAAGAGACCTGATGAAGGGTATAAGGTTAAGCAATTGTACTGCAAAGCACCAAGATTACAATAAAGTACAAATGGGGAGCACAGACCTATACTTTGCAACAATTCACCCTCAACTGAATCAAACATCCTCCAGCTGGAGAAAAAATATCTACAATGCTTTCAGAGTCTGCTAAAATCACTGTGGTTCTATGCCCTTTACTCTTCTTAAAGAGTGTTTTATTCACAGCCTGTCAGTTGTGTTTCTAAATCTCAAGCTTCTAGTTCACTTGTCCCTAGGAACATCATCCCTGACCACATCATCCTTCATTAACCAACTTCCTACTTTGATCACTGGTGGCTGAATATCAAGCTGTCTCTGTTATCACAGCATGAAACTTCATAAAAACTATAGAAAACCAACAGTTGTGACACAATTGCCAAAGAATCTGCCATTTTCCACCCAATGTATTTAATAATTACCTTTGCATTTGAAGCACCTGAGTAGTTAATAGATCAGTTAACACTTGCACAAATACACCAAGATACAGAAGACTAAATTATGATACTGAAAGGTGCACAGTGAATTGGTATCTGTTTTTCAAGGACAAAAAAACACCAGTGAAGAGTTTCACAGTCAGGGTAGCTTCACATGTAGCTAACGGTTAGGACTCAGTGTTTCTACTCTTAATGCCCCAGTCACATAATGTGACTTTCAGACATTGAGCCCTATCCCACAGTTCTTTCTTTTCCCTCACGTTATATCTCATGTCATAAAGAAAATGCATGAATCTTCTTTTCATGCATTTCTTCCAAATATATTTCTTACAAACTTAATATTTTTGAAAAATACTTATTTACACAAGTTCATATTTTCAAGAAACAAAGTTTCAGTAACAGTATAACATACCCATTTCTTATCATAAATGGAATTTGAGAATATAAAAAAATAAGTGAGTGCTGTTGGTAATGGTCCCTGATGACAAATACTCAAATTCTGCAGAACTCAGTAACACAAAGTCTGTTATAGGAGCTAAATTAATTCTAATTTCTCTTCAAGTCTGCAGAAACAGAAGAAAGCTGTGACAAGAAAGTCAGAATTATAAATTAATTATCTGTTGATATCAACTCACATAATATTTTTCCCCTAAATACTTTACCCCATAATGTTATTTCTTAATTGGTGTTCTACATATGGAAATTTAAATGTTTGGGCTTGTACAGCCCCATTTTTAAAACATACACTGAACATTATAACCTTGAGGAAAAGTTCTAATTCTATCCCAGGATTCATTCAGACATCTCTCTTCAAAGTGCTGATACAGGATGTAGAATGCTATAAAGAGATTACTTTTAGTGTTACAGGTATACACAGATTATGTCATATTCAGTGTAACATTCTGTTTCTAAATATCCAGTTTATGTCCTATAATACACTCTCACCACAACATACCCCAAGTTCTACTCTCCTATACTACCTAACAAATACAGTGCTGTCCTGAGCCTTGATCCAGCTCTGCATTTTAATACAAGGTCTTAAAATAAATTTTTTAAGAAATACAAAAATAAACTCATTTGAACCAACTGCTAGAAAGTGCACCTTCCAAAGTCATCTCTAACTTAAATTTGACCTGATTTCCTATCAATGAAGAGCCTTGCAAGCAGTTTACGTCTGTATGACATCACTTTCCTGTTTTCAGTACTTTGCAAAAAGTAACAGAACTACAAATACTGCAGACACTGTCTCATCCTATATTCTACAGCCAAGCTCACTTGAAGGCTTGACTTCATTCATTAAGAGTCATATGAAGAGTCTGGCTGTTAGGGAGACAACCAAATCACCTCCTTGAAACCGACACATGTACTAAGTTGTCTTGAAGACTAAAATTACTCGGATTATTTTGAAATGGATGAGAGTCTCTAATTTCAAACAAATAAGACACAATACAAAATACTGAGTATGCAATAATGAACTTTGTCATCACATAATATATGGAGAACCTGAAAGATTATAATTTTTAAAAGCTGCACTACTGTGTCTGTGTGCATATCCAGGCAGCACTAAGGATAGGTGTGTGCCAGGAAGTTTCACAGTTAAAACCCACTCCCCTTGATGGCTATATCCAAATGAGCATTTTATTTAGTTCCTTAGGACAAGCTACTACAGCCAACGGCCATGAACCAAATTCCATTCACTTTGGTAACAGAAGTTGAGAAAAATTTAGAGGCTAAGAACTGTTTGTACGTAAAGCTTGCAGGGGTGGGTAGGTGGGTGGAAGAAGGCAGGGAAGAACTCAAAGCGGAGGAGGAAATACCAGTGCAGTATGTGCTGGCTTTGACCTTTTGAACTATAATCTGAAAGTGAGAATCTTCAAGAGCCACTGGCTTCAACTCCTACACAGTCCGAATCAAGGGAACAGATAATTTCAAAATAAATGGATATTAAAAATACATAATTATCGGAGGAGACAGTAAGACTAAGCAAGCACTGTAAGAGCTGCCTAGAGGGTTTTATCGGTTTGCACATAAGGCACAAAACTAATGCCCACAGAGGTTACACCGAAACGCCCTTTCACAAGAGCCACGATACAGACACTATAGCTGCCTACAGCTGCCGAAAATCGGCCATTATACGGCAGTTCTTACGCCCCTGGTGTTGCACACCACCAGGCTTTGTCACATCCTGCTCGCGGAGCCGCAGTGCCCGGGCAGGAGGGCACGACCGGGGCGCGGGGCTCGCCCGCCCGGGGACACCGGCCCTGCCCGGCCGCAATTCCATCTTTGTTCCGCCCGGGGAAGGTGCGGGAATGGGGCTCGGCCTCGCCGTGTCCGGCGGGACCGGGGAGCGGCGGGCGAGGCAGGGAGGGGAACGGACACACGGCGAGAGAAGNCCTCCGCGCGCGACGGGAGCCCGGCGGCGGCGGCGGGTGCTCTGTGACCGGGGACCTCGCTCGGTCTCTGCCACGTCACGCTCGCCGCGGCCGCCCCGGCTCCAACGCGGACACGATCACGTCACGCTCGCCACATCCCCCGGCCGCGGCACCGCCCTCCGCCACAAGACCCTGCCAAGGCGGGGACTACGGCTCCCGGCTTGCCCTGCGCCGCTCTGCAGCCCGCGCTCATTTGCCGCCGCCGCGGGGCACGACGGGGGATGTAGGCGGGCGCGCCCACCCGCCCCCCCCCGCCGCCGCCGGGGGCCGGGGCGGCCGG
>VXBI01012583.1:516226-595225 GCA_013397375.1 Toxostoma redivivum | reverse complement strand
ACGCCGGGGCCGGGCGGGCCCCGCCCTGGCCGTGGGGACAGGTGGCAGCCCCGGTGACGCTGCGCTCGCAGCTGCCGGCCGGGCGGAGGGTCGGCAGCAGATCCCGCTTCCAGCATGCAGGGAGACACTGGTGAAGCCAATCCTCCAAATGCACCCCAATAGCGACAAGGACATTTAAAAAAAAAAAAAAAACAAACCAAAAAAACCGAAACCCCAAACCTCTAAAAAACCAAACCGAAACAAACCAACAAAAGGCAGCACTGTGATATATTACTATACTATTATTAATTTTATATATATATATGTACATATTCGCTACTACAGTAATTATTAGGCAGCCCGGTCACAGCAGGGCCATGTTCTCACCCCATCCTGACCCTCCCCAGAGGCCCCGAGCTGCAGCACAGCTCTCGCTTTATGGGCAGGGAGCACCAGACACAGGGACATAAGAGCAGAGTAAAACTGAACCCAGCTAGGGTCAGCGTTCTATTAACACAAGGTATTTATTTATCCTTTACTTAAGAAAAACATTGTTAATTATCTTTATTACAATAGTCCTGAACCAGATCCTAACATCTGGCTACTAAGCCAGACAATTGAGGCTGTTCTTTTCATAGAATCATTAAATGGTTTGGGCGTTGGAATGGTTGGATCCTCTCATTCTATGCCCCTGCCATGGACAAGTACCGCCACTGCACTAGGTACTCAATACCCTGTCCAACCCCACCTTGAACACTGCCAGGGATGGGGCATCCACAACTCTTCCTAGATATCATGTTGAAAACCTTACTCTAATTCTAAATTATGTTAATCTGAACTCAAAACGTGGTGTAAATTAAGATGGATATTTATTTTTATAAAATAAATAAGTCATACCTTAAATCTAGTTAGTGCCTAAGATGTTAATATGATCCTGATCAACCTTGAAAACGATCAGGAAGCTGTAATCTAAAGAGATCAGTTCTAGATTTCCAATATTTACCTAACTTCTGTTCAGAGCATTCAGTATTTACACTTCTTTTCCTTGGGGGCTAGGAAAGTTAAGCTTCCCTGTGCTTGAGGATAGTTACTTTCTGGATGTCTAAGCTGGCCTATTCTTATCTGCATTGTTAATAGATACCTTTCACCATTTCAGTTCTTTGAGTACAATCTAACAAACTCTTGCTTTAGAATCCAGGCCCTGCCATTTGCTTTGCTAAGGATCCTGCAGCTCTGTTATATTCCAACCATAAAGCATAATCAACTACAACAGCAATCCATCACATTTCTGGTCAGCTCAGGGGTACAGCTTCATCAAGCAGCAGTCTTTGCAAGCTGAACAGCTTCGCTTACACAGGAGAGGGGGAAAAAAACAAGCAAACCAAACACACCCATCTTCTAAGTCACAGAACTTCCAAAGAAAAGAAAAATAAAAATCAAACTCTTTATTTTTGTTTAAAAAAATACATATTTGCAGTGATGTGCTAGTTATCATAGTTGTTACCAGTTTACATGGTTCCAAGAAACAACAGTGCTCCATGTTAAATAGTTAAGATAATTTAGGGTATGAATGACCACTTAATAATTTCTGGATTAGAAATGCTTTTCATCAGGCTGCGCAAAAAAAAAAATTTGCAAGTTAGCAATTAATGCTGAAGTGGTATAGTTTCAATAACATAATAGATACATTAAACTTTTGGTCATGAGTAATTGTATACAAAACATAACAGTATTAAAATACATTATTTTCATAAAAATACTGTTGTGACACTTTATATCTAAATAAGACTTTTTAGAAAGGTGGTATGAAATATTTGTTATACAAAAGCATATTCTTATAGCAGGATTATGACATAAGATTTTAAAAAATTCTATCCAAGCACTTAAAAGCAGAGTGGTTCTTTTTTTAATAACTTGATCCACTTGACATATAAAAGTATATGCTGTGTGTACACTATAGCATTATGTTTACTCTACTTGAAACTGGTCAAAGTACAACACTGCCTGTGGAGCAGCTGAGTTCTTATATACCACTGAAACTTGTTCAAGAAGATAAACATCCCATTCTTGTTGCTTAATATACAAGAGGAAATTAGTCTTTATGCATGTCTGCTGTATGCTGACATACTGACAATAATTTCATGCTACAATCTTTTTTTTTGCCAGTCTGACCTGTCCAGAGGCTTTTTTCAGCTGAAGTCAACATTTTCTCCCTGCAGCCTCATCACCTCCTCAAACACCTGACTGGGTAAGCCAAAAATAATCAAGTTAAAAATGGTAACAGGAGCTGACTGATATGATCTCCAACTGAAACAGATTGTGTACAGCTAACTCTACCGAAATCACTGATTTTGAAATCCCTATTAGAACACCACAGTGTTTATTTCCTGTGATGAACACTAGAGCTTATATTTATACAAGTGATCCAGTTGAAATCCTGGATATCAGCAGTTTAAAACCACAAATTAGTATATAATTACTTTAAGGCGTGTAAGAGCACCCTGATAACTGACATTGGGTGAAGAGACTTGTCTTCAGGAAATTTTTGTCAGCTGCCTTCTCTTCTTTAAAAATGCTAAATCAGTATCATTTTGGGAAGATGGTAAGAAGGAGAAATGCAGAAAGTTAAGAATGGATCTGATCATTTCAGTTGTTCCTGAAACAGTTTTAAAAGCTGTGATTTACCAGTAAAATACCTCCATTGTAAGGCATTCTGACCGAATCACCAATACGTCAGTTGGACTTAGCACTAGCTAAAAACTAAAAGTAGAAAACAAAAAAAAAAAAAGAATCAGATATTACATCAACAGGACAGTACAGGATCAATATTGCCTACCCCTGAGTAGGACTGGTATAGCAGCACCAATTGGAAAACATTCTGCAATGCCAGCACTGCACTGTAGTCCTATACTGTGGCACAGTTTCATATGCTCACAGACTATTCTTTAAGAGCACTTATTTCAAAAAGTATTAGACACAAAAATCCCTTTAGTTGCATTGGTATTGAAGTGGAAAAAACTGTGAAAACTATATAGTGGGCCATACTATTAGTACAGTCCATTTGTAGTGTTAATGTACTGGTTTAGAGCTGTGATCCAAACTTGGTAAGCCACTGTCTTCTGTGAGACTACTTGCCTTTTGGTTTTCAGCACCAAAAAAGCCCAGTAGAAATCATGTTGTGCCAGTTTTGAGCAAGATGTCCTGTAAGTCATCTGGCAGTGCCAATATAATATCATTGATGTGTGTCTGCAGCTTTTTCAGCGTGTCAGTTTTCACAGGAAGATGTTCTCTGTCAGCCTGCAACTGCAAAAGTACCAGAAAACATGATTTGTACTAAAAATTCAATTTACCTTAAGAAATATCAGTCATGTATTAGAAAATCTGGAAAATGAATTCCTCATTTGCTGACTGAGTAGGAATTTTGACAACAGCAGGTTTCCTCAGCAACCATACAAGAGTGAGAACAACACTGATTTGGACTTTCAGAAATAACAACAAAATTTGGTTTTCTTCTTCCCTGGGGATTCAGATCAGTCAAAGAGTTCAAACTAATTTAAAAAAAACCCCAGCAATACAATGCTTCCAGCACAGCCAGATGATATTGGGAAGTCAAATAACTTTTCAGGCATGGCAGAAATTGACTGTTTTTGTTCTTAAAGCCTGAATGAATGATTGACTCTTTAAACTACCAAGATCATGAAGAATATTTTCATTTATGTAATTGCAAAACCAACTATATAATGCTTTTATGTAGCTAAGTCATGTTCAATTCAGTTACCTACCAGTTTATTTTTTAACTTTAAGACAAGATCCACTGTTTCTACCTCAGTATGCTTCTGACTCCAGAAAACCAAATTCTAAAATGAAAAAAAATAGGCATTGAATTATTTATGGTTACATATGAAATTTTCAAAAGAGGTCTTAATCTATACCTAATTTTCAGAAGAGGTATTTTCCTTATTCCTATGCCATTTGCTAACCTAATTTTACTTATGCACTGTCTTTACTGTAAATGGCAAAATCTGCTTTATTTGCATGTTTGCCTAGTCCTTCACATAACAGCAAACTTGCACACAAACACAGTACAAATAAATTAAAGGGGGGAAAAAAATCCTGCCAAACAGGCTTAGTTTGAATAAGAAATCTACAATGCCAAATGGCAGTGAATGATTACCAAATCAGAACTGCCAGCACAATGCACTATTAAAGTAGTTCAGGGCAGTGCTTGCTGTTTCTAGGGCGTTAAAGGAGATCACAGTTGATAACTAGTAAGATACAATCAAGTGAATTTTCTTAGGGAAGTTCTGCTCCCTTACCCCCTTACAACTCACCTGAGAATGACATTTGGTCATGTATAAAGAAACATTTCTTTTGTGGATCAAAAGAAAAAACAAAGGAGCGGATTTGGTATAAATTTGTAACACATTTCCTTTTAAGTTAATGTCAAAATCAGCTGGATAGAGTCTAAGTTGTATAACTGACCTGCAAATGATTTGGTCTGCTCTATTTGAATAATCTGTTTGGATTTGCTACATTTGTACTGTTTGGGAATTGACAAGGCAAGTGATAAAAAACAAATGGCTTTTGAGAAATAACCAGAGCAATTTTGTTTGTTTTAAAGCTGTGGTGTTGCCTTACTTTGTTTTTGTTCTTCCTATTCCCTCTGGCTGTACTTCTCTTGAAATTCCTTTCTCTATCAGTTGTTCCAACTCAAATTATATTGATACCCACTTCAACTTCTTAATTAAGGAATGGATCTTACAACATCAGAATAGTTATGTGGCATTTTGTTATATATAAACAGACTTCACATCTAAGCTTTCCATTAATATGGATCAGTTGTAGGTTTATTTACTAAATATATCTAATTAGCTGTCAATTAGAATTAGAATTAAAAATTTGCTGAATTTTTACCTTTAAAGACACAAACTACAATCATAACTGAAAATATGTTGTCAAGAATGCCAAGGATGGAAGCTGAATAGAATAATATTGTCAAGTAAGAGGAAAAAGCATTTCTTGGGGGCTGGGTGTGTGTACTTTATTTTAAAATATGTAGCAAAACAAAGTACTGAAGGTAGGTGTTATAAATGACAGTTGTTATGACAAGTGAAGTGTATTTCATATTGTTCTCTTGCTGTGTTAGTTCTAGCTTGTGCTTGTTTAACAAAATCATGTTTTGCTAGATCAGGATTCACCAAACTGTCAATTTTGTGTATGACCTATGAAAACAGGAGTAAAACCGACTTGTGGGAGAATGTATTTTAATTACAAGATGATAAATATAATTGTAAGCATACATTTTTCTAACCTCATTACAGAGTGCTTCTAAATGAAGGGCCTCTAACTTCTGTGTCATTTCTTTCTGCCGGCTCCTAAACCAACCATCAAAGTTTGGTGATTTCAAAAAATGCCTGGTAAAACACCAAAGAAAAATACATTTTATACTTTCAGTACAATTTGGTAACAGTGTTTTCTACATCATCATATGTAACTATATTTGAGATTGAGTAAGATATTAGAACCCTTTCTCTATATACTTTCAAAAAGATGTAATATTCTCAAATAGAGATTAAATAAGACAAGGATTGAGAAAAGAATGTAAAGAACATGTGTCTGAAACACAAAAAAGATTAGGGAATTTTAGGAAAAAAAAAATAAATCAAGGCTCAGTTTGAAATACCCTAATTTTTGTATTTGATTGGAAGGAGGAATCAAGCTAGAACTAGAAATAAAACTACAGATTTCTGTACATCAGTTTTATTTGTAACGTTAACAGAGAAAGAGATTTAAGCAAATAAAGTATGCTTAGCACTACCAATTTCTATTAAAGCGTATGTTCTAAAAGGAAGTCTTATTCAAATCAATCCTGATTGTAAGTTTCCTGAGGAAAAAACATCATTAATATTACTGATCTGTTTTAATTTATATAATTTTTTATGCTGATGAAAGAAATTACCTGTAAAGTCCTATCCAATCTCCCTTTAAACCTGAGGTGAGCTGTGGTCCTGCTTTTTCCAGTGTCTTCATGAAGTCATCTTGGCTAAACTGCCTCAGCTGTGGTGGACTCTATGGAAAGAAAAATAAATGAGGAGACCTTAATTTCTCTAATTACCAATTTCCAGCTCATTCAAATTATACTTCCTTACCTTCCAGGGTGATATGCATTTCTGCAAAGGCATTAGGCTTGCCACATAACGTTCCTGAGGAAAGGAAAAGGAAAGGCTGTTTGCATAACCAGTATTAAAGATAGGCAGTCCACATGTGTGTTTACTTATTGCTTGTGACCACAGCATTTTCTCTTCCCAGTGTTAGTACAGGGTGGGGTTGTGCGTATTTACCACATGAGAAGACAAGAAGGAGCTTGTCTTATACAGACTGTATTTCTCAACCCCAGAACTTTAAGCCAGTAAAGTTCAAGAAGGACACGAGGCAAAGAAGGACAGGAAGCAAATGCACATATAGAGTATCTATATCCTGAACTTAAGCCACTGGTAAACAAGCTCTCTTTTCTTTGGAAACAGTCCACAGGTACCTTCCTATCATGGGTGATTCCAAACAGTCACCACACTTGGTATCAAGTGTTTGGAAGAGACTTCCTGAGTCCCTTACTGAAATATGAGAGAGAACTAACCCATAGAAGACTGACTGAGCTGTGGCCATTTCTGCTCTAGCAAGGCTTGGCACACAGAGCCCCAAGGTGCCCAAGGCACAGGGAGTGGGGCCATACCAGGAGTAAGGTGTGACAACAGGAGGCAACTGTGCCTCACCAGATGGGCCCAGTGCTGGACCCAAGCTCGATTCCTGGGGTACACTGGAGAGCTACTGGACTTAGGGTAACTCCAGAAAAACTACTCCTCATTACTTATGTAAAAACCCCATTAGTCTAAGAACTCACTAATGGAATAATGAAGCTTTCCGTCAATTCCAAGAAATACCGCCGGAGTATCACACTCTGTGCTTCTGTAGGACGTTTCTGTTGTACTCCCTTTAAAAGAACAAAACACAGTCAGTCTGTTACTCCAAAGAATGCAGGTAGTTGTGGTGGGTTTACTTTTTATGAATATTTATTATGAATCTGTATTGATTTGCCATATGCCCACACACAGCACTTCCTACCCTGAATCAGGGAAGGAAAGCAATAGCGTCAAGTTCTTTTGTACAGATATTCGTCTTTGAAATACTGTTTTTTTTAATTTTCATGTAAAGAAACTCAAGGAAAGAAACATTTCTATAAAGAAGAATTTGCAAATCAGTTAAAATCTGGAATCTGGTGATTCTTATAGACCTCGTGTGAGACTTTTAGACCAAAGAGACCGGAGTGGGGGCGGCAGAGGATGGAAAACCTCAACAGATGAACTGATAAAATACCTTTAATTCTCTAAATTATTAAGCAAACTTATTGAGATCCACCATTCATATTATAGAAGCTGCTAACAAGGCAGCAGCCCTTCTACAATGAGGGTGTAAATTCATTAATTTTGTTATGAACTGGGGCAAAGGAACCAGAATCCAGTTTCATTTTGACTACACAAAGTGCAGCCTGATATGAAGCCACTGCACAACAGTACACAAAATATACAAACCAGCTGCCATTAAGAAGTGACCTACACCATTACCTTTTGCAACTGCTTAACGATTTCTTCATCTTTGTTCAAGTATGGCTTGTAAGAGATATAAACACCTAAAGAAAAAAAGCAGCATATAGCCAAAGGAGAAACGAGGTATGCCTTTTAAAATGGAAACACTGTCCATTTAACTCTGAAGTTATTACCAGGTTTGGAATCCAAAGTCTTTAGGTTCTTCAGTTTTTTCACTTTCACCTGCTTTGGAACTTCGCCTGCCAAAACACATAAAGCCACCTTACTTGAAGGCTATCTAACATTGTAAGAAACATTAGAAACATTGACAAGAATCCAAATATATATCCAGAAACACCCAGCAAACACATGGTAACAGCAAATAGACTTTTCACTTCATATAAGCATTCCTTGTTGAAAAGAAAAAACAAAACAACCTGAAAAAATCAACAAAAACCCAAAACATTAATCAAAAAAACCCCACAAACAAAACCAGTCAAAAGATGACCTTTTGAATCCAAACAGGCAATTAGCATACAGATATATAGCAGAGAATAACTATTTTCTTAATTTCATATTTTTATTGTATTTGCCTTTTTTCTCCTTAGTGTAAATACTTTTGGGAACAAATCGTTGGTACCTTGGCATAACTAAAAATTGTATAGAAGAAAATAAAACAGTAGCCATGGATGAAGTGTTGTGAGAAAATTAATTTAAGTCTCCTTTGTCATAGGCCATACTAAGGGCTTTTGTTTTGTTTTCCCAATTTATCCTGCTCCAATCAGAAGACCCTAAACTCTGTTCACAGTCTTGCAACCTTAGCAGAACCTTCCTTCTAAATCTATTTGGATGCTCAGTAACAGTTAAATTGCACTTGGAACTGCAGAGTGGGGGGGGAAACAAAGGAAAAAAACCTAAAAAAAATAATCTGAACCCCTTCTTTGTCCCTAAAGAAATAAAACATAAATTTTTAAAGACAGATCAGACAGATACATCTCTACAACTTCCTAAGCATCTCCCATAGCTGCAGCAAAACTGATTTTCATACTTGAAACTGTACATCAGATTTGAAGGCCACCTGTTTATATGGCTTTTCTAATTAAGATTCTACTTTCCAGACATTAACTACACAGCAGCAAAATAACTCTTCCCCATACTACCCTAAGCCCCCACAGGTATTCTGACCATAGATAGACATAGTATTTTAAAGTAAAGCAAAACCTTGCCTAATTATATTGAACACAGTACATAATCCTTAATTAATTCACTGTACTCAGAAGTAACAATTAACTTCTTCTACAAAAATTAATTTTATGGTGTTTTATCTTAATTGAATGTTTATGCATTCCCACTGTCTGAACAGCTTAGCGAACCTGTAGCAGCAAACAGCTACATTCAGGAATTTCATACAATAATTAGAGTGGTGGCGATTGACACATTATCCAAACATTACATGAAAATTTCACTCAATCATGTAAGGAAATCATCCAGACTGAACAATTAGTAATTACAAGAATATTGCCAGATTAGAAATATATTACCAAAATACTGTCAACACCTTTTTAGATTACTGTAACATTCAAACATAGCTTTCACATGGTTCTTATATTCTCTGCTGGCTGTGACTGATTTATTGCATTCTACTCACACTAAAATTAACCAGTAGTATATTGTGTCTCATTTTAATATCTTATTGGTAGAGATACAAAATCAGGACTCTGTGAAAGGTAGAAGATTATTACTAATGAGTATTTCTACCTTTTGCTTTTAAGATACGAGATCTGAAAAGACAAGACAAACCAGTCAAGATTCTAATTTCACTTGACAGATTTACAACCATGAAAATTTAGTTAGTATTAAACTAAATGGAACATAATTACATATGTTTGTAAATAAATAAGCACACAGTTAGATCCCTTTGCACAGGATTGTAGAAAATACTTTTATTTTACCTGGAAGTTTGATATCTCCTATTCGGATAATGTGAGGCCAGTGCTGAAGTGTTTTAGCAAAAAAGGGATTTGTCACCCCTAGAATGACTGATGGCCTAGAAAAGTAATGACAATGTTTGAAATATAACATCAAGAGCTTCTGCCTTAACAAATATGAAATGTCAACTTATATTCTTAACTTGAAATTATTTTCCTTTGGTATTTAAGAGTTACATTTCAAATTGCACATAAGAGCACAAATGTTTATCCAAGTTTCAATGTTTTAGAAAATAAGGCAGAGGCATCTTAAAGCACAAACAATAATGAAGAATAAAAATGACTTGGCTAAATTCTGCCCACCTGCAATGGTGAGAACAGCACAGTACCTGTTATTGAGGTTTTGTGTTGTGTTGGCTTTTTTTTTTTTTTAATGAGCAGGAGTCTGACACATATTTGAAAGACAAATTGCTACTTTTCAAGGTTTGATTACAACAAGCTCTCAGTACTTGAATGTGCAGGTCATTAGGAACATGAGGCACTTAATATCCCACTTGCTTTAAGCAACAGTTTATCAAGTGATGCAGCCCAAGCACATTAAGAGCACTGTGCCCCAGCTCACACTTTGCCAGATTTTTTTGTCTGCTCTGTGCTTGGCATCTGGCTTGGGGAGTGCACAGAGGCACACAGGGAACAAGAGGCAGCAAGAGCACAGTGCTGCTGCTACAGCATGGGATGCAAAATTCGGGATTTATAGCAATTATATGACGAGATATGAACATGTTTTTCAATATAGTGGTTGCCATCCATTTTACAGTCAAACGTCAGCTATGGACCGTAGCAGTAAGTCTCACTGAAACTGCTATCTTAAAAATAGGTTATCATCATTTTGTTAGACTGGTCTCAAAAACCCCCAAATTTAACACCACCTGTACACTACCCATAAGTTTCCCTGCTCCCCTCTTCCTAAGATAATAAAATACAGAGAATCTGCATCATTTGGATTCTTCACCTTCTTAGAGCCATGGTTTTAAAAACCTATTCACAACTGCTCCAACTTTTTGTTTTCCCTAAGAAAGTCAGGGCAATTTCAGCTCTATTTCAAATATAATCCATGCAGTGACCAACCTTTCTATTTTGCTACAGAGGAGTGGATGGAATTTTGAAACATGGGTTACTAAAGTTTAACCAAATTCTTCCTGGAATTATTTTTAGAAACTAAATTACATACTGCATAACCATTCCCATGGAACACAGTCTAAAACATATTGCCCATGTTTATGTGTTCCTCCACTGCTCCATCTCTGGCAATACATCCATCAAGAGGAAAACTACAGTAAAAAAAACCAACAAAGCAAACAAAAAATCCAAATCAACAACCTCTGCCTGTTCAGACATTAGAGGAATTTGATCTAGTAAAAGATCAGTGAATCTAACATATGCACTCCACTCCCAAATCAAGCTGAATTTAAATAATATATATTAAGAAATACTGGAGGTGTATGCACTCAAAATAAGAGTAGGATTTAAAAATAATGGGAAAAAAAAATGTATTCTTAGAGCAGTTTCAAACATCACTGGTTTTGGACATTCACACTCTTGAAAAAATAAGCTTAATTTCTGACTTATTTACATTAATAACCTAATAAGTTTAGTCAAGAGATATTTGATTTTTAAATTGTCTCAACTAGGACACCAACTGACTTAGTCTTACAAAATAGCTGTATGGATGTTTAATTCTACAAATCACTTTGTTTAGCAGTTAATTAAAAATTAAATCAATTACAGCAGAATTTCCCAAGGAGCTAGTCTGGATCTGATGTTGCACAGACAAACCCTTATGGAAAATCAACAACTTTTCTTGGTTTCACACTTGCCATTTGACTTATTCTGTAGAGGTATCCTTTGAAACTCAAGCCTAGTTTAATTATGGCATTCTTTTGTAACTTCTTTGTTCTATCTAACTGGAATGAAAACTTAAATCAGCTAATTACCGCACTCTGCAAGATAAATGTTACAAAAAAATAAAAAAGAGCCTAAACTTAATTCTCTAATGATAGAAATCCAGAATAGTTAAAAAATATTTTAATACAAATTTATGGTTATGAGTGGCATTGAGCAACATCTTCTCCAGAGAGTTTGATTTACTTACGGGGCTTGTGTGCGAGTTGTGTATTCTTTGAATTCACTGTCATGGATGGTGAAGTACGGCCTGAAATCACTGCAGTACTTCAGTGGTGAGATACAGCTGCAAGGTACAAGAAGGATGAGCTTGGTTTATGTATTCAGTGCATACTTTCACGAAAGACACTGCTGTCTGGAAAGGCTGACCTGGAACAGAGACTAGGCAGAGCAACAGGAACAAAATAGGTATTTACTGAAAGGATACACTTTGGGCAGTGCAAGAGCCCAGCCAGGGGCTACACCCAAATCAAATCCAAGATGGATCCCGATCATGAGTTTTTACTCTTTTATAAGGTTTTTTACATATTGGGGTCAATTATCCAATCACAGCCCCAGGCTATGAAGTCTCAGCCCCCTGGCTTGCCCCTTTCCCCTTGTTTATGCTTTCTGGGTACCAGCTGTCCTTGATTCTCTAGCTAGAAAGGGATTGTTTTGTCTAACTACTCTGTGAAAAGAACTTACTAACACCTAATATGAAGTTTCAGAGTTACACTCTAAGCAGCAGAGATTCTGAAAAATATAAAAGCTAAAACCCAACACACCAATGCAAGCAATCTAAAATTTGTAATGCTTTGTCACACTCAGATCAAACGAATGTCCACTCAGCTGGAATCTTACACTGATTCCCTTAGTCCTAGTTAGAAGGCTATACTACATTTACCTAACAAGGGCCAACACAGTTTCTGAAGACTCTGCTGGTGATGGTGCCATCACAACAAGTGGCTCTCCCAGCAGCACCAGCTCCCAAAGCATCTGAATGTGAAAGAATACCGGACAGAAACACCTAAAACCAGATTGAGGTATTTTAATACATTTGACATCATAAAATACATATTTCTTCTGGTTAATAAAGGCATAAAAAAGAAGTTTGAGTACTTTAATAGTAATTTGAAACACAGTAAATACTCTTGTAAAATGGAACATTTAATGAACTTGCTTATTTATTGCAGTTTCAGCCTGTATTTGTCCAAACTGTGTTTTAGCAAACTTTACAGAAAAAGACTATTAAAACAAACATTTATAAATGTTAGCTTACAAGCCATGAGACATGTTAAGGAACTGTCATAAATCAAAAAACATGTGGGAGTTCACAACTAATCAGTCCAAACTCCTACCTGAAAAGATCTACTTCATGAACAGTTGGTAAAGCCATGGAGATCTGAGCATCTGCCTAAAAGACATCGCAATGCTTGGTTTTTAGTCATCAGAACACCTAGGTATTAAATGAAATGGTTTCCCTTAAATGCTTACAGACAGTAGACAGTATATAGTCTGATTATTTATGTACTGCTGCAGTATATAGTACATTGTCTCCACAACTATCTTTGTGTTCTACGAGCAAGACATCTCCCAAGACACACCCCCCTCCCTCTTACAGACATGTGGCTTTCAGTCCAAAAATACATAAAATACTAAAGTGTTTTGAATAACTGCACATGAAGACACGGACAGATTAGTTTTATAAACATCTTCTGTGGCTTAAGACTTCTAATTCTGGATTCATCCTCAAGAAAACCCAAACTATCCAAACATTAAAAGGGTGTTCAGGTTAGTAATTTTGTCGGCCAACTATCTTCTTCCAGGACCTCGATATCTCTCCCTGCTCAGGGTAACTGGGTTAGAATAGCCTTTCTATGAATAATCCAAATCTGGACTGCTCCATTCAAAGTTTCAAAGATTGTGGATTTCATTATTATCACCACAGTAGATGATGATTTGCTACCAATCTTTTCTAACAAGTTTAAAGAATGAAAGCAGAACTCTAGCTTTGTGTGGGGCTGTATACAATATCAGTATCTAATCACTACCTGGTGCATATTCTGTACTATCGGTGTTGTTCCAGGCTTGTCACGATATGTTGGAATCCGCAACTTGGAAAGAAAAAGAAAGATTTATTTTCCCTTGTATTGAATCCAGCAGACACTTAAAATGCTAACTTTAGAGAAAATCTGTAATCCTTTGAGATGATATACTGCAGCATGATGCTTATTTACTCTACAGAACTTCCACCTACAGAATTTCCAATTGCAAATTGAATAACAGAATATGAAAATAATACTTCGGTTTAAAAAGAGATTATTGGTAAAGTTAGTAAAAACTGTTACTGTAATTTCAATTAAAATACCTCTGAATGTTGGAATGACCTGAAGTAAGTCTTGGAGGTTTAAGACAGTACAGAATTACTTTTAGAAAAGATTCTCTCCTAAAACATCAAGATGTCTGGCAAGTGAGACAGAACCCAAAGAGTCTGAACATAAGTATATTTCTCTGGCCTCACAGTTTGCATCTGTAAGTCTTGAGTACTACAAATTTAATCACACTGGAAGCTGGTATGCACAAATGGATGTGATTCAAACACAACACTTAAAACTGCCCAAGCAGTGTAAAAAACCAGGGACTATATCGCTGGGCAGTAATTATGGCTTTACTCAGTTTAGGAATGCAATTGCAGTTCTCATGGGTAAGAATTACTGAAGAGATAAATGCAGGCAATACCCAGACAAGACATATCTGATACTCCTTATCACTCAGCACCCAGAATAATTTTATTAAATTTCTGCTTTTAGAATAGCTTCAGAAACTTCTTTCTCTCTCTGGTGATGCACGTGTGTCTTTCCATAAACTTGAGAGTATCTGCTGAGAAGGTACTTCTGGCTGTAACCTCTGATTTCATCAAATCCATTTAATTGCATTTCATATGGATTATTAAATTAATACAGCTCCCAGAAGCCCAGTTCTTAACCACTGTTTAAATTCTACAGTTCTTACCTATGCCCTAGATACAACTTATTAAATAGCTTTCTTTAGGCATTTTTCACTGCCATTGAAAAAATAAACAGCACAAACAATTATTTCTGATGTGCGGGACAAAAAAGATTTTTACTCATCAACTTTCAGGAATGAGAATGATTTTCATCAATATATTTTATTTTCTTGACTGGAATTTAACTCTCAGTATTCTCAAGTGCTACCTTAGGTTTGATTTGACAGATATAATTAGCACTAAAGTCTCCTAGAAAGCAAATTCCAGAGGCATAATACAGACACTGCAACTAGTAGTTGTACTGAAACATCACTTTTTAGCAACAATTAAAATTAAATATTAACCTAAGCACTATAAAAGATCCTCCCCTCCTCTCCTCAATCAAAGCATCTAATCAATTTCTCCCAGACCTTCACTCTGAGTGCTGTAAACATCTACTCCTGTTTGGAAGAATAAGACAATGAAAACAAGGCACAAGGTAGTGAGGAACTGTACAGTAAAAGGTGGGAAAAACATCCTCAGAGAAGAACAAGTGCAGGAGTCCCTACCTTCATTATAAGACCCATAATAGGCAACTGCAGAACTTTCCCTGGAACTGGTGGTGGCCAATGATCAATGTCACTACAAACTGAAAGAAAAATACAACAGTTTCTGCAAGCTATAAACCATGATCACAGAGTCACCTTTGTGCACACTGCGACTTCTAATCAGTGCTAATAGTCCACAGCAGTTCTATTTGTCCCTCGATCACACTAATCAAGTTTTACAGCCTTTTAGACATGTGTTATTCCATTACAACTATAAACATTTTCATTTCAAGAAAACAGTGTTCTCTGGTCTTCCATTTTTTGTAGCAATGAGACGTACAACTAGTTGAAGGAATGTTATCTGAGAAACCATGAGAGTACATACTAAAAAAAGTTGAAAAGAACACCTCCATTTATGTATATTGGCTACTGCAGAACCAATAAACACCAGCAGTTAAGGAAAAAGCTAGTTTGTAGCTTGGCTAGAAAGCTTTCCAGCATTTTCTTGTAAACCATTATGAATATAATTCATAATTCTCATAGTTTCTGCAGAGCTTATTTTGCTCATAATACAACCTCTCAAGAAAACAAGTGATTGAAAAAGGCAGTTCTTTCATGGTTTAAACAAATTGTTGCTCAGTGAAAATACAGTAACATGAAAGTTGTATAGGGCAGGCACAGTACACAAAACAGAACTCTTCCAGGCAAAGAGCAAATAACTTTAAGTTATTTGTTCTTCTCCAGCTTTCAGCTCTGCAGTAAGGCTGAGGCACCTGTTACCAGTGTAGCTCTGTCACTTTTTCCATTTAGTCAAAAAACAAACAAATCACACACACAAAAAAACCAAACCTCAAGCAAGATGGCATTTGTACAGCTGCTTAGCAAAGGTTGTCACACTGCCCAAAAGGACTTGGGTGGTGAAGAGTGCAAACTAAGGATTGCCATCAGCTCCTTGTGCTCAACAGCTGGTCCTGAAACACACACAACCCTAGATGTATTTCAGGAGGGACCTCAAACTCTGCCAGGGAAGATCCAGAATTCAATTAGCTCTGATCTAGAAGTCAAGCCAGTTTGCTGAAATTTCAACCCTCTACCTTGCAAGAAGACAAAATCACAAACTAGAACACAACACTGTTGTTTTATTTCTCCAGAATAAGAATGTGATAGTGTAAGAGTTCAACATTATAGGACCTCTACCTGCTTCCAGGAAAGCTTCACTTTTTTCAAAATATTCTGGTGCTATTTGCTTAAGCATGGTACGAAAGAGATGGACATAAGGCAGCTTGCTGATGAGGACCAGCGACTGGAATGAAGAGCAACAGAACAGATTTTCAAATCAACACTTTGTCTCAGTTCTACTGCACCTGTTACCCTCAGACAACACCAACTGGGACTTTTCTCACACATGCAAGCCAACCACACATCTGACTTACAGGCAAACTACAAACAAACAACTCCTAAAACTTCCCAACTTTTTGTTTTTAAACACAGACACAAAACTATCTCTTCTGACAGCAGAGCTGGAACATAGTATAGCTGCTGTAAATTAGACCAATTTTCTATAAATTAACAACTGATTTTAGAGAGCAAAACAGTTTTCCTGTTCCTCTGCAGTCACTGAAAAATAATTAATTTCCAAATTAATAGTTTGCTAAATGAACTGAAATTACCTTCTGGAAATAGCCTCTTTTTAATGATTTGTCTCGAACTTGTCTGAAATACACATAACCATAGTAATACGCTGAATCTTTCTGCAAAAGAAAGGAAAGAATTCAATACAACCACCTGTTACTGCCCTCCTTTTTGAAGCATTCAACATACAGTTTAAAAGCCTATTCCCCTGTGAGCTCCAAAGTTGATTAGATACAATAAACTAGAAGGATTACTGTGTTTATTAGCATTATCTTTTTTAGTAAGTACTTCAAAGAGAAAACATCAGCATGGGGAAACAGCTGTGCTTTCTGGCTTTACTATTTTTATATCTACATTCTCCTGACACACTGTGAAACCAAAGCCAGAAATAATTTCTTGAGGAATAAATCAATTTTTATAATTCTGCAAAGTAGCACTGAAAATATTTTAGCAGTTAAAAACCTTAAGGCCCTGACTTGAAGAGATAAAATCTAGTCTTTCAATGTATTAGTTTTACAAAAGATTCTTGGAATATTAAGGAAGTAAGCTCTCACATTTCAAAGACAAGACATCAGCTTCATCCTTCCCACAAACAGGAATACAAGTATTTGCCATATAAACAGAACTAAATTGAGTTTGAGAATCAGGCTCCTGAGGCCTCAATATTCCCTATGCACATGATGAGAACAACTTCTGGCCACTATCTCTTTTAGCTAACTGCTCCATCTTCAAAAAGTGAAGGGTGGAAACTGAGACAGCCCAAGTTGCTTGGAATTTTTAAAATTAAGTTATAAAGCACTTCATATTTCTACAACAGTAATGGTTCTTACAGTTTGATCTACAGGTTTCTAGTAATAATGAAATAGATCTTGGCTTCAATTTAATTCCTTGTAATCCAAAATCCATACTAATAAAACAAGAATAGGTAATGAAACCTATTATTATTATTATTGTAACATGCTACAACGAACATGAGTTTTGATTTTCAGGACATCCAGTTCAGAGATTTTTCTTTTCAAATGTTACATTTAAAGGTGAAGACCCACAAATTAACCCAAAAGAAATTTAACTTCATTTTTTCTCATTTCCAACCTTTAAGTAAACAGGCAGATCTCTATCCAATTGGTCCAGAAAACAGCACAATGAGACTTTCCTTCCAGGAGACCGTCGGAATCTAAAACAAAATTGTGTGTCCCCAAGACAACCTACATGGGGGAAGAGATAAACAACAAACAGACAGTATTCTGAGTTTGAGCCTTGTTTCACATGAGCCCTTGCTTACAGTCAAAGAGGCATCAGAGTTTTGGTTCATTTATCTTGCATTGCTCTTGCAAACATTTATGTATTTATAATTTTATAAGTGAAAAATTTGGCATCTTTGACAACAGTAAATATACTGTCTGCAACAAGGAGAAAAGTCACTGCCTAACAGTGACTGTCATGTCCTCAAACAGATCAAATACCTGTTCTCCTACTGGCATTACCCATTTCATTGGCATGCCTGTTTGTTTTGATCATCTTAGCTATGTCATTTCTCTGCTACATGGCTGTACCTTGCCTCTTTTTTTGACACCATACAGAAGTCACACTGTAGGAGTGCATTATGCTGATGTGTAACTCCACAGGCAGGTCTAGGATTCATCATTTTGAAAGCTGCAAAGGTAATTGCTTCAAACTGAGTGAAATTGAGTAGGACTTCCCAGTAATATCCCCAAGGAGCAAAGTTTTCCTTCATTTCTATCAAAATGAGTTTCTTAAAGAAAAATGTAACTAGTTCTCCAGGGAACTGTTTCACCAGACTTGAAAGTTCCATTTCATCTTCTCTTTCAATCACACACATGCTGCTGCTACAGCAAGCACAGACAGCCCAATCCCTCAGCAGATGCACTGGCTGTGCAGAGTAACAGTGACATGCAGAGAGCACCCAGGTCTGAGTCTTAGAACCCCCTGAAGCTGCAGTGAAACCCTCAATTCACCAAGACAAAACCAAAAGTAGCAATACATGGTGTGATGGGACCATTCAATTCAAACAGATAGCAAGTGCTCAGCAATATGGATGCAACTATAAGAAAAAACACAGCACAAGCCAATAACACAGCACTAAATATTTGCTTCAACTTTCCAAAGCTCGTTCCCTCATGAACTATTATAAAAATCTACACACAGAAGACCTAAATTACCCTTAATCATTAATATGTTGAAATATCATTCAGAATATGATGTCTTCTTATTTAATGAGAGCTTCCAGAAAAGATTGGTAAATGTCTAGTCTTCCTTCAACTATCCATGCAGAGAAGGTAAAAGCATTATTTTTTAAAGATAACTGTACTGCAAAACTCAGCTTAAAACCACAACAAGTGTTGTGATCTAGTTGCAGATTAAATTAATCTTCTCCTCTAAATTCACAGCCACAAATACTGGAATAATATCTCTTTGTAGTAATAAGAGAAAAAAGTTGAATTAACCTTTTGAGCCATGAAAACCTGGGATGGACTGACCTCAAATTTAGCTGCAAGCTAATAACTTCCTTCACTGCTATATTACATAAAGCTTTTCTTTTTATGCTACGGCCTATGATGAAAAAATAAATCCTAACAGATAGGATTCACTTCCAGCCTTGTGAAAGGCAGGTTTTACACAGGTTATTCCCCCTACATAATTTGAAATTTAAGCCTACCAAGAATGATAAAGAACCAATAGTTCTTAATAGGGACATTATAAAAAGCAAAAAAGTAGAATTTTTCCCTGCTGAAAGTAAAACCACCTCACATATACCTATTCTACCTGAAGCAACTTCACTACACTCTTATTTGAAAAAATACACCAAAATTTTTTTAAGAGAGCAATCTTTGTTCCTGACACATGATTTTGTACCTTCAAAATACCTTTTAAAGACTGAAGATATTTATAACCATTAACAATGAGAGTAATTAGAACATACAGTTAACTCATATTTCAGTAACAGAAAGAAGCTGTGCCTCTATTTACATACAGAATAGCAAGAACAGAAAAAAATACATTCATTTTAGTGACATTTAGACAAAGGAGAAAAATTAGCCAAAATACTTCGTAAAATTACATAAGAGAGATCTCACACACATTACAAGCACACATCTGCATCACGTCCTATCCAAGCTGTCATACTGCAGAGCATCCAAAAGCAGAGTCAGTGCAGTTACAGGCACTATGCTGGTCCTTCATGATTTGACTTTTATATAGAAATAAATGTGAAAAGAAGTGTCTGAACTTCTGCCATTTCTTTTTGCAGGTGATCCAACCCATCAGCCACATGTCCCAATTTCTCTTTGGCAGCAGAAGAGCAGAAGTTTAGATTCAAGAATAATTTAACAAGCAGGACAACACACAGCTACAGGCACAGCAAAAACAGAGAAGACAGCTGAGGTTTTCCCTTCACAACTGTTCTTTCTAAATGCTTTTGAATTTAAAATAACAGTTTCAGTGTTATGAATTTAGAAAATATACATTTAGTCCTTTATGAGAAGAGGGTTCCATATACTTCCATTTGCTTTATTAAATGCTTCAAATTCCATGCCTACTCTCCTCTCTACAATGACAATACTATTATTTTGTTTAAAGAGCAAGATTAAGATATTAATTCTTTACTTGCCAGTTATACTGAAATGTCTGCACAAATGTCATCTGGAAGGTCCTACACACTTACGTAAACCAGAGAAGAATCCTCAGACCTTACTGCAATGCAGACAGTTGCAGTTTTATATTTAACCTTAGCCTGCAACATTTCTGTATTGCAATAATAATTAAGATATATAAATACACATTTGATCTAAAGCCCAGAATACATCCTGTCAAATTCTTTTTTAACACAGTTTAACAACAGACAACTACAGAGTGAAGAAAGTACTTACCTGAATTAGAATCTGGAAAAGACAAATAGCAAATATTGGTTTTCTAAAGGGTAGGGAAAAGAAAAGAGAGCTGTTATATTTCCTGAGATATAATATATTTATATATTTCCTAAGCTTAAACCAAATGATATATAGCAACTATGACTTACCTCTTTATCTGTGAGTTTGGAATGTGGAGGATATATCACCTACAGGAAAAAAACAGGATTACTTTATTTGAAAATAAGCTGGATGTAAGCAGTTTCCAACAAATATTTTAACAATACAACCCTCAAACACCTTCCTGGCTTTAGGGCATTTTCAATTGTAAGCTATTAAGTCTCAGTTCTTATGTTCATATGCTTTTAAGCTTTCTTGATCACCCATCTTTACAAGGTATTTTGGATGCCAGTTAGAGATCACACACATTCATTTAAAAAGGTACATTCAAAGTGTATGTTCAGAGTACTTGAGATTTTTGGTGCAAAAGGTCTCAAAGGAGAGCAAGATTACATCTTTTAGATTTAACTTGTACATGCAAAATGCAGTAGATGATAACATTTAAAGCAAACACACATTATTGTCTAAACTCTGTTGCAATCAAAAGTTAGGCTGGAGTAACCAAAATTCAACCACAAAACACGATCTATATTATTACCAGCTCCTGGAGAATGAACACTAGTCCCTAATGACAACTGTGAAAGCTCAAAGAATAAACTCAAAGTCATGGCTTTTTGTACTTAGAGAAAAAAAATAGATCATGTAGTAAGTTTTCACAACACAGAAATCAAAAACAATGCAACAACAAGATGCAGAAGCACCATTATTTCAAAAAAGAAAGGATGTAAGAAATCAGTGATTATGCAAGCAAGTGGCAATAGAATAAACAGGAAAGAGGACAAACCTCAGACACATAAATTTTGTCTAAAAAGGCCCTCAAAACAACTAGCTCCAAAACTCCTGAAATGGGTGGCTAGCTTATAAGTAGAGGAAATTTGACATAAATTCTGGGATTATGTTTTAAAGAAAGTTTCAGGGCTTCCAAAGATGGGACCTAGTCAAAGAACAGAAGTTCAATGCAGGAACAGTAGCTTCATGCAGTGTCCTCATCTTACCATACAGCTAACATCCCATTATCTCATTTAATCTTATTCTACTAACTGAAAGTAAATTTATCTCCTAAAAAGGTAACACTATCCTACTCTATAGAAAACAACAAATATACCTGGCAGATCTCTGACTAAGCACCTTTCTGTCTTCCAGCCATAAAATCTCCAGTTCATTTTTCCTCCTCAGACTCATATCAAATGATGTCCAGCTGTGTAAGACATCATCAGCACAACTGAAGCTGAAAGCAGATACAAATGGAACATCTGCATCCTGCATGTAGTAAAGCCATTACTGTTTCTTTTCAACTCTTAATACTTTCCTGTGCTATCTTATGCTAAGCAGCTGTACACTAAATGTAACTCTTTCAGTAGCTGAATGATGCTGAAATTATCCACATTTAGTCAAAAGATTGGCATACAGATTTGAATTCATACTCATTCTCCTTACTAGCAGGTGTTCCTTCCCAGAATTCCTATATAACTGAAGCTAATTATTCTTCCTGCAGCTACACACAGGAAAAAAAAAAGCCAAAAAAACACTAAAAAAAACAAAAAACAAACAAACAAAAAAAACCCAGGCCTTAGTTCTGTAGACATTTTAAGCCTCATTTTGTGTACCCAGGTAAATTAACGTGACTGTCAACTGAGGAGTCTGCAGCCAGTAGAGAGGCTGTGCTTCCCCCAGCCACAAGAGCTGCCCCAGTCACAGGTTATACAGAAATGCTTGTCTTTGTTTTTAACACCACCCTATAACATCAAGGGAAAAGAACTCAGAAAAACTAGCACAGTATGCTGGGATTTTATCTGCATTTCTCTGTGACCAACAGTTATGTATTTTACACCTTAAAATAGCAGGATTGGTTGAATTTTAGGCCAGTCTGCCATGCACTTATGATGGCATCCCTTTAAGCCAAGAGAAAAAGACACTTTCCCTGCAGACCAAGAGTTTGCTGCACAGTCACATGAACAGGGTGAAACAGGATGTGAAACTGATCCGAACGGTAATTCTCTCCATTTCCCAGCACTGTGAACTCCCCGTGCCCTCCTAAAGCAGTGCCACAGCTGTGCCAGCACTCCCAAAGCAGTGCCACAGCTGTGCCAGCACTCCCAAAGCAGTGCCACAGCTGTCCCTGCATTCCCAAAGCAGTGCCACAGCTGTCCCTGCCCGTGCATTCCCAAAGCAGTGCCACAGCTGTCCCAGCACTCCCAAAGCAGTGCCACAGCTGTCCCTGCATTCCCAAAGCAGTGCCACAGCTGTCCCAGCACTCCCAAAGCAGTGCCACAGCTGTCCCAGCACTCCCAAAGCAGTGCCACAGCTGTCCCTGCATTCCCAAAGCAGTGCCACAGCTGTCCCTGCATTCCCAAAGCAGTGCCACAGCTGTCCCTGCATTCCCAAAGCAGTGCCACAGCTGTTCCTGCCTGTTGCACAGAGGGCACAGCTGGGAGTCGCAGCCGTAGCTGTGCCACTGCCACGGGCCAGCATCCAGTCTGGGCAGAAGGAAAACGCTTCAAACCCGTAGAGAACCTTTTCGCACACCTCAGCGACCTGGGGAACGCTGTGAAGATCACTCACATTCTCCTTATTATAACATTTTTTAACACCTAGATGCCATAGAAATCAGCGCTATTCCTATGCAAACAAAGCCGACGATGTACTTCATGCAAATCTCGGGACGCGATGCAAACCATTTAAAAGCGCCCATTGACAGCACAAACAGCACCATGAGAAGAGCTACCCAAAACCCACCAGCCTCACCCAGGACAGCCGAGCCAGTTCCCCAGGGCGCTGCCCCGCTCTGGGGCTCCGCACAACCACGTTTCCTCAAGCACAGCCGAGCTTCCCTCACCTCTGTGCAACACCGGGGCCAGAGGAAGCGCCCGATTCCAGTGGGGCCCCGCCGCAGCCCGCAGGCGACCGGTGCCCGGCGCCCGCCGCCGCACGTACCTCCACGGCCTGGCCCAGCTCCAGGTCGAAGCCCACCACGCACACGCAGTGCAGCCAGGCTGAGAAGCGGTCCCAGGGCAGCAGCGACAGGCACTGGTCGGGACTCTCTGGCTCCGCAGGCTCCGCATCCTCTACAGCCGCCTCGGCACCGCCCGACCCCGGCTCCGGGCCCCGCTCCCGCCGCGACATGGCCCCGACCCCGGCCCCGCCGCACGGAGTCAGGTGACTCGCGTGGCTCCGCCCGCTCCCCCCGGAGCCGCTCGGAGTGGGCGGGGCCAAGCGGGCACAGAGGGAAGGCCAAACCATTCCTGCGGGGAACGGGGGGGGCGGTAGCGGCGGTATGGAGGCAGCGCCCCCCCACGGCCCGCCGGGGAAGGGCTGCGGTGCGATCGGCCCGGCCCGGTCCGGTCCCTCCAGACGGGCACCGGGCGGGCGGAACTGGGCGGGCCGGGAAAGCGGCTCCTCTGCTCCTCTGCCGGGGCTGCAGACACCGCACCCGGCCCCAGGGAGCCCGCCCCAGCGGTGCTTAGCGGGGCGCTTGCGAGGGCAGCTCTGTAGGCACGGATCAATCAGCTTCCTTTTCCTCTTTGACAGGTCAGTGACAGCACCTGCTGGGGGCCGACGCGGCCGCCGAGTAATTGCCAGGCGAGTCTCCATAGTGTCCTATGCACCGCTGAGCACGGCACAGGAGAGAGACGGAAAAACCCCTCTGGCCGATGGCTGGACAGCTTCAGCCTCACAGGAAACTGGGATAATAAAAAAAGCATCCAAATCTCTTAAACCCTCTTTTAGTGCCTTAGCCAAAGCTCAAGCTCTTTAATAATGTAAGAGCTTTCAAATATTCTTTTAGCACAGTTCAACAGCTATTTATATTTCATTATGAAACATTTTGTAGAGTTGTAAGTGCTAAATAGCTACTTAATTAAAAAAAAAAAAGAAAAAAAGAAAAAATATATCATGCATGCACCCCCCCAAACTCCTGACCTGTTTTAATGATTCACACTACACTTTTGGTTGACTACTACTAGAATAGCTTCAGCAGCAGTATAGATGGGCTGCTACCTGAATCACTACATGCTGTTTTGTCTCCAGGACAGGAGTTGCAAGTACTGAAACCAAGATAATATATCTGTACATACTTAAAAGAAAATGTATAACTCCTTAGAAGCACTGTTTCCTTAAGGCCCATTAACAACATTTGTTTATCTATCAAAAGAAAACTAGTAATTAAAGTATGCTTTGATCATTAGAGTAATTTTCTAGACAAAGACAAACAAACATATAACTCATACAAAATTATAACACACAAAATTATCATGGTAATAATTTGAGATACAGCGGCCTTCAGTTATCATAAACCATCAGTAACCAAGGGAATGTTAAATACAAACTGAGATAGTGATGGAGTTCTGCAGTGTGCAGCCTCGGGCAGGGCTCTATGCAAAGGTTCGCACTGCCTCCAGCTTCTTCAGGTATTTTACAGTGATAGCATGCAAGAGTCACAGATTTTTCAAGTAGTTAACTCTTGAATTCTGTAAAAGATTACTCTCCAAAAAAAAGACTTGACTAAGACTGAGCTTAATCAAGTTCAACTTAGCGCCATGAGTCTCAGTGGAATTTCATTTGTTGTTTCCATTTAAGAACTGAAATGGCCAGGGCAAAAGCTTTTATCATTTGGTTTAAGAAAAGATTCCATGTCATTGCTTCTTATAAGCCTTCCCCTGTTTATATTCTTGGTGTCATGGACAAACCAAAATTTTTAGTTATTATCATCACACATGTCCTTTGAGTTTTTGCTGGTCCCTATTTTTAAGTTTTCATGTGAGTAAAAAGTATATGTGTATCTATGTGAAATAATAAGAACAAAGTACTTAGTAAGAGTGATATGCTCTACTCATTTTATTAAACAGTAAATTAATGCCACTGGATGCTTCACAAATAATCTTTTGGCAGGAGAAAGTTAAGAGAATAGACACACAATCTCTGATAAAAAAAGTACAGAAGAAAGGATTCTTATCTACTGGAGATATTCCCAATAATTTCAGAAACACTGCTGCAGAAAGACTTTCACCTAGCCATTTAAAATACATTTTAGTTTTGATAAAATGTGGTTATCTTCTTCAGTTGAGAAAGAAAAACATCTCTGCATGTATTGTAACATTTAGAAACATCTGAGACTGCTTTCTTCTTCAAGAAGTATCAATGCAGGACAAAAGACAGACTTCAGAGTAGGGAACCTAATAACTGAGAGCATTTTGCTACAACTAGCAAAAGCCTCATAAAACCCTCATAAAACACTTGGGCTCTGCATATGGAATGTGCCCTTACAAATCTCCAGGAACTCTGCCTTGTTTTGCAGAAATACAGCCATCTGTTAATATCTGGAAAGGTTTGGACAAGAGAGACTTCTAGAAAAAGCATGCCCTGTGATGTTGCTGGAATAAAAATGAGAAAATGCCTATGTGGGACAGCTGGGTTCTAAAGATCCACAACTGCTCAGTGTTTGAGCCTGCCTTGCTTTCTTCCATGCTCTATCTTGCTCCTACAGCTGTGATCTCCACGGCTCTGTCCTGCATCTCTCAGCAGGATGGTTTCTATCAGGTAGCAGCAAATGTTGTGTTGGCTGCTGGCTGGCCAGGTTCCATCAGCTTCAGCAGGGAGTGACTGTGCAGACTGCTCATATCCACAGAGTAACACCAAAGAACTGCATAAACATCATCTGCTCATCTCATCTTCCCCTCCATCCCCCGCCTTGAGATTTCAGTTTAAAGCAGTATTTTATTTGCATTTGAAAATTATATTTTGGCTAATAAATAAAACAAATAAACACGCACACACGAAAGTCATAATTATTGTTAAAGCATCTTTTCCATTTTTCAAACAGCCACAGAAAACATCAAACATTTCAAAAACTCAATATTGACTGTTAAATTGATATATTAATAGGAAAGCAAATAAAGGCTGGCTAAAATGATAAAACAGTGACAATGCCAGATATTTCAACTTGCCTGATTTAATTTGAAATGACAAAACACTGCATGTAAAATTAGCTATACATTAGCATAACATGTATTAATGGTATGCATGTTACATTATACTTATGTATATCTACCAAATACATATATTATCAACATACTATGCAATGTACATTGTATATACAAACAGATAGGATATATAGCACATAATAAATAATATCTTTTAAATAACTGTACAAAACATTGATATTTATTACATAATGTAAATTGAATAGTACATTCAATATATGCTTATTACATGTATTACATTAATGCAAATGTTATGTTGGTAAGACACTCATTTGTACACTGGATACAAGTATCTTTTTTTAAATGCAAACCAGAAATAGGAGCAGGGAGGAATCTGAAAGAAAATGGAATAAATGGAGAACCTACCTGACTAGAGAGGATTAAACTAGTAGAGTTGATTATTCTTTCAAAATTAATGCCAAAAGATAATGCAATTGTTCTTTACATAACCAGTCAGAGAGTTAAAAAATCACAAACAGAAAATAAGTCTGAAACTAAAGAACAATAATAGCACTAAAATAAAAAAGTGTCACCCCTTCACTAAATCTGGGGTGATAATTAGAATCAATTTTTTTAACATTGGAGAAAACTTCTCTGAAACAGTTCCTTACTTTTTGACAGCTTGGTTAAGAATGTTTTAGAAGCTACTTCTGAGGCAAGTTTGTTTT
Organism: Toxostoma redivivum; assembly: GCA_013397375.1. Classification (NCBI taxonomy): domain Eukaryota; kingdom Metazoa; phylum Chordata; class Aves; order Passeriformes; family Mimidae; genus Toxostoma; species Toxostoma redivivum. Next base: position 567,999 of record VXBI01012583.1, on the reverse strand, counting down.
GCAAAAGATACATAAGGATGCAAGTAACAGTTCAAACATTGCTTTACAGTTCCACACTGCTCTATGGAGAAGTAAATGCCTTCTTAGACTGTCATATTTTAAATGTAGTATGGCAATTATACATGGAATCTGTTGTATTTCTGAAAATCAGTACAAAACTGATTGGATAAATTGCTGATGAATGAGTTTCAGGGATGAGAACTCAGTAAAAAACTGCATCTCAAACTTTCTCCTTACCTGTTTATTCTGCTTTTATTATCAGTTTGCCTCTTAATTTTTACACTAGAAACCGAACTTTTGCTATACACCATGCCTCAGTCATTTCAAATGTCACAATTTCTCTAGAATCAGCATCTTCCACTAAGCAACTGGTTCATACCTCTGCACTGAAAACTCAGTCTGATAAATATTAATTATTTTGGAAGCCTTTTAGATCATCATTGCACAGTAGTCAGAAATCTGGCAGAGTTGCCTATAATGCTGCTTGGTGTTTTTCTTTCTGACTCAGTTACAGTTAGCTCAGAATTCATGATAGGCTTCCTTCAGCAAAAGATCTCATTTTTGATCAAGTCATTAAGACTTCGACACACTCAAGCCAAAATCCAGATGTTTTTCAGGTATGCACATGAACTATCTCAGCTGCATTTCATCTACTGAAACAGTCACCAGCTCTTTAGGGACAAATGTGAGTGACAGTCTCCCCCGCCCCCTTTCCCTTATCCAAGATGGCCATGGAGCGGCTCTTTCTGCCCTCAGCTATGATGGCTATCATAACATTCTCATGGACTTCCTGCCCAGAAGAAGGATGGACACAGTTGGCTCCTGCTGCCCTCACCTAACATGGCTGCGAGGTGCTCTGCCTGCTTCAGCTGTGTGACAGCATTTGCAGAAACGAAGCAGGAGCTGACACTTCCTCCCTCCTCCTGCTCTTTCTCCTCCTCCTCTGAGCACAGCACAGCAATGAGCACTTCACACAGAACTCCTCATCTACCTGCTGCTTTCCACACTTCTGGGATGGACACCTCCTGGTAAGCAGCAGACACCTCATAAAATACCCATACAAAAATGGTATCCTCATTTCAGAATGCACTGCTTTCTCTATTTTCATCTTAGCCTATGACTCTGCCCCTGAAAACTTCTGAACACATCAGGCAATTTGAAATAGGAGTTAAAAAGCCTGAGGAATAACTACACCCACACAGCTCCACTGAGAGCTGGCACTCAGGCAGAGAAGGAATGGTCGAATTAATGTCCTCGATGAGCAGTGGGTACAGCTCAGTTGTTACATGAGCCAGTTGGCAGTGCCAAAGAGAACTAGAAAGGCAGCTGGCACATACAATTGCTTCCCTGTGAGACTGTCAGAGTGGGATTTTTCCAGGGAATGAAGAAGGGTTCAGGAAAATATAGTATGCCAGTGGCTTACATTTAAAATGATAATATGCCAGTGGCTTACATTTTAAATGACACAGTTATATTATATTATTATAAATACTTAGAACATCAGAAAAAGCTATCCACTGCTCAGTTTATTATTTTACCTGTTTCTCTTAGGCCCTATAGATGGTAATAGACCCTTTTCATCTCTAATTTTACCTTCAGCCTCCTTTCTCCACTAAACATGCACACAAAAATACAAAAAATTCTCTCAGAAACATTCTTTTCATTCCAACACTTGTAGTACCCTCTGTCCCCACTTTTCACACTTTGAAATTCCAAAGCGCTCTCAATTATTACTATTTTTGCAACTCATTCCCTCAAATGTAACTCCTAATGGACCTAAATTTATTCTCACTTTCTCCATCTTCTTTTTATATCTTTCCTTCACCCTTTGATTAGTTATGGCACCTTGTGTGCTGTAAGCAACAGCCATACTGAATTTCCACTTATTAAAAAAATTAGTAAAAGCAAATTATGATTATATTTATCAGAGCAGTACAATCTCATAAGCTGATGAAAGCCATGAAGTTATGTGCCAGGTATTTTTTTTCCCTGTCAGGAGAATTAAAACTACGGATAAGCAGTTCTAAACATTCCACCTATCAGTTGTTTGTCTTCACAAAGTCAGACTTGTCTTTAATCTCAGATTTCATTTCTCCATTTCAAAAACCAAGCAACAGCTTGGTTTTGTTGTATTTTTCTCTGGATTGTTGGAAGAAAACTAGTCTGTTGTGAATCAACCTTCCTTCCCCAAATCACAGCACAGTCAAAAAGAAAGGGAAAAAAAATGAAGACAGCCTTGAGATTTTATTGTGCTACAACTAAGAATGGACCAATCCTGCTTTGTCTCATCCACTGCACTGCCTTACCTTGATCACTGCTTTTCCCCTCATCCACTGCTGAAGTGCCTGGCGCAGCTCCACTCCTGTGCTCCACGGCTGCCAGCTCTTTCTGCCATCTCCCATATCCCTAATCCTAACACCCTGTCACAGGGTAATTATAGTGCTGGCACGACCCCAACATCTATCTTATATCAACAATTTCCATTTGTTTGCTTTACAGGGAATGATGGAATTAAAAATGTATTTGAACTGGAGAGACTCGTTCAGCCATATGACCTTGACAAGTGACCTTTCCTCGGCTCTTAGAAAACGGGCAAAAATATGACCTTGGATGATGCTCCATGGTGTAGTGCAGGAAGACACAGCACCAGTGCCTCCACCTCAGTCCTGTCCCTGCAGCTGCTGCTCCAAGAGTCCCCCTGCTCCAGCTGCCAACCTGCAACAAGACATGGCAGACATGGCCAGCATTCCTCCCGCCCCAGGATACATCAAACCACACTGCGGCTCTCTAGGCTTTTAATCTGGGATCATGAAACGACCAGATATACACAGGGAAAACAAGAGGATGTTCAGGACACTCCTGCTGTTTGTCATGCAAGCTCTGCTGAGAACGTGTCACCCCAGCTCCTCCTCTGAGCTCCGCACTTTCACAGAATCACAGAATATTCTGAGTTAGAATCAGATCATCGAGTCCAACTCCTGGGCCTGCACAAGGTGCCCCAGGAATCCCACCGTGTGCCTGAGAGCGTTGTCCAAGAGCTTTGTGAACTGGCAGTCTTGGGGCCACGACCACTTCCCTGGGGAGCCTATTCCAGGGCTCGACCACCCTCTGGGTGAAAAGCCTTCTCCTAAAATCCAACTTAAACCTCCCCTGACACAACTTCAGACCATTCCCTCCCCTTTATTTATAAGGGCTGACGGGCCCCGCTCGCCCCCTCCCTCCCAGAGCTGAGAACAGCGAGGGCAAACGAGGGCACGGGGCCGGGGCTCACTCACCTCAGCGACCTGCCCCGTGCTATCACGTCCCAGCCGTGCCCTTCCAGGAGGAGGAACAGCAGCCAGCNGCGACCGAGCGGGAGCGCCCGGGCCCGGCCGCCAGGCCTCTCCCGCCGCCGGGGCAGCGGAGCCGCGCGGGGCAGGCGGAGAGCGCGGGGGGGCGCAGCGGGCCCGCCTCATGCGCAGCCACCTGCGGAGGGGCTGAGCGGAGCTGCCGCCGCCGCGCCCCGCGCCGGGGGCTCCTGGCGGGCACTTCCCGGGGCAGCCCCCGCTGCCCGCCCCTGCGGAGCCGCCGCCGAGGGACGCACACCGAACCCGCCGCCAGCCGGAGCCACCGCCGGAGGAGCGACCTGTCAGGGCACCTCGCAGGCCGGCCCCAGGAGCCCTTCCCACGCGTTGGTTTGTCCCCGGGAGAAGGCGGGTTGGGAGCCTCTCCATGCCTTATCAAGTTCCTTATCTGAGCGGCTCCCAGAAGCTGTAGACCATTTCAGCTTTATCTGGTGGAGGGGAGAAAAACAGTGTAGCTCTCGCACTCCGTCGTAAATCGAGGACCACTTATTCTGCAGGGGTTTAACACACGAAGATGGTGAAATGCGGATTGCTGGGTGAACCAGTAGGTCCCTGTTGTGGAGCGAGGGCTTTGTATTCACCTTCCAGTTCCTGATCTGTGCCGTGTGAGAGAGGACGCTAATCTTCCTCCTTCATTCCCCTTCCCTAAACCTTTCCTTGCTTCCATGTTGCATTGGTCAGACTTTTGGTCAGTGTTGTTTACGGAAGGGGGGGGGGGAAAGAAGGCAGTCGAGGTTACAAACAAAAGTACTTGTATGACTCATCTACTTGGATTTAAGACATTGTATCCTTCTTTCACGGGGCCTTTGCTTCTCTCTGAAGGAATCAGATGCTTATTCCTGTTCTTCCAGAGGATGAATTGAAAGTTGTACGTTTTAGACTTATTTTGGGCCACTGCTGATATTATTAAGAGACATAATGAAATTTTTTCACTGGATTATTGCCAGAATTAGTTTACACACTGAAACAATGAGTTGTTAGGCCTCTCATACGATAATATTTGCCCCGCTTTAAGTTGCTGTGGAGGTGTTTTAAAAATTGTGGAGGACAGTCTGCATCAGAAGAGGCTCTCTTCATCTCTGGTTGGTGTGGCAACCACAATCTGTCCTCGATGCCTTCAGCCTTGGCCATCTTCACTTGCCGCCCGAACTCCCACCCGTTTCAGGAGCGTCATGTCTACCTGGACGAGCCTGTCAAGATCGGCCGCTCCGTGGCTCGCTGCCGGCCAGCCCAGAACAATGCCACGTTTGACTGCAAGGTGCTGTCCAGGAACCATGCTCTTGTCTGGTTTGATCACAAGACAGGCAAGGTAAGGTGTTTATTTACGAACACTGAAACTGCACATTTGTTTTAGCAAGTCCCTGTAGATTGCGCATCACTCTGGGTTTGCTGTAATAAATGTGGTTGCATAGGGCAGGAGTAAGATTTGTTTTAAAGTGGTAACTTTCCAGGTAAGTTGGTAATTTCTTACTAAGCAGAAACTTTGAATATTATGAAAAGTGTATAAAACTAACACTTGAAAATGGTTAGAGTACTGAAAGGCTTGCATGTGTCTTATTTATTATTGGAAATAGGTGATTTTGAGGTGAGTCATTCAAATGTGAAAGGACGTTGTATCAATATAGTGGTGTAATAGTATTTTTTTCAAACGCAGAGAAATTACTGTTGTATCAATGTATGAAAATTGATTGTGAGGAGCGTTGAAAAATTGATTTTAAAGAGATACTGTGCTTATTTGGCACTCTTCCTACTTGTGTTTTTGAAATTTTGTGGAGTATTTTGTTTGGTTCTGGTAGAAGGTTTATTACTGGCAACAGGAGGGTAATGGGTGGCATTCATGATATAGTCTTATTTTTAGTGATAAAGGTTTTAAAATACGTCCTATGCTCTTAACTGTTCCCCTCACAAGTCTGGCAGTCTTGTTAAGCAAAATTGACGGGTCTTGTAGTGCGTGTTTTGTCCACTAGGGATTGAACTGGGACAAGTAAAGTTGTTTTACTTAATGACTGTCAAATTAATTTCAAATATCCAGCGAAAAATTAACAAAGGGCAGACTACAGTTGCTCAGCACTGTATTTTTTTTCCAAATATATTCATGTTATGCTCTAGAACTTAACATTTTCTAAGTCAGCTGGTTTTTAGCTTCACACCAAGTCCTTCTATGAAATGCAATCAGTGTAGCTCTGGATTTTAAGAATAATATGGTCTGTAATTAATGTAGATTTTTTCAGTAGTATGACACAGCATGAGAAGCAGTACAACGCAGTCAAAGTTCTTAAACCTTCCATTATTAACTATCCTATGTTATGCAATACTTGGACATGATGGGACAAGACAAGCATTTAATTTCTTAAGGCTGGATTATGGCATGGCTTTCAAGTTACCTGCAGGTAATTGTGCAAACTGCTATCTGTATTAAATGTTTCATTAAGCATTTTGCTTTGGCTCTACTGGGTGTGTGATATGCATTCTTGGATTCTAGAAAACTTAAGTGCTTGAAATACTTTAAGTTTAGTCTTCAACCTTTCTTGTTTGACTCAACAGAGTAAGTAAAATGTTCCAATTTATTGTGCTGCTTTTAAATTAGAAAGTATTATGCATATAGCTTTTTATCAAAATTTCTTACGACTTATAAAGATTTTAAGACCCACACGTGCTCTATTATGGTTACAAATAGTCTGTCATATTCAAGATGGCTAATTTGACAAAGCAGTGAGTGTTGAGCAAGTCTGCTAACTGATAGACAAGCTCAAAAACCATCAGCTATGGGGATTTTTGTTTTTAAATTTCAGTTAGCTTTGACTTCTCTAGGAAAAAGTTTATATGCTTACTCGTTTTCTTTATCTATTTCAAAGTAGCAACTTAGTAGTAAATAAAAGGATTGTATTTGATAGTTCTTGAGATAACATCATGTGAAGATTTGACAGAGGTCTGATGAAAATTGCCAAGGTGGGCATCTGTAGCCATGGTAAACAACTAAAGAATGGGTTTGGGATCATGCCCTGGAATCCACTCCTCTTGCATGTTGGATGTGGTGTTGTAGAGTGTTTAAAGCACAAATGTAGCTATGTGGAGAATTTCAGATTCTGTGCTTGTTTGCTGGCTATATGAACTGGCTTTTCATCTGGCTGATTATTTGAATGGTAAATTGTGAGACAGTTGGCAGGGAGGGGGAAATGTACCATTAGAGATAATAAGTATCAAATGCTGTTGTGGAAAGGCAGGTGGAAGATACTGATAAATACGGGCTTGATCTTGAATCACAAGAACTACTTAAAAAAATCCTGTGGTGTTTTCAAAGTACAAACAAAACCATAAAGCTATGCCAGAACATTTACAAGAGGGAACATCTATTATCATTGTTTATGTAACTGCTAATAAGCACATCTCATTTAGGAAATTGTCATTATCCTATCAATGACCTATATTTAAACCTGCACAAATTCTCTTTGTCAGAGTATTTGTAAACATTTCTTAGAAGCTTATATATATACATTTATCGATTCTGGGGTTTTCGAAAGATGAAAGACCTTCAAATGTTAATTTAATATTGAGAAAAACCTTCAGATATTTCAAAATAGTTCGTGAATGATCTGGGACTACGGTTTCATAAGTTGTGGACTTTGGCAATACCAATTTCAGGCATTACCAGTCACTCAGTCTAGTCTCTGTGCTGCCTTTTGAGCTGCCTTTCAGTTTCATTCTAGTATTTTTTTTTTTCATGAGGGCTTGGAGTTTTATTTTGTTTAGTGAATCATGTGAGTGATCCTGTTTACTACATAGTCTGTAAGCAATTTTGTCAGCATTATCTGTAAGTAGGGGTAGACCCTGAAGAGAGGGAACATCATTAAGCAATGCCAATGAAAGTACTGCAGAAGTTTTTTCCTAAGGCAGAGGAAGGTATAAGCTGAAATATGTACACTAAGCTGAAGATAACCTGTTACATACAGTTGAAAGATGTGAATGTTTACTTTGTATAAAGACACATTAATTATGCATAGAAAAAGTTATTTGCCCAGGGAGATAGTGTCTATGTAACACCAGCATTATTAAGGATGAAAATAGAATGAGTTTTCAAGATTACCAATACATAGCAACTAAAAGAAGATACTTAAAGTTGGATTTGCTCTTTAAAATATTTTAAATATAATGTGTAAGCCTAAATATGTGTATGATAAAGATGGAAAGATATGGTGGTGTGATTATTTGTACTTCCTCTGTGCATAGTAATATTTTTGTAGACAACTAGTGCAATGCCTCTTCCTGCCTGTGTTTATAGATACAGTGTAACAATTCCTAGTTAACTGGTCAATTTTTTATGCAGTGATAACATTAGAATATTATAATTAAAATTCATTTTGATTTTATTTTTTTTAGTAATTACAAGTTAATGAATCTGGGTTTTTTTAGAGGTGCCTGAAAAAGTGACTCACTAGATATGTAGGAAGATGTTGTGCTGAGCATGGAGTGTTCCAAAAAGTGTGAATCAAAGCAAGAGAAAAAGTAGGCTATAGTTCAGAAAATCTAAATGTGTTTGTTCAGCTCAAATCACTGCATATGAGAAGAAACTCTTAAAAATTGTGTAACTGAAATAATCTTAAACTTGTTTTTTTGGCTTTTGCTGACATTTCTAAAAATAAGCAAGTGGAAGACCTTTGAGGATTTGTATGTGACTTCCAGGCTGAAATGCTTCTGACAGATGTTGTAGAAGCTCTTTGTAGAAACCTGAAGCTTCCGAACAGATATCCAGGTTTTCAAAATCTGGATTTATTCAGTGCCTGAGATTGTTGTGAGTTGCTATTATAAGTACCTATTATAGGGAATTAGTTGCCAGAGTTTACCAAAGGCTCTGAGAAACTTTGAAAAATAACGTATTTTCTTAGATAGAAAGCACTCTAAAGAACTGGTCATTTTTTAATAACTGAAAAAAAAGTGTAGGCACAAGTTGCTATGTTAATGGTAGCTAATGCTATTGTTTTCATTTAATTCAAAGTGGATATAAATTGAATTGGGCACATTCATATCTTGGTGACAGAAATGCTAACTAGTGTATCGAAATCCATAGTCCCTGTAATAGTAAATGAAATTCATTAACGTTGTGCATTATGGCTTCTAGACTTAAAGTATGTGAGATAAAAATAGTACAAAATACTTAAAGAAAACAAACACAAAACAGATTTCCCCCCCCAATAAAACCCTCAAAAACCAAACCCCAAAAGAACCAACCAAAAATCCAAGAAGAAAACCCAAAGCCAACGAGTCATACAAAACCCAGGAACTCAGAATAACCAGCCCAGAGGTACATCCAATTTAACGTGATCTGAAGAACACAGTGAAGTTTGCTCTGGTTATGTTTGGGATGATACCAAGCCTGTGAGTGTTGCTGTGGTGGGGCTGAGTTGATCTGCTCAAGGGCAGGGCTTTTGTCCACAGGGACCTGGCTATGCAGAGTGAACGGGCAGACAGGAGCCTTAGAAAAAATTTGGAGGCTGCATTTGGAGAGGAAGATCCCCTTGCAGCTTATTAGACCCTGTCTAGCATACTGCATCTGATTTTTGGACCACTAATGCAAGAAATACATTGACAAACAGGAATTGAGAGATTAGATTTTTTTGCTGTATTGTACTTGGGATAAAAGTAAATTGGTATGAAAGACAGCAAACAAAATTAGTAAAGAGGAAATATGTAACTCAACATTACATAAAATGTTTTGTGGATACCAAGAACTTGGCATGTTTCAGGAAAGCACAGAACATTTTCTTTGGACATTCTGTTTGTTTAGAAGTATTTTAGTAAATTTATCTTAAAAAACCAAGTGGGATATGAAAAATGATATTTGTAATTGCAGAATTTTGCTGGGACATTTTTTTCCTCCTGCTCCCAGTAGAGAATCCTGTGTGATACTCTGCCCTATTTAGTGTTGATCTATCTAAAGGATGTTTAGTTTCCCATGTATCAGTAGCACTTATTTTGATAGATACCATGTCTGTTATTTGTTTTTTCCTCTTACATCTTTTCAGCTTTCTGTTAGGATTGTTGTCCGAGAGATGAACAGATGTTTTATTTTTCAGTACTCTTGATGTTGCTGTATGCTTACAGTCTGCAGTGGAGACACTATCTTCCAAACACTGAATGTTTGTTCCAAGTGCCCTGGGGGACTGACCTGGGATTTGCTGTAATGCACTAAGGTGAAACTCCAGTGCTTAGGTGCTTCTGGTAAGAGGGTGATGCCCGGCAGCCCTTACATACACCTGTTAATATTTTTATGTAACTGCTTTTCACCTTGAATGAACCATCCAATTTTATACTGATATGATCATGAGAATAGGATGGGATAGGGAGCTCTTGCTTTTGACAAACTTGAGCGCCGTGATTTTAGGAGCCAGTGTAGGAGTGCGGGCAGCCATTTATAGTAGAGGTAAGTCAGTGCTGACAAGGATTTCCCTGCAGAGATACCATCTAGAGCCACTGCTGCAGAGTTAATACTGTAATTCTTGGAACTGATCCATTGCAGTCATGCTGCATCTATCCTGAGCCAGGAACACCAACACATTGATTAGGCTTTAAAAACAAACAAAAATCCCTTTTGTATTTGCAATGAGTTTTTACAAACCTCAAATGAATCAGGTTACTTAGCTGGAATGAAGGCCAATAAATGTGTTTTCCTTAGATCTCTTATGGGATGGTTTGTGTTTGCTCCAGGTTCCAGGCTTATAAATGCAATATCTTGCTTCCCTACACTTTGATTATATAAAATTGTTCTTGATTTTTTACTGTTTTATATGTTAGTTGGGCAGTCCAGTGATTGTTTGCAGGTGGATTTATATGGTGCTGGAGAAATACTTTGTCTTTATCTTCTCATTTTTCTTAATAAATGTGACAGCTTCATTTCCTTAGTTATCTAATGAAAGTAATTGAATTTATGTATGCTGTAAAGGGCCATGTGGGTGAGGAGGGTCTGTGTCACTGTGCTACTTTGGTTGTGTTGATTTGAGTCTGATCTAGCTAGAATTCTGTGAAATGTGTCGATACATACTCAGCTGTTTTGTTCCATTTTGGGTTTTGTAATTTCTTTTAATAGATAACATGAAGTGTGGAATCAGGACAGTGAAAAGGAAGGAAGAATGCTGTCTCCATCTCTATAGCTAGCAATTTTACAGTCTATTGCTGCTAAATTATACAACTATTTGTTGTCTCTGGATTTTCTTTTGAGTCCCATCAATACTTGCTTCCTGTTAATGTTGCTCACTTGCTGAGAGTTTGGATTATCCAAGAGCTCTGAATTTTGTTAGATCTTGCTGTGACCATGCAATAATATTCCCAACTTGTCTGTCTTTCCAGAAATATTTCTGCTTGTGGCAGAATTTTTGGAAGAAGGCTCAGCATTGTCACATTTTTGTTGAATATAGGCAAGTGTTTTTTCAGTCTGCTCTGGGAGTGGGAACATCAGGCACAGAGATGGGTTGGATAGAGTCATCTTGCAAGAAGACATATCTCTCTGCCAGAGGCCCAGAACAGTTTCCTTCTTGAAAAGGAAAATCATGGTGCTGGAGCCAGACAATCAATTGGATACAATTTTCCTGTTGTGTTGTACCAGACTTGTGTGTAATTGAGCAATGCCTAAGAGTTTATTTCAGTCTTGAGAAAGTATAAATAAATGATGAATTTCCAGCAGGCTTATAATAGAAGGTCCAAAATCCTGTAGTAACACTATAGTTAAGTGGAAAAACACAGAAAATGCTAGCAGGAGTTTGACCTTTTGTTTTGTTTTATTTGGGTTGTTTTTGTTTGTTTGGTTTTAATTTTACTTTTGTAAAAAATAAACGTAAAAAGTACAGGGATTGGTCAAAGGTAGTTTAGGGCATGAGCAATTTATAAGATCTTTGCAGAGCTAAGGAACATTACATTATTGACAGTTGAACTGTGGTGTGTAGTGAAGGGAAAGATATGGTCTTTATAGAACTTTTAGGTTATAAAAGAATATGATCCAACCGTTGGAAAGACTGAAGAATTGACAATGAAATGGTCTCAACTGCAAATGTCCTAATAGTGTAAAATAGGAGAACTTGTAACTAAATACAAAAAATACTGACAGTGTTGTGCTACTATTAAAGTAAGTTTTTCCCCAGTAGGAATATCTTGTTTAGTTTTAGTTTTCACATGATAATTTAAATGTGTTGAAAATCTGTATTGAAGACTTGCTGTAATAAATAAAGCATACAAAAACTATATAAGAACAGGAGGGTGACCTTTTGCTCTTGTGTTAAGACAATATTGAATAGAAACCTAAGAATTAAGTTATTAGTGCTGCATATTCTCATAATTACACTTCTAGTACTTCTTCCATAAAAATAAAATAAGTGCAAGGGCTTAAGATAGAAAAGTTATGGATGCTTGTAACCATGTGTTGAGCAATAGCCTTTTTAAAGGGAGGAATAGAAATGTTATGTTTCAAATCCGGGATGAAAAGCTCTGCAGTGGGCCAGATAGATATTTGTACAGCAAGTCCTTTTGAAGACATTTGGTACTGGCTGCTGCTATCTGCATATGTCATTACTCTTATCTGATGATGGAGTTTTTGCTCTTAAATGGAACAATTCCAAAGTTGTTCATTTTTTTGGAAGTTGTGTGAAATGAAGTTTAAAGCTTGATTTGTCTAAAAGCTAATCTTTGCCATAGTATCAATGTTCCCTAAGTGTTTTTTTTGCTTGTTTAACCCCACCCCATGATTAATGCTTAATTATATAGGTTAGAAGCCAGATCACTTGGTTCTGCAAAGCTGAGCATTTAGCTGCCTACCTTTTTGCCTTTTAATATCCTGGTGACCTTTCCCAGTAACTCGTGGCACAATTAACTGTCATTCTTTCTTTTTTTTTCCTTGTTAGCTGTGATAGTTATGCCAGAACTTATGGGCAATAGAATTGCAAATCAGTTTCTGTAGTATTACTTGTGATTTTATTCTGGCGTTGCTGGGTTTTGCACTTATACTGTTTCCAGGTGCTTGAAGAATCTGAAAGCTTTCAGGAGGCATAATGAATTTTTTGTAGTTCTTCACGTTTTGAACTCTGTTATTAAAAAAATAAACTTTATTTTTTTATATCTGATTGTGAAAGAATTGTTTCTGCAGCCAAGTTATTTTTGCAGGTCTGTGATCTCTCTAGATAACCCCTTGTTTTCTTATCATTACAGGGATTCCTCTTGCTAGATGCCAGAGGATTTTTAAGTTTATGTCAATATTAACACATACTTTTAAGGGACAAAGAATAAGTTTGATGAAGTTTCTTTTGTTTCTGTGGATTCCAGAACTTTAGGTCATCAAGTAGTTAGGGTGGTATCTACTTTGAGGGAAGTTAAAATACTGTGAACAAGGACAACAAATCCTATGACATGGATGAAGTGACAAAGGATAACTAAGGTTGGTGTGTACCTCAGGAGAGATTGTCCAGTCCAGTTTGCTGGTCCACAGCAGCTCTGATGTGTTGAGGTTGCTTGTGGACTTGGTAGAGGATTTTGTGTACAGAATTAATCCCTGACAGGAAATAAGCTTCTAAGGTCAGTGTCAGGCATATTAGCTGGTAGATTAGCCTGTGTTGCTGTTTTAAGTTATGTTTCTAACTTCCAGTGTATGTATGTATAGTTGAAATTTGGCATTGTGCTTACCTGGAGTATTTCTTAGATAATGTAACTTAAAATTGCCACCAAAATGTGTCAGGTAAATTTTAAAAGAATTTCTGGAGGAAAAGAAGCTAAATGAATGGCATAAGAATGTTCCTAGTTCCACTCCTAATTCCATAAGGGTGGAAATAATACAACACTTTCACTTACAGCTGTCAACCACTACTTCCTTTTTAAGAACTCAAAGGGGAAATTTTTTTTTTCAGTCTTCCTCTTTGAGGACTTTTCATAGAATGCATATTCCAGCACTTGTGAGAGAAAGTCAGGAATGCAAATTGTCCTGGAAAGGATATATTTGTTTTTGCAGTCTCTGTAGCTATTCGACATTAGGTAAAGCTGCTGGTTGTGCTGCTTAAGCCAAGCTTTGGTAGGTATATAAATATTGTCAGTGACAGTGAAGGCCAGTGATTTGGTCTATGAACAGAGCCCTTCCTGTGTAATTAAGGGAAGAAGTGATAGGCTGCTATTTATATTAATAATATGTTACCTGTAACATGGAAAGGCATGTGGATGTTCTAAGTCTATTTGAATGCTCTTTACCCATGGCGTCATTCTGATCTTTGGTTGCATTTATGAACGACTCTTAATTAGAAAGTTAAAAGTATGTGTGCTGTGTCTAGATAACTTATAACTTCCACATAATTAGACAAGAAAATGTTTCTGGAGGTTTTTGTACTTGAACAAATGCATTGCATCAGCACTCAAGGACGACCTTCCTTTCAAAATGCGTGTTTTGATTTTGTATCTCTGTACACATGCTGCCTCACTGACTGAGATCAGCACAGATTGTACATCCATCCTGTTGCAGCATATTGCTTCCTGATCAATCGAATGCAGATCTACATTCTAGCTGCAGATTGACCTTCCCTGACCCCATGTTCCAGAAGTGGGCTTGGGAAGGGTTAGGTAGGCAAAACACTGCACCAACAGAGTTGTCCTTTCTCTGAGCCACTCTGGGACATCCACATTGCATTCCTGGGGGCTCCTTAGGTCACTCTGTTCTGGGATTATTTTGCCTGTTTTGTCAGTGCTTTCAATAATTCTTGATGAAATGTCCATTTCAGTGGAAGAAAAGCACACCAGCAATAAACGACTGCACAGACAGGTGTTGAGCACACTACATTTGCTCAAACAGCTGTCAGGAGTGCGCTTTAATCAGTTGTGTCCATGAGCAGGTCTGAGGGCCATCTTTGCAGGGTTCTTTTGGTTTATCTATATGCTGTGTAGAGTGAGGCTGGTGGAGGTGAGCTCCTGTTTTCCCCTCATGCCTTGTATTTCTGAGCATTTGAAAGAGTATGAGCTGCACTTGCCTTTTTAATGCAGCCTTTGAAGTATGAGCGTTGTTTGCTGGCATCTTAAAAGAGGGAGGAGAAAGTTTATCTGCTTTCATAAACAAGCCTTTGGAAAGAGCTCTATAACCTTGCTTGAAGAAGGATTATGATGAGAGGAATGTCTTGTATATTTATTTTATATAATCACAAGAGGTAAATTCAGTTAAATGTGGCTTGTTTACAGTATAAAATACTTAGATACCTGCCTGCACTTGAGGCATAGTAAGGGTATTATCATTTAAATGTCTGAATTATGATAATTTACATACTTGTTTAACATGCTAGCAGTGTATGAAGCCAAATTTACAAGTTTTGAGGACATTATCATTTAAATAACTTGAGTTATTCCTTTTTTTCAAGTATTAGAGTGCTAGGTTCTAGAGAATAAGTATGGATGACTGTTCTTTATAAAGGTGTTAACAGGTTTTTTGTGCTTGGGTAGAGCTGTTAAAGATGTCCCGTAGCAGAAAGCCTGCATGACTTCTATCTTCCCCCAATGCTAATGAGAAATTGCATTTTGAAAACTGTGGTGGAATATAGAGTCTTTGTTATTTGCTGCAAAACTCAGAACTGCAATTCAGAGAGAACACTTGCTTTTCAGTTTCAGTTCTACTCTTTACAGGAATTTTTTCCAATTTAAAATGTACTTTCTACACTATTGATTTGTGTTCCTCCATGCTTTCTAGTACCTTTGACAGAACAACTGAAGCAAATAGCATAGAACAAGGTCTTGTCAGCCTACATTGTGCAGTGAAAATGTACCTTAGAAAATCCAAGGTCACGGAACCAACATGTTTTATGAAAATGTTGGTGGTAACACTAATTTAGAGCATGATGCTCTTGCCACCATTAGGCAATGTAATTGAACAAGAAGAGTGAAATGGAATAGGCAGCAAAAAAGCACAGTGAACCCCAACATTAGAGTAGGATGTTCCTTGTTTCAATTAGCTGATCCTCTCGAGGCCTAAAGCCTTTATAGCAGAGAATTCCTCTCTGTATTGTGGTTTTGTCAGTTGCTGGGTGGTAACTTCCTTTTATTTCTAATGTATGTATATTACCACTAGGAAATGTGATACTTCCAGTTGGAATTAAATTCCCTTTATTTTTTCCTAGTTGAGAAGGTGAAAAATTAAATGTTCTGCAAAATACTGACTCTAGGTGTTTGACAAAATTGAAGAAATAAGAACAAATGTATGGCAGAAAAGATTATGGGTGCACAGAATATTTCTAAACCAGTTGTTAAATGCCAGGTGAGCTCTTCTGCATAACTGGTCCATCATTCATCCTATCCTTCCCACGCTTGTGCCATGCTTGAAACAACTAAACTTAGACTTTAGCTCCCTTGTTTGTCCTCTGCAATGTTAGTGCTGTCTTCCTTACAGTCTTGGGGATGAAAAGAATTGCAGATTTTTAAGAGTTACCTGTTTTTCACAGTGCTTTCCCACTGGAGTCTATAAGTAATCCCAACTGCTGCTGTGCTCTTGCAACTGTCCCTTTCTGCAAAGTACAAACAACAGTGGTAAAAATTCCAGCTTTGTGCACCTTGCCTTTCTCTCCTGTCCAAGTGGCTTTGAGTACTTATGGTGATGGAGCAGCCAGACATTAGTCGATTTTGGGGCTGAAGAGAGGAAAATCAGGGGAAAGAGGAGTGCAATAAAAGGCTGGAAGAAACTTTTCTGCTTCTGTTTCTCATTCTTTCTAAATACAAGCAACCAGTTCTCAGGACACTTTCTCTGCTTTGAGCCTGGTAGCCATGGAAAGTGGCCTTCAGGTGCTCAGATGCTGTGAGGGCAGGAAGCACATCTGTATAGTTAGTTTGGAGAAGTGTTGAGATGAACTTCTTACCAAAACTGAGGCTGTACTGAGGATAAACAATTGGGTGAGAAGAGCACTGAAGATACCAGGGAGTTTGCATGGGAAATTCTACGAGGATGGGATAGATACAAGGGGATCAGTGTTACAAGTGGATCAAGTGATGCGGAAGGGAATATTGAAACTGAATAGCAATTGAAGTCACAATTGCACACTCGAGATTGCAAGTTGCCCTTTTTGAAAAAAAAAAAAGAAAAACCAACGGGAAACATGTATTGCTACTTCTGCTTTTTAAATTTACTTGTACCTTTAAGCGCGGATGCCCAAAGAGCAGTTTTGCACTATTGAAAAATGATCGTAAACGTTACAATTATCATTTAAGGTAACCAAGTTTTTTATTGGTGATTTTCTGTGTTGTGCTGTTAGAGTATTTAATTTTAAAAAAATGCTTACTTAAAATATTCTTAGCATGTTGAAAAGAGCCATTGTTATGAGCAGTGCAGGGATGGCAGTTGTGAGGAACTGTGTTTGTACTGAAGTAAAGTATTTCCAGAGCAGACGGATATTTTTAATTTTTTTATTGAACTAGTCATGTAGTTGGAAGATGGGTCATCTTCCATGAAAGATTTTAGGGAAGACAGTTTCAGCTCTTTATATAAAACTGTTGTTAGTGAGGAGTGTGCTGTCTCTCTGCCATATTTGAGGCACCTGCTTTTGAGCACTTCACCTGATTTTAATTGTGACTTGCTAATGAGACTATTCCCTATTAAAGTTCAGTAGGTGGTTTTGGTTTAAGTTGAAATAGCAGCATGAAAATACTTTTTGTTTATGTGCTTCTGTCACAGCTAAAATACTTTGTATAATACTTAATGTAGTTTTGAATATGTTGCTTTATGAAGAAGTCTACTAATTCAGTTTGCATTTTAATTGATACTGGGATAAGTGTTTTTATCCTTGAACTGGCAACGGTAACTTACTATCTGTAAAATGTAAAAGCTCTAGTGGTTTTCTTTTGAAATTAATGGAAATTGTTTTTTTTCTTTATTATGTTCATTGTTTGGTTGGATAAAGTGACTTAGTGACTTTCTTCTTGTGAGTTTTTTGTTTGTTTTGGTTTTGTGCTTTTTGAAATTTTATTTGTCTGTTTCTTTGTTTTTCTTTTTTTCCATGGCTTAGAGAATGAATCCTCCTAATAGGCATTGAATTTTTAGTTGAAAAGTAGTACAGAAATTTTAGACAAGACTACCAGTAACTTATTGCAGTTCAAGTGATATTGAGGTTCCAGGAGATTCACGGACTTGCCATAGACACACTTCTTTATGGGTTGCTGACCAAAATCTTTGTCAGTCATACACAGCTGGTAAGCTTTTAGAAAGAGAAGAATGAGAGAATGAAAGGTGTTAGCTGATCCTGTGTGGAGTTTTGTAGTTTTTCTTGTCTAACCAGCAAAGAGGTAAATGTTTTGCATGCTATCAAAGAGTCCACTGCAAGAATACTTCTGTTGTAATTTATTGTGGAATATTACTGTCAAGTGACTTATTTCTGTAAATGATTATTAATTTTCTCTTAAAGTAATAAGGAAAAAATGCATTAATAATTTGTACATGGGTTATTGTGTATATGGGTGACTGATAAAATCTAGAAGGACTGTAAAAATTAGTTTATTAAAAATATTTAGGTACTCATAGAATAGTTAGGAATAAAGATTGAACTTCAGTTGCTTTTAAATGCCTACCTTTTTTTGCTTTTAGAATAATAGTTGTGTGAGTTCTCTTGGGATTTTTCTGTTTTGTTACTCTGAACTATTAATGTGGTTTGCACAATTTTGTTTACTAGTTTGCTGTTTCTGGTACTTAAGTTTTCAAGCTAAACCTTTCAAAGGGAAGTGAAGAAAACATCAACGTTCCTGATATGCCTGTTAAGAAACACTGAGGTTGAGAAACAGGTGGCAGAAAGCTGCTGGGTGGTAGTTGATGATAATGTGTCATGCTTTGCATTAGTTCTGCTTGGCACTGGATGAGTGGATGGTATTGGAAGTCTGGAGACACTCAGCTGCTGAGTCTAGAAGATGGCAAGTCCATCCAGTTTGTGCAGTCAGGAGGTAGATCAGCTGCTCAAGTTGTCCAGTTCTGAATTAAGTGAGAAAAGTATAATGTAACAAGGTAAATGCCTTTGTTAAGAGCACGTTTATTTTATCTGACTTGAACTAATTTTTAGAGATAGAGAAGTAAGCCCCGAAATAAAGGTACTAAAAATGCACTTTGTTTGTCCCATGAGAGCTTGTTAAGGATTAAATAATATACTTCAAGCTCAGAAGTTTAGCACCCCTTTGTTTTTAAGGTACCTTGTTGAATATTAGAGAGTACGAGATATTCTATGATGTTTTTCCAGTCCCTTGTGTGCTTTGCACGTGTTGCTGTTGCGTGCTGGGAGGGGACTGTCTACACTCAGTTCCACCACGTGTCTGTGAGGGTTTTGTCTATTCCAAAAGAAACCAGAACATATAAACAGGGAGAACGCTGGAGGTGTCCTGTGGTGCAACTCTTGAAGTGGATGTTAGGGAGAGCACAGCAGCTGTGGACTGCACAGGCTGTGTTTCCAGAATTGCTGTGAAACGTTACTGCTCCCACCAAAGACCTGGTGTGAATGGGGGAACTTGGTGGGATGTAAACTATTCGAAATACAGAGAGAAGAAAGCAGAGAGCTGACTCCTGACACTTCCCTGGAAATGTAGATGGGAGATAGTGAGTGCAGCCAGGGAAAGTGCTATGCAGTGGAGCCAAGAGATCTGTAAAGGCTTGAGGTTGTGTGTGTGGTACTTTGCTGCTGCAGCCTGTCAGTTAAGAATGCCTAAAATACAGCTGCTTCCTCAGCCCCGAGGAGCTCCTGTCAGGAGGTGATTTTAAGATCAAGTAGGAGAAGGACTAGCTTACTTCTGTGGCAGACAGACAAATTCCTGTCTACTTAGCAGAGCTAGGTGGGAAGGTACTTTCATGTGAGAGGGCCTTGACCTTTACTTATTTCCTGGATCTCTTAGAGTTTGTAACTTCAGTGGATAGTCACATGAATTTGTGTATAAGCAATCAGGAGAGCTGTTAGTGATCTATATACAAATTTCATATTCTATTTCTATTGTAACAATAACATCTTAATTGTTTTAAGCCTGACTGGGCAAAGTTTTGAAGTGTTTATTCTGGTAAACACTTGAAAATTCATCTAAAAAACTGACACAGAGTTGTTTGGGATTTTAAATTTTTTTTTCTTTTATGAAACAGTGCAAAGCTGTAATAATTCAATGAAACATTCTACCAACCTGCATCATGTATTGTGTTTGGTATGCCTAGTATTTGCTTAAGACCCAAGTTAACTACTTGGCTGCAGAGGAAAATCTTTTTCCAAAAACTTTGAAAGAAGAAATAGGGACGCACATGTTTCTCTTAAACTTATGTTTAACCATGTTGCTCTTAATGCTGCCAATTGCCAGTGGCCCAACCTATTTTCCTTTGAAACAAGCTTTGGATAGCATCTAATTCTAATTTAAGTTTATTAAAACTTTGTACTAATAGTAGACTAATTATAGGTAGTGTAAAAGTCTTGCTGATTTTCCTTTAATCAAAGTGTAATCTTGTCTACAGCTGTATTAAATTTAAGCTTGGATGACAAACCTCTTGGTATGTCAAAGCTTATTACTTAACAGCAGACATGTTTTTTGTGGGAAGGCTGTGTTTGTACTGGGAGTGCAGTTTGAATGTTATGTGAACTTAATTTGAGGGCTCATCTGTTTTGGTGATACATAGTACAGATGTTTTTTTTTTCCATGGAGTAGATGGGACTGATTTCATGCACAGTACCAGTGCATTGCCACTATTATTAAGTGTCATCATTTTTAATGACAAGCTTGCTGAGCTTTCTTCCATATTTTGTTTGGACTATAGATTTTGAAATAATTCTTCAAATATTTTTGTTTTGAGCTTCTAGTGTATGTCCTTCTGTCAGTTGGGGTTTTTTATTTTAGTAAATGACTCATTCTCCTAGTTTGCTTTGGTTTCTGGACCTTGTTTTCTGTTCTTCTAAGAGCATAGAATAATGAATTGTAGCAGAATTTAATATATTAAATGTCAAGAATACATTTCGACAAAGGGCTGTCTTTGTGCAGAAGAAGCATAAATGTTCTCAGAACAGCAATTTTTGAAAATGCTAGTTAGACACAAAAAAATCTTCATGTTAATTCCGGTTCTTTGCAGCATATGGCAAATTTCTAGCTAGATACTTTTTACCATTGATTAGAAAGTTCAGTTTCTATGTTTAGTGGGAAAAGCCTTTGGCAGCATTCTGGTTTTTACTTATGCTTGCTTATTCTGGGTTGAACTCCAGTAACTTGTGTAATTTCAGTATCAGGAACACTGAAGCTGAGAAACCTAATTTTCAAATTTGAGAAGTACAAGAATTGTTAATGTGGATGTTGAAATGCAGAAGTAGTTTCTCTGGGAGGCTTTAGACTGTAAAGATGGAATTAATATTATAGGCAACCTACAGAATATGTGGGTATATTCCTATAATTAATGGAAAATTCAGTATTAGAAAAAACCTTGAACAATCAAATCTTCATAATATAAACAGTCTTCAGCTGTAGTTTCTGCTCTGTTTTGTGGCATTGGTTTTGCATTACTCAGCCTGTGCAGTGTGTTGTGTATCGTGGCCTTGCCCTCTAGTGGCTGTAGCTCAACTTTAAATAGTGAACAGAAAACGCATTTTCGTGCTTAGGGAAGAGACTTGGAAAAAAAATCTTATGGTGGTTTAAAGAATAAATCATCGGGGGAGGCTATTTCTTCTTGCACTGACAATCTAGAACCTCTGATGCAAGAAGACGTTCTTTTTGTACTTTGAAATTTTTTGTCTGTGCTCTAGCAGGAAATATGGCACATTTAGAATAAAAATTTGTAAGGTTTGAATAATGACTTTTCAGAGGGATGGACGACCACTCCTTCAGCTGAAAGGGTGTGGGATTCCCAGCAATACTTTGCAGTTCCCCTGCTCCTAATGCCCACTGGCAGATTTGCACTGATGTGTTCTGGGTGCGTTTCTATTGACAAAGAGATTAAGAGATTTGGGTAATTGGTTGTTTTGTGTGTGTTGTTTTTTATTTTTAGCTTGTCTGAAGAATCACATTCATGGGCACAGGTGTTACCAGTGTAACATCCTTGATGACCCTGATGGAAAACAGCTGTGTCTGTGTAGAAAACTATCTTGGCAAGTTTTGCCATGTTAGCAGCCTGTCTAATCTGTAAATCCAGTGTACCTTGTGTGTGATTTTTGCCCTTGACTAAGGTGTATGAATCGTGAGTCACCACGTTTGATACTGTAATTACCAGATCTTTGAACACCTTATCTGCCCTCTGCCCATTTCTCTGCTGGGGTGGTTCTGACATGAATCCATGAGAAGGTTGTTTTGAAGCCAGTAGGACACAGCTAAAGAAATGTCTGATCAATATTCTGTAAGATTGCCTATCAAAAATCAGCTCATACATTCTCTCCCATTGCTGGCTGACCCATCTCCATATGTGGATTTCTTAAATTTAAAATAAATCATCTTTTTGTTTATTGTGAAATTGTTGGTCTCAAAGGAACACCAGAATAAGTCAGCCTTTGTTCATGAATCTAAGTGTTTAATTACTACTTCCTTTGAAAGTCCTGATTCAGGAATGCATTGCAAATAAATACAGCCTCCTCCCAGGGTATTTTTGCTCTCACTTTGTTGGAGGTATGGCTTGGCAGTGCCTTGAGTACAAATATTAAACTCCCAATTGTCAGATTTCTCCTCTGTGCTGGCAAATGGATTTTCCATCTTCGGATGGAGCCACACCCATCTCTCTAGGTGTTTGGTTTCCAGTTAATTGCATTTGCTCTCTGCATGGAATGCTGAAGTTCAAAACACAGAATGAAAATAAATTAAATTTAGTAAATTTTTTTAAAGTTTTGGTCTGTCCTTGATGCAGAGAAGTCTTTTGAAAAGCAAGGAGTGTATTGTTCTGGTGATGTGTTGTTTTCAGTATAAGGAACTGTGTAGTGAACTCTCACTACACTCTATTTGGGTAATATTTGTGGTTTGGACCTCTTACAAAGAAATCCTGTTTGACATAATTAAAATTAGTGCAGTTTCATTTGTACTAAGGCAGTTCCCTTCAGTTAGGACTTGTACTTCTGCATCTTTATTGGCTGCTTTGAATTTATATCACAGTAGATTTAAGTTTATTCTCAGCATGGGCATTTTAGCTGTAGTTTAGCAATGCACTGAATGTTGTTTTCCTTGTGGCACTTGTGCTCTATGAATTAATAGTTCAGGAGCAGATGGTGACAGAAAGCAAGCGAACATTGCTTTGTGAAAAGGAGATGTGAATTAACTAGGCTGTCTGCAGGTGTTTGTTTAAAAAAAACATACTGTAGTGATATTAGACAAGTCCTTCTGATGGAATATGTCCCTTAATAAAAGGGAGAAACTTTCCCAAACTTTTCAGGCTATTTTGAGAGATTTTATGTAGAGAGAGAATACCAAACCACTGCTGCATTGCATTTGGAGGTATCTGTGAAATCTGATGTGGTTTTTCTTCTTTATCTGAATGTGTGATCGCTGGGAGTTTTCTCTGCCATAAACCAGCAGCAATATGGAATTAATGATAGTGGGTAAACACAGTGTCTTGTGTAGAAGGAGTAGAAATGAGAAATAGTTTGAAATAGTTTCAACAACTCCCTTTACTCTCTAAGCAGTTGAAAAGTCAGCATATGAGAAGAGATTCTTCTGTGCCAGGAGTAGAGGAGCTTTGATGTAACGATTAACTAATTTATCAACTTAGCAGTGAGTAGCAAGACAATTAAGAAGCTTTTGCAGTTCTGCACCTGCCTTGAAATGTCTGGGGTTATGTTGGGAGTTGGAGTTTGCTGATAAACTAAGAAGCTGCCTCATAACCTTGTGCTTTTGTATAAGTAGTTCATCTCTTCTGGTGGAGTATCTGGTAATCCTGGCTTCTGTTGTGGTTTTTCTCCAATTTGCTTGCAAATGAAAATGTAATTGTTTGCTTATAGAAGTTGATTAGTGCAATTTTCTTAAGGAAAATTTCCTTTTCAATTAATTTTTTGCTAGTTATTTAGTTATCTTGTTAGCTCAAGATTTTTGAGGAAGCAGAAACAATGGATAATGTTGGTGTTGGATTTCTCATTCTGAGTATTTACTGACAGATACTGAAAATATTTCAAGATTGCTTTTAAAAAATCATTTTGTTTTTCATTTGTTTTCTTCTTTTTCTGTCATTTCTGGTTATTCTTCAATGTTTTGCCGTTAACAGAATTAATTTGGTTTCTTTAGTAGGTGTTACAGAAATGTAGTTTTAGTTATTGTTTATGCAAGGTTCTAATAAGATCAGTTAAAATTTAAAGACCAGGAGAGATTTATTCTTTACCTCTGCTCTTAAACTAGGGCAAAGCTCTGTCCAAACATGACAAACCTCTCTTTTTGTCATACTTTTCAGTGCAGCAGTTGGAGACAAAACCACACTTTATTTTGGTCTTGCACTTCATTAGGTTGGCCAAAGAATGTGGACTATCAAGTTTAAGCATTTTTTGATTGTGAATTTAAGAATTAAAATTTCTGTTTTCTGGATAGTCTCAGTGTTCTTCACTAGTGCAGAATATTTATGGGTGCTTTTGCCTCCTAATGGTAAGAGGAAATTGCAATAATACTTTACAAACCTTTAGGAATATGTATGAAACGTATTTGAAAAGAAATTAAGATTGTATATGAGAATCTGCTCTTTGCAGAGCTTACTTACTTTATCTGAATACATGTGTCCTACAAATACAGTCTTTGGGAATTTGTACAAGTTAACTTTACTTATTGCAAAGTTTGAGTGTGTCATGTTGCCAAACTTTAATTGCCTTTATTGGAGTAAATAATAGCGTTTAGCTTTCAGTCTAGTTTTGTAGGAAAGTATTCCCATGAGGGCATCAGGATTGATGAGTATATTTCAGCAATATTTTACACTTAGAAGTAATTAGCCTGAAGAGGCCTGGATTTCTGGGTAATGGCCTATTAGGGTGTTTTATTTCTTTCTTTTAAAGCTGCATTAAGTTGCAGTATATTTCTGTAGTTGATTAATATAGAGAACACAGTAGCATTAAGTGAAACCTCGAAAAGTCACCTTGGCCATATGTTTTCCCCAGGGTCCATGTTTGGTGTGAGATAGAAGTTGAGATGAATTATACAAAGTAATCACAGTGTCACAGTGATATATGATATGTAGCTGTACAAATGTCTTCTGCAACAAGTGGCTGAGCTTCTTTACTGAAATAAAGCAGAAAACTTATTTGCAAGATGTACGATTTCCTTCTAGAAACCTGTTTTTATCAACTTTTTACTGTTTTTATGAGTACATTGCACAAGTCAGTGTTTTAATATGGAGCAGGAAAAAGTTCTTATGAATTCTCTGGATGTTATATAAGATATTGTAATCTCTGACAGCAGTAAGACAAAATAAGTCTCTTCTTTATATTGTTTTAGTAGTCTGATGAGTCAATTTGAGCATCTTGGAATGATGTGTGAGTAATCATTTCCTGGGAAGCTTTCTGTTGATTATACTGTATTGTTAATGTATTTTAGCTTTGTAGTTGAAGCAATGATGTGCCTTAAAATTCTCTCAGCATTTTCAGGATGGAATTAAAATGGTGCTTGTGAATTTTTATGTAGGCTGAAAACTCAATTTCCTCAAGAATATTGTATATAACTAGTACTGAGTTGGGTAATTTTTTTTTGTGGGAAACTTTTATGCTTTGTCTATATTCAGAATGGACTTGCATCTTTTCTGGAAGTGTTAATATCCTTAATCTCTTTTGTGATTCATGTACAGAAGTTTTAAAGCATGATGTATGTGAAGGAACAGACTTTCACTCTGCTGAGAAGAGAATAAATATAAAATTCTTCTAGTTACCCTGAAGCCATCCAGCACTTGTACCAGAAGGCTGATGCTCAGAAATTTTTGTGAGCTGTGAGGACAAATGTTAGGTAAAAGAGACATTCTGAAGAGTAGTAATTAGTAACTATGGTGACAGATGTCTCACTGTAGCAAGTCAGTCAGCTATAAATAAACCAAATTACTTGTAAATTAGAACTCTTCCTCTACATCTCTTCTTTTTAAAAATAGCTTTTTGCATCAAAACTTAGTGACACTGATGTGTAGAGAGAGAGATCTATTTTTGTGTGGTGGTGTCACATTTTGTGGTAAAACATTTAATCTTTAAGTTTTTGGTGAGTATCTATCTTGTCATTCTTCTTTTGACAGTGAATGCCTTTTTGGATTATTTGAATAATCTAGGGATAGATTGGCACTCGGGTAGATGAGCAACTTCTGCCTTTTGCAGTCACTTCGTTCTACACCCTGTGTTTCCCATAGAAAATTTTATTTAGAAGAGGAACGAATATTTTATATTGTGCCTGGGATTGCTTTTGTTTACATCCTTCATCATGAATCTTCTACCAGAGTGTACTTTGTACAGAATTTTGAGGAGCATTTTACAGAACAGTAGGGAGTACAGAATTTTACAGCATAATAGGGAGTGTCCAGGACGTGTTCTTCTCTGACTTGGTGTTGCACTGCATTTTCCCATTATGGAATGTGATTGCTGGGAGGTGTTAATTTCACAACTGTCAAGTTAGGCTTGAAATGTTTGTTTCTAGAAAATAGCTTGTCTTGTGTACTTGAATGCTACCAGTTCTGCTGAAGGAGGGTGAAGGCAAATAAGTTAGCAAGGGTTAGCATCCTTTGTGATAATGTTTGCACTCTCATTGGTTGTGCACAGTCATAGCTTTGTTTTCTGCTTAATCTGTTACTTCAGTATTGGTATATATGCTATATTTATATAACTACTGGGTTTTTTTTCTAGATATTTACTTGTTTTAGGCGTTCGGAGCATTGATAGTTCCTTTTGAAAGTGAAGTAATCTGCAAGTGAGTTAGTGATATTCATACAGTTCTGCACTGACTGATGTTGAGGGATTCAGGAATTGTAATGCAATTTGTTTACTTATATTTTCACAGAATGGTTCAGATGGGAAGGGGTCACAGTGGTTCATCTGGTCCAGTCTCCCTGATCAAGCAGGGCCATCTGAGAGCATGCAGCACAGGATTGTGTCCAGGTGGTTCTGGAATATCTCCAGTGAGGGAGACTCCACAGCCTCTCTGGGCAACCTGTTCCAGTGTGCAGTTACTGCAGAGTAAAGAAGTTCTTCCTCATATTCAGGTGGAACTTCCTGGGCAACAGTTTCTGCCCATTGCCTCGTGTCCCATTGCTTGGTACCACGGATTAGAGCCCAGCTTTATCCTCTGACACCTGCCAGCAGATAATGATTGACATTGGTGTCTATCATTGGTTCCCTTCTCAGTTGTCCCTTCTTGAGGAGGCACAGCCACAGCTCCCTCAGCCTGTCCTCATAAGAGAGACTCCAGTCCCTTAATCATCAAACCTCTGCTGAACCTGCTCCAGGAGCTTCATGTCTCTCTTGGACTGAGACACCCAAACCTATATTTTATGAAAAAACATGTATTTCATGAAAGCAAGGATGATGTAGGTCATGGTTTCCTTAATTTTCTTAATTCAGCTTGAGACAATTGTCTCCTAATACAGAGAACTTCAGATTCTGGTTGTGAACTGTACTTATAAGTACTTATGTAATTTATGTACTTATTCTAACATACTACAATTGACAGAAGTCAGGTGGTTGACACTGTAAATGCAGCCTGTTCTCTGCCATTCTGTTCTTGACTGATGCTGCTGCTGTGGGAGGTGTGAGTATGTGCCTTAGGATTCAGCTTCTAAAGTTTGCTCAATTTTAGCTCAGGTCATTGTTACATACCAACCAAGTTAAGCAAACTGAAAGTGGTAGTAGTTTTGAAACTGCACTGGGTTTTCAGCTCTCCCTGCCATCAAGCCAACTTTGCTGCTTTCTGTGGTGGCTAAGGAGCAGACAACCTACCACCATCCTCATTCCTGTTGTCCAATACCACATGTGATTGAAGAAACCAGTCTGGAATGATGTAATGGTTGTGAAAGGTGTGAGGGACTACGGGTTAAAGTTGAGGGCAGCAGTGCATAGTCACACAAACCTTTGGACACAAGCAGTAGAGATTTTTATTCTCATTATCATGTACACGCACAAAGTTTTAATTGTGAGCATGGGTTTTTGCTTTTGTTTTAAACTAGAGGACTTGGATTGTGATATAGTTTGAGGTCTTACACCTAAACTTTTAGCCATCTTCTGTCATTCTCTTAAGTATGAATTACTTGGAAAAATGCAACAATACTACTTAGAGAATTAGATGTGATAAAAATAGCTCAAACCATTTGAATAGCATATTTTTAAGCTCTGTGTAGCTAGTTGTAAAAGTGAATAATAGAAAGAATTGCTTAATATTTTTAGTAGCCTTTCTGTTAATAAATACCACTTTCTAATGCAAGTAAAAAAGCATTGTAAAATAAATGTCTGATATCCTCTTTCTGAATTTTCAGATGTAAAGTAGATTATCTGTACTTAAAGAATAATATAGAGTTATTGACTAATACTAACCGTGGGTCGTGAGCTTTTCACCTTCAGACAAGCAAGCAAATGTGTGGTTTGAATACTTATTTAGAAAATAAATGTGATGCTTAAATGGGCACAACACATAGGAGATGGTATTAAGTCTGCGAACATTTTTTTTTTTTCTTTCCTGTTAAGGATTTTAATATGCCAGAATTTAAAGTTCTGCTAGGTGTAAGTGTATCTGTAAAAGTCCCTATTTAAAATAAGCATTGCAAAGTCATATGTCAAAAAAAGTCTGCGCTGAAATGTTCACGGGTACAACTTGAACGTTTGCTTTGTTCTGTTGAGAAAGGTGACATTTTGCTATTGAGGAGGACTAGAGCAAGTCAGGGTTGTAGCCGAGAACATATTTTATGCACAGCAAATCTGTTGGTGTCTCTCAGTGCTGGGCATTGCCTTTCTGCCTACCTAAGGTGCTTCCTCTTCCACAAATCTATCTTCTTTTCCTGTCATAGTCCCTGTGTCCTTTTCAGGCAAAGCCTCTTGACCACTCACACAAAAGTTAAGCTGAGTGACAGGGCCTACAGTGAACTTCAAAGCACTTGAACAACCAGAATATGGCAAGGAACACAGTGATTAATATTTTATAGCACCTCAAATAATGCATCTAGAAAGGCCACACTGTGTTTATACCCGGGCTCAGTTATGCTGGCACAAAGCTGCTTTTACTGGCACAGTTTATTTTGCTTGACAACAGGTATGAGCTACCAGCAGGGTTGTCCTGGCAGTACAGACAACAAACCCTCAAGGTGTAAACAGACACAGGAACAACTTGGTCAGCAGAGGATAATATTCCCTGCTGTCCTTTCACCTCTACCCCTTGGAACTACTGGCAAGTTTGGAAGGCTAGCATTGGATTCCTGGGGATAGCTGAAGATTTTTATCTTTTCTCGTCAGTGTAGCTGGATTTACATTAGGCTTACACTTTGAGTTAAAAACACAGTGACTGTTTTTGTTCAGTGCTATATCAAAGAATGTTAATTTTTATCCTTTTTAAAATTATTATTACTGCATAGAAAAAGTGGCAAAGTTCATTATTTTTTAGAAAAGTTGCTGAAAACTACTAGCATGTTTTGCTTCGCTTGAGAAACCCAATACTTACAGTCCCTGAAAAGCCAACTGCCACTCCTTCACTTTGTTCAATCTGACTGGAAATTCCCTTTCTACACAGCTGGTTGCTTTTAGTTTCATAGTGCGTGCCTGTCTGGGGTAGTTAGAATAATTTTAAAAAGGAGTTTTTGTAAGAACTCAAAAGCTAATGGACTAGTTTTGTATCTGAGTTGAAGGAGCAGGGGTTTAGTAAGCAAAGAGCTTACTAAATAAATAAGATCTATGTGTTTAAGAAACAGAAAACTAAATAGAAAGGCAATTTTGCTTGATGTACCCCACCCTGTGAATTATGCTTGCTTTTGGAGACAAATATTTCTACTTCCTTGATAGGCGGGTGGAGTTAGGCAAGTGAGAGGAAAGGAATTTAGGATCTGTCTAAGCAGACCAGAATGAGCAACTCAATCAATTGGATCTGGAGATAATTTAGCATTTGAACTTCTCTATCTTACAGCCAAAGCACTGACCCGGAATTCAGTAAGGTTTGCACAGTGTACTGCTAGCAGAGTGCTGCTTCCAAAATGAGAAAATTATCAATGTTAAGACTTCAAATAAGATAAAATAATCTTGTAACAATATGAAAGAAAATAATTTCTAGCCACAGTGTGACAAATATTGGCTATTTTTGTTTCACCGTGGTATATATTGTTTTAAAGTCTTTGACTTTGCATAGTTGGACTTGTGCACAGTGTACTTTGTTTCCTGGTAGAATTCTCAGCATACAATGAGTAAATTAACTCAGATGCATTACTGCTTAGTGAAGTATTACTCCAGGGCAAGTATTCCAATTTCTAGATCCCTATTTACTTGCTGCTTTTGAGTATTAGCTTTAGTACTCAGGGGGTACATTTATAATGCCTGCATTAATTGTTCCATGATTTAGTGTGAGTAGGGGAAGAATCTTTCATCGTTAACTGCAGCATTTTATGATTTAACTGCTCTGGCTGACAGCCTTGCTGCCCCTTTGTGGCAGTAACCATAGCAGAAATGAAGCTGCCATCTCCTTACTGGTTATAGTTCATAATTTGACAAAATAATTTAAATCTTTCTGGTTCAAGCTAAAGGTATAACAGGACCTTGAAGCTCAGCAGCTGTGTGTACTTGTTTCACGAAGGAAATAAGAGGTGAGAAAAAGAATGGTAAACTAGGAGATTCTGAAATTGGGGTTCTTTTTCTACATTAGTTGTTTGGGCAGAAAATTTATTTAATTATTTAACAATTATATTTATTTAGTAAATAAATATATTCATTTTTTACTTTGTGTAAAAGGCTATAGCCTACATTTTGGTGCTTATTTACTTAATTATTAATTCAGCTATGGAATGAGGCTGAAATAGGTTTAATTATATATGATGGTTTCTTCTTCCTGCTTTTTTTGATTTTGGAGTTGTTCCTCTTCACATACTGAATCTCACATCTCTCTGGACAAACTGCCTCAGTTTTACAGCAGTTCTCCTCACTGTAGTTCTTGAATAATTGCCCTGAACTGCAGTTTCAAGCTGGGTTAGATGGAGTAGCAGTAATGTGCTCTTAAAATGGCAAAGGATGGCTGTACATAGTAATAGCAAATATTAGTATTAAAAAGCTGGTCAGTTGTTTCTTTCTTTAGTTCTACTGTAATTAAATCCAGGTAATCAAATCACTGAACAAGTGTGCTACTTTCTTTTCAAGATTTCTACACATCTTTGAGCCCATATTTTACCTTCTCTGAGATCCTTCAGAAGTGTCTCATCCTGTGTCAGGCCTGCATATGGCTTGGGAAAGAAAACACTTCATGGTTTTCTCACTTGTCAGGCTAATTAAGGAGTTTTTTTCAGCCTGCCTCCTGGAAGATGTTACAATAGTGATCATTAAACAGAATGGGTTTGTTATTGCTGGTTGGTTTTATTACTTTGAAGAAAACAGTTAACCTACATTTCATAAGTTAGGTTAAAGTCTGTCCTCCTGGAGCATAACAATTTGCAACTTCCTAATACCAGTTAGAAGTAACATATTTTATGTGCTTAATTTTGATGTGTTATGGTTTGGGATCACTACAGAAGAATCTTCTGTTTCTCTAATAAGACAATACTAGGAATTTGTTATAGGGGGAAAATCAAAGTGGTGTCTAAGTGCATGAAAATAACACATGAACTGATTTGGCAGGTTGTTGATGCTCTTCTGAGTCACTGACCTAGAAGAAGGAATGTGATTTTTATGCACCAAAGGTCAGAGCAGAGGAGGTACATTTGTTCAATTTGCAAAACTGAACAGTAACTTGAAATATTATCAATACTAAATTAGTGAAATAAGTACATAATTCCTTGCAAAACAGGGAAACGCAAATCTGTAGTTTTTTGGAACTTCCATAATATAGTTTCTAAGGGAGATGGACTGTACTGGAGAAGTTTGTGTGTACTGATCAACTGCAAGTTTTACTCTAGAATAAAATTGTCACAAATTTTGTGGAAGCAGCTTGGTAAGGTGTCTGCAGTTAACTGATCTTATTAGTGATTTGTAGGCGGGAGGGAATATAAACCATAAATTACTAAAGAAGAAATACAGGCTCGGATTTTTTTTTTTTTTGTCTGAGCTGATATGATAATGGAGTGAAATTTCTTGAATACTTAGTGTGTTACCTTGTATTTTTTGAGAGAGGAAACTAGCAGTCGAGCAACATATATAGCTATCCTTTGAATTAAGGGTGTGATAATACTTTAACAAAAAGTTAAAGCTGAGTTGTTTTGAACGTGTGTGAGCTGCCCTCTCTGCTCTACATTGGACTTGGTATTACTGTGAGGTACAAAAGGGCTGGGACTTTGCTCTGGAGAGTGAATTACAAAAGCAAGTATAATTAGGCCAAGTATATGCTGCCATTTTTTCTGGCAGTACTGGCTTAAGCACCTCCTCGTTTACCTTGCATCAGCTCGAAACTGGTTTGCAGTGACTAAACAAGCACCTGAGCCAGTCCAAGTGTCAAGGTGGTGACACATCTCAGCAGTAAGAGCTGGGAAGGGCAGGATCCATGGCTGCTCTGTGAGCTGGCACTGCTGCCTGAGCTCTGGCTGTGCTGGGGGCAGGAAGGACAAGTGGTGCTGGATTCACAGAAGGTGCTGTGTTACACAGCTCCTGTGTGAAAGGTGTTGGTTTGGGAATCAGAGAACCCACTGTGCTTACCACATAATTAAATAGTACATTAAAAACCAGTATACTGCCAGAAGTGCTGGTTAATGTATAGGCACAGTGTTTCAGAGCTTGCACTTGATTTGACTTCCTGAAGATAGCTTTAGTAATTATGCAAAAGGATGGAGAGATTGAGAAAGATCATTTGAGCTAGTGAAAACCAGCATGGATGTAACATTTGAATTTGCTACCTGAAAGGGACTGGCTCAGTGGGTTCTCCAGGAGTGTCTACATTAGAGATAACTGAATCCTTTATAGCAAGATTTGAAGGCAGTATGTTTCCCTTCTTAAACATCAGCTACTAACATGTGGCTGATACTCT
Source organism: Toxostoma redivivum (assembly GCA_013397375.1). Classification (NCBI taxonomy): domain Eukaryota; kingdom Metazoa; phylum Chordata; class Aves; order Passeriformes; family Mimidae; genus Toxostoma; species Toxostoma redivivum. The sequence continues at coordinate 535,621 of VXBI01012583.1, read as the reverse complement.
TCCTCCTGCATCTAGTAAAGAAGCAATATTTACAGAGTGAAAAGACTTGAAGGGCATCACTTCCCTAAAATTTATGTGATTCAATTCAGTAGTATGCACTTAAGTGGACATCTGTTACATAATATTAAATGCAATGTGTATTTTCTATGGACATTTGTTTATAAATATCCTTTTGAGGTTTGAATTTTGTGTCTGCTGATATTTTAGAAGTTTTGTATGGCTGATGCTCTGTTGCTCTGTTTTCCTGTGGTCACTGTCCTGTATTTATTTCCTTGTGCTATCTTGTCTGAGTCCCATTTGCAGATGCTGCAAAAATGTGGTTACAAGGGGCAATGATTAATCAAAATGTTGGGAGGGATAAAAGGCAGATATGCACAGAGAAGAAAAGGGTGGGGAAGAGCAAATAAGCAGAAGCATGTTTGTTTCTCCTTGCCTGTGACTCACTTTTTCATAACAGAAGAATTTTCAAATTAAAAAGAAAGCTAATTCAAAACAAACAGGAAGCAAGAAATAATTACCTCTGCACTGAACCATGAGAGGGTTCAGTACTTTCAGACTATTAAACTAACAAGCTAATTAATTTGATTGGCTTTTAAGCTTGTAACTTATAAGAGCTATATTATATACTGGTATGTAAATAGATAGTGTTTCATACTATGGAGAGTATTATTTAGAGTGAGTTTGATTATTAATGCAGTGAATGCAGTCATAATTTCTTGACCTATCCATAATTTGTTTACTTTCAACTGTATCACCTTATGACTGATTACTGTTTTTCTTTTCCTTCAATTGAAGATCTAAGGCATATCTGTTGTGAGGAGGGAAGTCTTTCACATACTGCATTTAATTTCAAACACCTACCTGAGCTTTCCTGTGCTGGCATTCCCCTTGATTAGTGAGTCCTGTTTGCTGGACACAATGGAATTCCAGCTCTGTGCTTAAGGCCACTGTGTTTTGCCATATAACATCCCTATCATACAGTCAGTGTCATTTTTCAGTAGAAGATCTGAAGAGCCTTGATACTATGCTCTCACTCCATTCAAAATCCATCTTTCCCCTTGACAATATGGTTTTTGGGCTATGTATCAGGTTTTTTTTAAGGTGTGCAATAATAGAGGCAATTAAAAGCATGGAAAATTTTGCATGAAATGCTGAAAAAAAAAAAAGTCAATTGCTTTTATAAGAAAACCATGGGAATACATTCATTTCTCTGAACACAACATCTTTTCCCCCAGCTGTATGCCTGCTTTTTGGGATGAGATTCTTTATGAGTGCGGGAAGCCAGTGATTTCTGCCATTCCAGCAAGTTCCTGTAGTAGCTATTGTTATCTTGGAGTAGTGAGATTAACTCATTTCAGTAGTTACACCTGGCTGTCAATAACATTCTGGTCCCCTGTTTTATGCTGTCACTGCTCAGGTCATAGCCAGTCACTCTGGTCTTCTGCTAGGTGATTCATTTGTAACCTCTTAGATACAGCAGTTTTGACTGCAAGTCTTGTGTCATAAAAGTAGTTTCAGATTCATTAAGTTGCTATTAACATTTAATTAACTCTACAGAGGAGTATTTACAAAAGTACTTGAAATCTTGAAATTACGTTAATGATGTAAACTAATATTGCTGAGAAGTAAAAGCATCCTGTTGATTTTCTTTCAGTTTCACCATGGTCTTTTATTGCAATTTCTGAGTTCTGTCTTCTGCCAGAGTTTTTCCTTGTGCCTTCAGTAGCCTTCCCTGCAGCACGTTTGTCATGCAATACTGTTACCTTAAATGTATGAGCAGTTAGAACTTTTTTTGTGTTGACCAACTTAAATAAGAATTGTTATATGTATGTAGCAAAAGGTGTTGTTGCTAATGACGTGTGATCCTCTACTGCAGGCAGTAGTTCAGGTACACTTTGTACTAATTATTTGCTTAGTGTATGTGCTAGAATTCAATCCTACATTAACTCCAAAACACATACAAATACTTCTTGATAATGAGAAGGTGTTTCATCCTGATGAGGGTGTTTGGAGTTTGATACATTTGTTATCTTCTAGAAATCAATTTTATATAAATAAAATTTTACTTGTGCTTGTATTTCTTGTCTTACTTTGCCCAGATATTTTACTGTTCTTGTTGTTTGTTTTTTTTACAGTTCTATCTTCAAGACACTAAAAGTAGTAATGGTACCTTCATTAATAGTCAGAGACTGAGTAGAGGATCTGAGGAAAGCCCACCATGTGAAATTATGTCAGGTGACATCATCCAGTTTGGTGTAGATGTGACGGAGAACACGCGGAAAGGTAAGGGTATGGAGCCTTTTTTTTGTTTCTTTTCAAGTATATTTATTTTGAACATCTTATTGCAATCCAATCTTTAAAACTAAATGGCATTCCCATTGGAAGGAAATAGTTTTGTTTTGGTTTTTGTTACTTCTTCCCTCCTTTGTGCTGGCAGTGAGGCCTGTGCCCATGTGGTACCTGATTAAGAAACTTGTCTGTTGAAAACACAGACTGTTTCTACCCCTACGTTCCCAGATGGATTTTACTAGGTTGTTTCCATAGCCTACCTTTTTCCCTGGCTGTGTAGCTGCTACTGTATGCAGGGGAAGTGTAGGTCTGGAAAAGGAGGCTCAGCTGGGGCCACATGTTCATCTATTGCCTCACTTAAATTGACCCACAGCAATTTTCAAAGAGCAACCCAAGGATGCATGTGTAGTGCTGTGTTGGGCTTTTTGTGTTTGGATTTTATTATTGTAATTACCTTTCTCTCAAGCCCTTTGAACCCTAAGGTTTCAGCTAATAGTGTGGCAGAAGTATGAACCTGAATTTCTTGATCAAGTAGTCAGTGTAGGTTTGAAACAGGCTAACATAATTCTTTCAGGATACCCAGTATTTATTTCTGTGATGGTTACTGATTTTGATTTCTGCAGCTACTTTAAAATGAGAATAGAAAAAAGTTGCTAGCTGACAAATTAGATGATGGCCTTTTTGTTTGGTTTGTTTTTCTTGCTGTCTTCTTCCCAATATGCATGCTCAGGATATCTTGTATTATGGAAATACCTCTGAATCTGTGTTAATTAAAATGCAGCCTCTATCTCTTTTCTTTTGAAATTACATAATATTTCAGGAACCATTTGTTTATCTTTCTGGAGATTGGCCTGTATGGGGATTATCAAATTGTAATCAGTTTTGACAAGACTTTTTGAAGTTCACTAATGGGTCTGCTGCTTTCTGTAAGCATTGAACTTCTGGCCATGTCCTGTGGAATCCTACGTACTCAGTAATACACAGATATAGCAATAAAATGTCAACTGCCATTACCCCTTTACTGCTTTTCTGAACAAGACCTTTATAGAGTTTATCCTTAAAGAGAAGTGTATTGGAGAAGAATGAAAGAATAATACTAAATTGGACGGCTGACAATCAAGTTCTTTAAAATAAGCAAATAAATGAAATGTCATCAAAGCAAACCTCTCGCAAACCAACCCCCCTGAAGCACAACAAACCGAACCATAGTACAACTGGAGAATTTCTTAAAGTGCATTAAGTGAACAAAACACAAAGATGGCACCTGGTCTGTTACTCATGAGTTTTGTCTTTAGCCAGACAGGGTTGTAATTCTCAGATCTGAAGTATCAGAGGAAGGTTGATGAACGTCTTTAAAGAAAGCATTAGCAATGGTGGTGGTGGTACTTTGTCATGGAGAGCTTTTGAAGCTTAGGATTTTGAGTGATTCATTGTAGTGAAGGTCTCATCACATTGTTTTACTCTTTCAAAAACGATGTTGCAAAGATTCAGCTCCAGGATGCTTAACCGAAATTGCCTGGGAGTTATTTAAAATGTTTCCATGTGAAGTGATTGCAAACATTTATGAAAACTAGCAGTATGCATGGAAGAAATCAAAGGAATACACTACACATAATGAACTTGGAACTATTAATTTGATGAGATGCTGTCCTTGCTAAGAGAAGCTGAATTTCTTCAAGTATATTTAGACTAAAATTTTATTATAACATGTACTTGGAAGAAAAATTGGGCTTGACTTGTTTTTATCAGCACATTGCAGTTAATTCATGGAAACATTTGTGGAAAGTTCATAGGAAGCAAATTCTTGCCGTGAACTTTTGCCAGTAGTAGTTATTTGCTGTGGTTTTATGTTAGTTTTACAAAGCACGATACATTACTCAAGTGCTGGTGACCTGACATTTGTGTAATGAGTGATCAGATTATGCAGTTTTCCTTGTCCTTTTCTCTGTCTTTGAACATGGAAGCTGTGCTCATGTTACTCATGAATATGTTGAGCTCTCTAATCAGAAAGAGGATACAAGTTTACTTTCCTCCCTCTCTGCTCCCCCAAGCAGAGAATGAAGATTATATCATCCCAGGGTGTTTACCTATGAATGCAGTTAGAATACATATAAACATGGGGTTTTCATCAGTTCATTTCAGTAGTCTTAGATGTTACTGTTAATCTAATCCAGTCATGAAACAAACAGGAAAGTAGTTTTTAAATTGGTGATTCCCTTTAAAAGCACTTTGCACTTTGGTATTTACATAATGCCTTACTTGCACAAGTAATTTCAGCAATCTGCTGTGTGTAATGACGACATAACGAGTATATTTGCCAATGTACATTCTGAATTCTGTCGCTGTTGTTAGGATACATTTATTTTATTGCTGAGGCTGTGTTTTAGTAAGTAATTTCCTTGCAAATGTGAAATGGATTTGGCTCATTAAAATAGTGGCATGTTCAGTATGTGATTTTTCAGGTTATCAGGTATGAGCACCAATTGCTCAGTTTCCTGCTGCTGAGCCAAAGTCAGTAACAGGTCCTGGAGAAGTTTTTGCATCCCTCCTGCTTCCTTATTTGTCCACTTGCTGTGTTACTGACAAGCACCGGGGCCTGGCCATATCCCCTCCTTGATACAGCACTTACTTATTAACATCTCACCATGCTTTTTTCCGTGTTAGCTTTTCTCCTCCTTTTTCCAATTGCAATGGTTTATATTCTGTTAGCACTTTCTAAATTTCCTACTTGTGCCAGAGCATTCCAAGTTAACTGGTGATACTTCCCTGCATGGAAAGAAGCAGCAGCATTGCAAAGCAAGGTCAAATAATACCAACAGGATTTAGTTCCAATGCAATTTTATGCACTTTTTCCTAGTCATGTTTGGACTCATACATCTGTTCTATCATGGGCTGTTTGAGGGAGATCATGCAAGTGGCGAGTGCAGTGTGTGCTGCAGGGCAGTGCACAGATCCCCGAGGGATGTGGTGGCTCCTCGGGGCTGGGTACCACGTTAACGAATGAAAACAAAAACAAGAGCATCATTGCAAATTGTCTGTCTAGGAAGCAAAGACTGAGACAAACAGAAGTTGTTTCTGTGTTCTCATTGTGCTCTAGTGCAGCAGAACCTGTCGGGGTTCAGGACAGGTCTCAGGGGTTTTGGAGCTGTGAAATATGGGGCAGCTCCGTGTTTTGGAGGGGACCAGCAAGTTCATGACTCAAGTGTGGAACAGCAAATGGAGCAGGAGAGGGGTTTTACTCCATGAAGAGAGCTGTGGAGGGAGCCGGGGCCGTGGGGCGGCCGTCTGACACCGTGGAGGGAGCCGGGGCCGTGGGGCGGCCGTCTGACACCGTGGAGGGAGCCGGGGCCGTGGGGCGGCCGTCTGACACCGTGGAGGGAGCCGGGGCCGTGGGGCGGCCGTCTGACACCGTGGAGGGAGCCGGGGCCGTGGGGCGGCCGTCTGACACCGTGGAGGGAGCCGNCGGCCCCGCGGAGCGCCCGCAGGTGAGTGGATGGAGAGCGGGGCGAGCTGTGGGGACAGGGGGTGCCTCAGCTCCGTTGGCAAACCAGGGCTTGCTTTACTGCCTTTTCATTTTAATTCCTCAAAAGAATTTCTATAGACCTGGATTGAAACCATTGCTGCTGTTTTGTACAGTCAGTAGTGTATTCATGTTTTCTGTGTTGCTTTACCTCGGGCTTTCTCCTTATTTTTCCAATTGCAATGAAGTGATAGCTAAAGGTCATATTGCAGAGTTTGGATATTGTTTCCTTTCTTACTATTTTAATTGTATAAGTTTGTCAAAATGCTTGGTACCTCTTCCTAGTCACTGTCTATTTGAGACCTTTTGCTAGATGCCCATTATATTTTAATTTGACAGAAATAAAACTCCTGCAGATTTTAGGAGATTTTTGTCAGTCTAGCTGTTGACAGAAAAAGTTCAGAATTATATAATCTTACAGCAGGCCTACCTGATATGTGACCCAAAGGTAAAGCTGTCTGTTTGTATTTAATGTCAGATATCCTAATGTTTCCTTATTAAAATCACAGATTTCCTCTTAAAGAAAAAATTTTGCATTTTAAAAGCTATGTATTACAGGGTACTGCTAATATTGTTAATGTATTTTAAAATGTTTTTGCAAACTGCATTTATTCCATTATAAATGAAGACCCCAAACCCTGAAGTTTAATCTGTTCTGCCGTGGCATGTAAATTTAATACTTTACCAGGTCAGCTTGAAAAAACAAGATGCTCTAGCCAGGAGAATACATCTCCAAAGCATTAGCTAAATAAAGGTTAAAACGAGCTTGTCTTGGTTGGATCATTTCTCCTGTATTTTTAGATTCTATTGAGGTAGCTTCCTTAAAGACCTGTCTCATTTCCCTGGAGTATTACCAGTGTCCTAAAACGCCCATTGCCCTTTTTTTTTTCAAAGCCAGATTAACTGTTTTGCTGATATTAATAACTGAGACAGAAGAGCAGCTATTTGTGTCGGTATGTGAGTGAGTGCTGGAGGTGTGGTGGTGCATGATAGGTGACCACACACTCATTTGTATCTCACTTGTGGTAGTGCTTTGGGAGCAATGTACAGCTTTCTTTCCATGTATCTGGAAATAATTTTTACTTCCCAATTCATAGAACCGTATAGGGGGGAGAAAATCAACCAAGACACACACATAATTTGGCTGTTACCAAAGGCATTGAAAATGGTATCAGTAACGTTTTTTGCAACATTATGTAGGAAGTTTGAACTTGATGTATCAATCAAATATTGTATTTCCTATTGCTTGGCAAGTTTCAGATCTTGAAGTAAGTGTCAGTGACACAAATTGAATGTGTTACCTTTTAAATCCCTGGATATGCTTGTCAGAATCTTGTCAAAAAGCAGCTCATTATTTTGTTGATACCTCTGCATTCCCATTACCTGATGCAGGTAAGATGCACCTCACTCATTTCCTCTTCACTCATTTTATGATCAAAACATTCACTTTTTTAACTTACTGTAGTAAAGAAAAGTTTCAGGTATTGCTGCACGTGGAAGAGTTGGAACTGGAACTGCTCCACAGGCAGGACTGAGTACACAGCATAACCTCTCCAAGTTTGCAATGATGATGTTTCCTGTGTCCACAGGAGGTTTGAGAAGGCAGACCCAGGCCATGGTGCTTGAAGGTGTTCATGTCTCCTCCTCTTTGCCTGTCTCAGGGTTTCTTAAGACATTTTACTTGGTTACCATAACATTAAGCACTGAACTTAAAATTAAGTAGTAATGGTTCATGATGACCTAATATTTGTTTCTTTTCAGTTACCCATGGATGTATAGTCTCCACAATCAAACTGTTCCTTCCAGATGGAATGGAAGCTCGATTGCGATCAGAGTAAGAACATGCATTCACATGTACCAAAATTCAGCTACTGTATGATGAGAATTGGATGGATATTATGTTTAAAATCATCATGGGAGCAGTTTATTTTCCTGTGATCCTTGCAAAGCTAATAAATGAGTGCATGGATCTTTTGCAGGCATTATGAGAAAAAAAACCAACTCATTTGCTTGTTTAAAAAAATACTGAGACAACTATGAAGAACAAAGAAGTTCTCTAAAAGAAAAAAAAAAATGTAGTTGGGCTTTTCTGACTGGAGTTTACTCTGCTGAAATGGGTATTAGAAACAGAATACAGAGAAAAAGAAAGAAAATAAGCAGATTCTCCTGCCCTCTTTCTTTATTTGTGATTATTATTTTGGCTCTTTTAAAGGCATGTAGACTCGACTAAAGTGAAGCTAATGGAAACTCAGATGAATACTGACAGCGTTTTCTGTGTATATGCCCATTTTTGAGAAATCTTCCAAGAGTAGTAGAAACCAAAAACTTTAACATATTGTTTGCATTGAGTGCTAACCACAAATGACATAATTTTAGTCATCTTTCATTATCAATGGTTTTGTGAGTTTTATTGCTTATTTAAATATCCTTTTATCATTAGTATCCAGAAATACTTGTGTGAAACTTTCGGGTCTTTGCTTGCTTGTGGGAAGATAAGTAAACTACTATAGAAGATTTTCCATATAATTTCATGTCCAAATAAGAAATAGTAATAGTATGGTGTTACTTTTTTAGCTTTGATGAAGATGTCCAAGTACAGCATTTATTTTGTGTCCACTTTTTTTTTTAGTGTTATCCATGCTCCATTACCAAGTCCTGTTGACAAGGTAATTCAGTAATTTGCTGGTTTATACCTTATTCACACACATGCTATTTTCAGAATTTTTATAAAGATGAAAAAATAGTGATGTCTGTTCAGTAACATTTTGCTGTTTTCCACTGACAGTTTTTACCTAGTTTAATATTTTGAGTGACATTTCAGGTAGAGAAGTAATACAGCATTATAGTGTATATTTGAAGGTAAGCTGACTTTTTACATTGTGGCACCTAAAACATGGCTTTGGAATAAAACCAGTGATGTTAAGATGGCTAATTTCCAGGTACAGGTTGGCAGACTAACAGGTCTTGCATAATTTAATACTTGATGTTCTGTGGGACCCAAGAATAGCTCATGATTTGGTGTTAGGATGAGGTCTGTTTTCTTTATATCATGTTTTCTATGGAGGAGAAGCTGCTCTGCACAGTCTGGAAAGCGCTGTCGTGGTCCCAGGGAAGGTTGAGACCAAACCTCTCTGCCTCTCTCATATAGCCAGAGTTGCTCACTGTAGTGTCATGGAGTCAGTATTGTGAACTGTAATTCTTAAACTCAGTTTTGGTAATGTAAGGGACTTGTAGAAAAGCTGTTAATAAATACTCCCTTGAGAAAAGTGATTAGGAATTGATTATTTCTCTAGTCTCTAGAAAGAAGGATTAACTTAAATAGGTTCAAATCAGAGTTTTACGCGTGAAGAACAAAATTTCAAGAAGCTGTGGAAACTTCTTTGTGAAACCAGCAGCCTGAGGAGTCTACAGACTGTTTTTAAGTTGAGATTTCAAGACAATATGTGTGGCTTGGATCCAGGGCAAGGATAGAAATCCTGAGGAGGGACTGCAGGTGTAACTGTGGGAAAACAGTTAAAAATTATTTCAGTGTAGGAAGCCTACAAGAATTAGTAAATAAATAGACTGAAATAAACCCACAGAACAACCTCACACTTCTTTTCATGTTGAAGAACAGTTGGTTATTATTCAAAGATAATACAGATATTCTTTAATTCTGAAATAGATACTTATAAAGGGGGATGATGATGATAACTTGTAGGTAGGAAGTGTGCAATCATAATATGTGTGATGACATCGAGTTAGAAGCCTACACTTTGTGTTTGTTCTTGAGTTGAATGGCTTTGCCTTTGTGCCCCTTGTTCCTTTTTTTCAGTTTAGTCTTAACTGTAACCAAAAGCTTTAAACTCATTGTTGTGTTGGTGGTTCAAGAACTTGTGTAGAAACACAGTGGGGCCTAAGCCCCATGTTGGAAAGTTCTATGATTAATAAAAGTGTAAACAGTAACAGAACAAGAAATGAAGCAAAATTATATTATTAGATTATCTGAAGTTTACCTTTGTGATTAGATTTAAGTGAATTTTGCATTATTTGTGTTTAATGAAAAATCCAACACCATTCTGATTCTTACTTATGTTCTTTTTCAGGTTGCTGCTAACACTCCCAGTATGTATTCTCAGGAATTGTTTCAGCTTTCACAGTATCTACAAGTAAGTTTTCTTCTAAGGGCATTTAGTTTGGCTGAATATTTTTGTTCAAAACACAAATCTTATCCTGTGGCTTCTATCTATTACAAACTACAAAGGAAGGGACAGTGCTGGCAGCTCTTCTTCCTCACTGGCATCACCAGCCTTTCTTTGCCTGCTTCTGTGTCATTTTAATAGGTGTGCTTTTTCCAAGATGTCATGTCACAAGGAAGTTAGACTACTAAATGGCAGCATGTTAAACTGTGTGCTGATAGATAAAAGTAAACTCTTTAGAAAGGATGATAAAATAAGCTTTCTAGGAAAAAAATGAAAGGTTTTTTGCTGGTAAGTTCTATCTAGGTTAAACTGTGTATAAGTTCTACTGATTTATTTTGCCTGATTTTGTTTGATAATGGCAATTTTTATTTGTTCATATCAATGCTTTTGAGATAGTATCTATCTTTATATCTATTTGCTGACAAAGCAGGAAGGAGCTCATGCAGATACTCTTTCTTTGGAAGCCAAATACATATTCACTCACCAATCTGTTCACTCTCCATATCCTGGAGTTAACAAAAACGCTCTTCTATCTTCCTGTCATAAATCAAAAATGGAACAAAAATAGTAGTTCTTGCTTGGCATTTCTCTTTTGTGACCTCATTTGAGGATGAACAGCTCATTGCATGGAAGCTGCCAAGCTGTCTTTTGGTGTCTGCAGTTTTGTTACTCAAATTATTGACAAGACAGAGTGTCTTTAAGTCAGGAAGAATAAGAGTGTGTCCTCAGCATGTGCAGCACAGCATGAAAAATGAAGGGTTTAGGAACCTGAGGTGATAGGATAGCATTTTGTAATTAAACTATCCAAATAAATATGTGGATGGATAAAATGGAATAGGCTTTATTATGGTTTTGAACAAGTTGACAGTGTTTTCTACTCACTTTTCCTTTTTTTATTGTATTTTGGGATCTCTTCTGTTGCTTCTGATTCCCTGAGTTGTTCTAGCTGAACTGACTGGTGCCCTGCTCTCTTCACAGGAAGCCTTACATCGGGAACAAATGTTGGAACAGAAGCTGGCAACCCTTCAGCGACTACTTGCTGTCACACAAGAGGCTTCAGATACTAGTTGGCAGGTATCTGCAGGCATCCTTTCCTTATGGACTGAACTATGCACTGCTATAGAGATTTTAGCTGTTGATGAGGGGGAAAAGCAGCAGAAATAATAAAAACTTAATTGAGGTTCTCTAAAACTGTGCAAAAGACAAGGTTTAGTAAGTGTAGTGGTTGTGTACCTTTGAAATAGCTATTAGCAGTGAGTACTCCAACAAAATTCAGACCTTTAAGGCAGAGCTTTATTGGTGCTACATTAACTGTGTGATAATTCTAAGGTGATGCTTCTTTTCTTCTAGGCTTTAATAGATGAGGACAGGCTGCTATCAAGACTAGAGGTTATGGGAAATCAATTACAGGCTTGTTCAAAGGTAAGTAGTTTACTTAAAGTCAAATATTAGGAATTCTGAAAGGCAGCTTTTTTCAAGTGTTTTGAAAGTATCTAGTTGTAGGAAAGCATTTGGAACATAAACTTTCCAAAATGAGCCTATGCAACTTTGATAATGTGAGTAGCACAAAAATTGTACATCTGCTCTGTAGTTCAAGGTGTTTCAGTAAGTGGCTGCTGTTTTCATTCCCATGTCCTGTCTGGTATTCAGAGTTACAAGTGTGTGCTGCCCTGATTGCTGTTAAGGCCATCTATGCCTGCCTTGGATTTGAATTTTTATTTTATTTCTATTTCCTCTCAACTATCTACATTGTAAAGACTTTTTCTGCAGCTCCTGTTTAAGATCTTTCTTCTGGGACCTGGTTTGTTCAGTTCTATGTCTCCTTGGCTTGACATTGTGTTAGCAGTGCCCAAAAAAAGCGCCATAATGGGATCAGAACTCATCACTTGAATGTGTGCTGCTATACATACACTTCAAAAAATAACTTATTTATACCCAGTCATGTCAAGAATCTTTGATCACTGATTTGTACATAACATTTTCTCATCTGTCTGAAATTGCTAAACATTTTTATTAGAACAGGTTTTATGACAATCTAATTTATTTAATGAGCAAAACAGTAATTATTCTGTTCTTGAATTACTTTATATGTGCAGAATCAAACAGAAGACAGTATACGAAAAGAGCTTATAGCATTACAGGAAGACAAACACAACTATGAGACAACAGCCAAAGAGTCCCTGAGGCGGGTCCTTCAGGAGAAAATTGAAGTGGTCAGAAAATTGTCTGAAGTGGAGGTACTGAAGTTTCATGCCTGGTCTTCTGGAAGTGCTGAAATAGTTGTAACTTCTGCTATTTAGATCCCTGCTTTGTTGCTGTAATATGTCAGTATCTGTTGTACTCTGACAGTTGCAGGATATTTAGTAGTAGTGTTTATTTCTCCTACTGGATAGGACTAAGATTGTTAAACCATTAATGAGAAACTATTGTTTCAGCTCTTAACTTTTCTCCCTCCTTTCCAAATTCATGATGCTGTCTTACAGAAATTAATGTGTGTGGGACATACACAGGGAAAATTACATACATGCATTAAAAAAAATAATGTAACACCTTGTTTAAACTGCAACATTTGTGGAAACATACACTTAACCACTTGTACAAAGTATAATTTAAAAGGAGCTTTTACAATGAGCTTTTACAGTTAAAGTGTTAGGCACTCTTTTGAAGCAGTATTTCTGCCCCTCTAATATCTTACATTATTCTGTTTTCCTTTCTTTTCTTTATCTTAATTATTATTTGCTATATTCCCTTGGTCAAGAAGTCTCATTAGACTAGTTGCTTAGTTCCAAGCTCTACTGCTTGGAAAAAATAGATCATCTGCAGTGTTTGGTAGTTTATTGTCTGTCAGTTGTCACTATTTATTGCATAATAATTCTTTCTTACAGCGGAGTTTAAGTAATACAGAAGATGAATGTACACATCTGAAAGAAATGAATGAGCGGACTCAGGAAGAATTAAGGGAATTAGCTAATAAGTACAATGGAGCTGTAAATGAAATTAAAGATCTCTCTGACAAGCTAAAGGTAATGACAATTTCATCTGAGGATAGAACTATGATAAAATGAACAAATAAATACAGTAATTTCTAATGCAGCAAACAAAGTTAAGAAACTGATTAAACAACATTTAACAATAGAAAGATGCATATTATCTATGTATTATCTAGGTTCAGTTTTAATGTAATTGAAACTGTCATCAGTTAAGTAACTTCCTAAAAAGGTTCTCTTCATTCACTTTGGAAGTTATCATACTTTTGGGGCTGAAATATATTATAGTATCAAATGATGTGTAATATAAAACTTAACATCCAGCTGCTTTTATTTGGACTAATAACTTTCAAGCTAGTCATCAGAAAGGTAAGTGGAATAAAAACTAGAATTAGAAATAAATTTGCATTTAGTGTTGCCTTTTTGTGCAGTTACAACAAACACAACTGGTCCACCACATTGTAATAATATGGTTCATCTTCCATCTTGCTAGCAAGTTTGATATTAAACTAAATATCTAAGTATAAGGATATTTAAAGTCCTTTATGCTGGAGAACAGAATAATCACTTTATGATATAGCCTGTTCTCCAAGAGTCTCCAATCTAGGTATGAGTTGTGGAGGAGGAAGGTAGTGGTGTTATCTCTGGAGACCTGAGACAGTTTTTGCATTTATCTTGGAAAAATACTGGAATTGGAACCTGAGTTCCTAGTTTAGTACCTCAGAGAAATTTTTCTTTCCAAATTATAATATTAAATTGATGGTCTTAAGGCAGTTGGTTTCCCACTAATGGATTGATCACTGATGATGATTATACCCAGAAGGATCAAAACTAAAACTTGTTATCTTGTTTTGAGGGAAGAGACTGTCTAAAAATTTATGTTCTTGAGATCCAGCAAGGAAAAAGATGTGACTTTCAATCAAGATGGTCTGTGCAGTGTGCATTCAGTTCAGAAGGATTCTTGGGTTTTGATTGAATTGAGATGCTGGAGACTTTGAGCACTGCATAATTCTAGGGCCCTTTACTGTTGCTGTAAACTTTGTATTGCTCAGTCAAAAAGTTAGTTAAGATATTCTGAGATTTTTGCAGTCTACTCGAAGTGAAATTTGTATAAAGGTAACAGATTTTGCATTTTTTCCATTTTCTTTATCTGATTAGCAAAGAAAATTACTTATGTACATTTAGTTACATTAAAATCAAAAAGATCTATTCTTCCAGAGGTTAATTTTGATTTTTTGGGGGGATTTTTAAAAATCTTTTTGAGCAGGTAGCAGAAGGAAGACAAGAAGAAATCCAACAAAAAGGGCTGGCTGAGAAAAAGGAATTGCAGCATAAAATAGATGAAATGGAAGAAAGAGAGCAAGAGCTTCAGGCAAAAATAGAAGCTTTGCAGGCTGATAATGACTTCACCAATGAGCGGCTGACTGCTTTACAAGGTTAGTCAATAGCGGGGAAAAAACTTTGATTATTTGTTTTTCTTTTAATCTGTGAAATACCTTTTTCTTGGACTTCTGTTTACAGTACGGTTAGAACACCTTCAAGAGAAAACTCTTAAAGAACACAACAGCTTAGGTAGGTATGATCAATTTCTTGTTTCAAGCTGGTTTTCGGGTTTTCTGTTCCGTTCCTTTTGTTATGATAATCTTATGGTCTCGGTGTGCGGCAGAAGAGTTCTGGTTCCGGTTCTGGTTCCCAGTTAGGCCAGTAGGGAGCAGTTCTGGACTGGCGGGTCCGTGTCGGGGCAGGGCCGGCAGAGGGCGCTGCTGCTGCGGGTGTTCGCTCCGGCCCGAGGCTTGGAGGGACCTTCGAGCCGCGAGGTTTAAACACTTCTTTATATATGAATACACTTGTATATGTATGTAATCGGCCGTAATTCTTTGGAGTTAATAACCTCTTAGGCGTTTGAACAAACAGCAGCATGATCTGTAGTAGGAAACGCATCAAACTTTGCCTCATTTGTCTGATTAGGTACTTGTGAGGAGGTGGTATGAAAAGGTACATTTCAAAATGCTGTGTTTATAAAGAAACAAAACCCAAAACATTTTTCTTGGTACCAAAAATAATGCCCTTTCTTAATCCTAGGCATACAAGTTGACGACTTCATACCTAAAATTAATGGGAGCACAGAGAAAGGTAGTGTATCTGAAGACTACCTTTTGTTTTATGGTTAATGTTTGAAAATGAACAAATTCAAAATGTTCTCTAAAGTTTTGCGTGGAATTTTTTCTCTTTGCAAATGAATTTGTCCACTCCTGACCAGCATTTTTTTTTTTTATTTTACTTCCAGTCACAGTGTTTTTAGAAAGTTCTATAAAATACAGCAAAACCACTTTGAGGCTGTCTTTTCTTGTTGGGTTGTTTTTTTGGTCTGTGATGGGCTGTCACTGGAATCAGTAGGAGTCTACTGATTGAATGATGTCAGGATTGTGGCACAAGAAAGTGGAGAACTCATTGATTGTTTATTCTTTTAATTTTCCCTTGCAACACATAGACATACAATGTTTTTCTAGTCAAGTTAGGTATGCTAAGTAAAGTAAGCAAAACCTGCTTTTTTTTATAACTTTCATATGAGAAATGTAAGTACATAAAATCTATAAACAGTGGAAACTAACATTTTAAAACTCAGGAGTATCTTAATGTGAAACAGGAGTTAATACAGATTGAACTAAGTGCTAGGGTTTTTTTAAGGCCAGTTAGAGCCAGATATTTTAGTTCATGTGTCTTAACACATGTGTTGTTTTTTGAGTGAAATTGTCCAATATCACATATAGCGAAAAATATTCTAGTTACAATTCCAGATTGTTTAATTGGCTGAGATACATTTGTCCTCTCATGTTAAATTTTTTCCTTGATGTAGTTTGCTTCTACAATCTGAGGAATGGTGGTAACATTGGTTTGAAGGTTCAGGGACCTGTATAAGAGAACTCATGTTTTTAACCAATACTCACAGTGTTTAAGGATTCCTGTATTTATATTTTTTAAACAGAATTTTAAAGTGACATATGCACGTCTGTAAATTATGAAGTTTTAAACTAGGGAGACCAAAAGCAAAATCAAAAGTTAATCATGACGTAACCTCATGGCTGGTCCTTGTTGGGAGCAGGAGGAGAGCTCTATTAAACACCTATAGGACTACACCAAAACCTCCCCTAAAGCTAAGACTATTGTTTGCCCCTAAGTGTCCTAGCATTTTAGGCACTTGACTGTGCTGCATACTGAGGTTAGCAAGCAGGACATTCAATGGTTGTTCCCACTTCACTGCCATGAGACTTTATTTTTATATAGATTGATCCATCTTGCTGATGCGTAATTTTAGGTTGGTAATAGCTTAATATTTGATAGAATTGTAGATCTGTTTTTCTCTTTTTAAAACTAGAGCTAATTTGAAACATTTGATGAAAGCTGTTGAGCTTTAACTTCAAATATAAATTATTTTATAGAGGAATAATTTGTTACATCATACTAGATTTGACATTTTTTTAAAGAAACATTTTTTGTTTGTTTTTAAATTGTTGGTAGGAATGTCATGTGAGATCTTTAAATACTGATACCTTTTACAAGCTCAAATTTTTAAATTGCCCATTTAAAAATCATTATGTGATTATAACAAATGTCATATCACTGTAACTCATTTTTTTGGTCAAAGGTGAAGAAGCAATGCCTTTGGGACTGATTTTGAGTTGTACGAGAGTCAATGTCATGTGAATTGATGCATGACAAGATAGATTTCTCCATCCTATGAGCAGCAGTGGAACATATGTTTAAATCTTGAGGTTTTAGGAAGCTGTTTGCCAGGTTATTTTTCTTTGAGTACAGACAACGTGCTCATTCAAGTTCTTTCTATGTGTTTATACAATCTATCACCTTTTTTGTTATGCACATACTGTGCTATATCATTATTCTGTACTTTAGCATAGTTTTTCATTATTCTCTCAGTAGTACATTTTTCTGCATCTCTGCCATACCTGATCCATCCCCATTGCTCTGGCATTTTACAGCTTGCTGCCTTGTGTTCTCTTCATGACAGTCTGTGCCTTTCTGCATCTTCCAGTCCCTTATGTAGCCCTTGTATGACAGATGGGCAGTTATTTACTCTGCCAGATTTTGGATTTTGTTCTCATAAAAGCAGCAGGAAGCAGTTACTGCTGGGGTTTTTTTGTGTAGGGTTTTTTGTTGTTGTTTGGGGTTTTTTGTTTTTGTTGTTTTGTTTTGTTTTGGGAGGTGTTTGGATTTTTGATTGGTTGGTTTGGTGTTTTTTTGTTTTGTTTTTTTTTTGTTTGTTTGTTTTTGGTGGGGTGTTTGGGGGTTTAATTTTTTTTGTTTGGTTTGGTTTGGTTTTTTTCCTCTGTAGTTTTGCATTATTTTAAGAGAGCGAAGAATTTTGTGTTTATAATGCAGATTGAGCAACTTTGGTAATGAAAGAGGAAAACTATAAAACCCATGAAAAATCAGTGTGCTTTTAAACATCCCTTTTGTGTCTCTTTCTTTCAAAGTATGTGCACAGGCACACTACCTGGCCATAACAGGAAAAATAGTTTTACATTACTTTTTCTGTGGCTGTAGCAGATTGGACATACAGAAAAGCTGGTGCAGAAAAGAGGAACTTGTTTGTACAGTCAGCCCCTGGTAAATGTTCTGTAGAACTAAGTTGTTTCAAAAGGTGGTATTTTTCACAAGTGTTTTTTGCACCACACCTGGATTTCATCTTTAAGTTTTATGAGCTATATATTACATAAAGAAAGATACAAGAAATTTGTACACAGTCACTTAGAGGACCAAGTAAAAAATGAAAAAAAATAAAAATGGAAATCTAAATATGGAAAATAAATTTTACAGCCATGGTGCTGTTTTTTAAAAGCTCTGTCCTTGTGAGTTAAAATAAAGCTTACTTTTTAGAGTGACTTTGAAATAAAGTAAAGCTTAGTGTTGCAGTTGAGCTTCTGATGTCAGAGCTAATGATTGAACAATTTGGTTAGAGTGTACCACATTCTACAGCTTTGTACTAATGACAGCCTTTTTCCACTGCTGGACTCTTGGTCAAAGGATTTTTGAGGTCCTTCAGAAAGGAAGTGTTTGCACCTTGATGAGATGCAGGATTCTGATGGAGTTGGGAGCTGAACAAGAACTTGAGTGAACTTGGGAATGGAGCCCAGTTTTAGGAGCTCTGCTGCAGAACTGTCTTTTCAACATGAAACTGTTTAAAAAGTATAGACATATATGCAACTACACTTTTAAAATAGAGGTTGTTAGATATGAAGACTTAACATGAAGATGAATGAAAAACTTTGAAAATATGTGTTTAAAGCTAATAAAAATGCTGAAGAATATAGGTTAAAAATATGTTTCTTTTGAAAATGCAGCTGAAGTCCTTCCTTCTGATCAGTTCAAAAGAAATCTATTTCCTAGTATCACTCAGACATCATTTCAATTTTGTCTTGTCTGCTTGCATATTAACTCAGATTTGATTCAAAAGTCCATTGTGAATACACTGACAAATATTGTTAATATGCCTTTCAAATTTTTTGTTGCATCAATTTGAAAATGATAAGAAGATGTAAACTGAAGTGTTTCTTTCTCTACTAGAGCACTTTCTTTCAAAGAGTGGAGGGGACTGCACTTTTATTCATCAGTTCATAGAATGTCAGAGTGAGTACAAGAGTGTTCACATTTGCTTTAAAAACAACAGAAAACACGTAAAAGGTGGATGAAACCAGAATTTGTCACTGCTATTTAATATTTCTGTCGTAGTGGAAATTTTCTAAGCATAGAGTTGTGACATTGTGGTATTAAGCAGATGTCTGGTAAAAGCAGTAGTAGGATATCTTTGCACTTGGAAAGTCATGGTCACATTGTCTTCTTGAAAATTCATCCATTATTGTGCCCTGACCAACAAAAGGGTGGTGATATTGCCACATGGTGTTTAAAACTGTGTAATTTTCACCTGTTACAAATTAAGTTGAAACCTGTCATTTTAAGCAAACATCACAGGCAGCAGCAGGATAGAGAATGAAGTGCCTTTTCACATATCTATAATTTGTCTGATAATTAAAGGCCTTACACATTCCCAAAATTAGTTGTAACAAAAGAACAAAAGGGAAAACAAGTCCATAGTTTGTATGTGGAAATCCAAGAGACTGTTTTAAGAAAAGCAGAAAATTGCAATACCAGTCTTTAGATAGATGTGTTATTCTGGAATGTGAAATGTGTTTTTCAGAGCAAATGCTTTTGAAAATGAGTAATGAAACAGCACTGTCTGCACATCTATATTAAGGAAAAACTGAAGATGTTAATACTTTCTGCCTACTGAAAGAAAAATATCATAAGAATGCAGAGAAGCAAAGTGCTATTAAACTTCAAGAAAGCCTGCTTTTTTTTTTTTTTTTTTTTATTTTAGAATTTATAATAAAGATGTACTTAA
>VXBI01012583.1:448038-516221 GCA_013397375.1 Toxostoma redivivum | reverse complement strand
AGCCTGCTTTTTTTTTTTTTTTTTTTACTTCAGAGTTTATAGAAATGATGTACCTAAAATTAAGCAGAGAAGCATTTAGAAGCAGAAATAAGACAGGATCATGGTTGACATTATGCCCACTGGACTCTTTCCTCTCAAATTTTCATGAGGAAGTGTAGCAGACTTGGATTTTACTGCTTGTGATCCAAATTGCAGTGCCATAAACCAAATGATGTGATACTGCTAATGTATTTCTAAGAAAATTGAAACTTTATTTATTTGAAAAATGTTTATTTAAAAAAATTGACTGGTAGCTGTCTTCTGTCAGGCTGCAGTATAAAATAATTCTAAATTTTGCAATGGTCTTGTATGAATGTTCTTTTTTCAGTACGTAGAAATGAAGTGAAATGCTTGAGTAAACATTTTTTTGTCTAGAACATGAAGAGGCACACTGTATGAGGTTCAAATACAAATTGGTTGCCTGTTTTCATTGTTTGGATGTTAGTTTAACCTATTTTGGCAAAACTTAGGTTAGTATCACTTCTGCAAACTAAATGTGACTATTCCTGTCACTATTGAGAAGGAAAAGTGATCAACAGTATCTAGTAAAATATTTTAAGATGTAAAAGGAGTACTAATAAAATTAGGGCAGGCATAAATCCACTGATCTTTTCTCAAGACATTGAAAACTACAGAGTGAAGACATTGCAAGGCCTCAACTGCTTCACTTTTAAAGGAATGAATAAGTTCAAAAGGGTTCAGTATTTTGCATTTTTTATTACAATCTTAAGTTTTTACTCTCACATCAAGAAAAAATCCAAATAATTGACTTTTTTATTTCTTCTTGGACTGAAAGTTTGCCTTTTCCACAGTCAAATGTGTTTAGTCAGGCCTCACAATGTCATGAGGTTAAAAACTGCAGACTGTAAGAACTATTCTTTTCCTTTTGTGTGTAAATGCTGCCCTTCAGTCCTACTCCTGTTCTTTGCTCTGTGTAGCATCAAGAGCTGGGGACACCTAGGGAGAAAAATTACAGTTCCAGAGATTTTCAGGAAGTCAAGTTCTAAGGCACACAGCAAATAGTGTAGAACAACATCATAAAGATTGACAATACAGAGGAAGAATATAGAGTTCATCATGGGGTAGTATGCTGGGGTTTTGCCCAGAGATTTAAGTGCTGAGAGAGGAGCAGGTTTGTTACTTAAACAATAATGATATAATAAAAATCCCAGAAACCAGGCAGTTTGTAAAATCCAGCTTCTGTAGATTTTTAAAGATATTATGTAATTATTTTCATTTTTAAGCACAGTGCACTCACAATATCATCCAGTAATGTGTCCTGATCTCTAACATCTGTGAAGTGTTAAGAAATCTGGCTCTGAATGATCTGGGAAGTCTCTTACTTTCTGATCATTACATCCAGTTCACTTGTTGCTCATTCCATAGCTTTTTTTTTAGTAACCACTGGTCAAAATCAGTGATATCAAGAGCAGAAGTCATGGTGCTTCTTTTTGATCAGTACATGATATGCATTATTAGCAGAAATGTGATGATGTATAGACCAAAGTGAAATTTGTTGCCCTGCTAGCTTCCTGTCTTTCACTCCAGTCTAACCTTTCTTTATTTGTGTCCTTATTTTCTCCCTTACTTTGTGATTTTTGCATTTAATTTTAAATGCAAGTCAACTTCTTTCTTTTCACCAAGCTGATTTTTTTGCAAATTTATTAATAGTAGTTTTTGGATGGATTGAATGGATTGAATTATTTTCAACTTTTCCTTTGACCTGCAGGTGTCACATAAAGTTAAAGCTGTTTAGTATCGCTGTTTTCAGATGGTTGGAAATTTGTGCCTTGATGGACAGGTTTTTTATTGGCTTTCAAACCTGCCCTACTTTAAATATTATTTTGATGCCAAAATATAAATGTAGAGGAGCCATGTTACTTAAGTGATGATTGTAATGTTAACAGATCTTTGTTATTATATTGCACATAGTGATAGGCAACCTAAATCTAAAGTGGAGTTCTTAAACTGAAAAGATAGGAAATGCCTAAAAACCTAAAGGAAAGCTGATTTTAAGCTGCAAAAGGAAATATTATCTTCAAGACAAACTGAAAGCCTAACTTCACAACAGATTGTGTCAGTAAAAACATGAGTTATTTGTTCCTCTTTGCTTTGTGCTAAGTAGAGACTGGATAGCCTGAAAGCCAAAGTTCTTTTGTGCCAGAAATTAAAGCCCTAATTTATGTTTTGGTAGCCAAGGTTGCATGTCTTGATTCAGGGAAAACACTAATTGATTTAAAAACAAATCAGGTTTATGAAGTTTGCTGAAATAGTAAAATAAAAAAATGCAGAGATTTGAAAGAGATGTTTTAAACAAGTTGTCTCTATCTTTTCTTTCTCATTGTTGTCTGGATTCTGCCATTTTTAGTGACTTGGGTGGTAACAGTGAAAAATAAGATTCTATGGAGTTTGGTGATACCAACATCGAATTGTCTGTCTATTATCTAAATACCAGCATGCTGAAATAAACTATTTTTTTGTTGGCTTATGCCATATATTAGGGGTAGTATTCTTGAAACACAGAGAGTGTTCACTTGTTCTGAAAGTTAGAAGAGGTGTCAGTCACCAAGTGCAAAGCACTGACTGTGCCAGCTTTGGGTCAGGCTGGGCAGAGACTTGTGTGCTGCTGCTCAGGATCCTGGCTGAAGAAACGGTGCCAAGGAGACATCTTTTGTACAAATGGTGAAATCAGTAATGGACACTAGAAAACAATAAGCCACCATGGAAATGAAAAAAAAAAAAAACAAAAAGCCCATACCTGCAGTTTCTTTTAGTCATGGAAATGGGGTGTAAAGAACTGCAGAAGTTTCAGTTTAGGAAACAACTGTTTCGGGAAGGGTTTTGTATTGCAGTTATTTAGGGTTTAGCAGTTACTGAATTGTGAAAGCTAAAAGATCCATCAATTCATAATGCTAAATTTTCCTCTGTAAGCTGATTACACAAGCTTATTTTAAGCTAGCAGTCTAGCATGGTTGAAGTGTTACCCCTTCAAATCTTCAGATCAAGCAGTTGAAAGCTACTTGTTTTTGTGTTCAGCTGTTTTATTCAGGTCTACAGGGAGAATTCTTCAGCTTTTTTTCTTGCTGCCTTCCCTTCCACTCCTCTTCCAGCCACAACTGAGTCCTGGAATAATGATATATGAAGACTTTTGTTTAGATTTATTTTATTTTAGAATGGAAGAGGACTCATGATATCACTCGAACGCCTGACTTGTGGCTGCCAGTAACCTGATTCCCTCCTCAGTCTAGGCACAGTCATTCTCACCAGCTCTGAGGAACTCCAGGCTGTTCTGAACTTAGATGATGACTGATCTCCTGCAGTTGCTTGAGACCTCAAGCCAGTCTTGAAAATCCAGTGTGCTGTTCCATGTGTTTCTGAAGCAGTATTAATAAAATGTTACACTAATGTAGGATAATATTTGTAGATAAAAGTAGGTGGAGGGAGCATCTCTTTTAAACTCATTTATCTGTGTGGAGGAGGGCAGAGTCAAGGACAACCCTTAGGCCATGAAAACCCTTCTTGAGACTTCAGGGCTTTTTGTCTGAAAGCTCGTCTACCATCTAGGGTTGTAAAAGATATCTCCTGCCAGATCTTGTCCTGCATGTGTGTAGTTACAGCAATATGCCATCAGAGGAGTAGAGGGACAAGTTAATCTTCAGAGATACTTGAAGCTGGAAATGCTGGCTAAAGTTTTTTGTGGTTTTTCTTTGTATGGTTGGGTTTTTGTTTGTTTTTTTAATTTGAAGAGGATTTACTGTCATTCAGCTTCTTTAGTTTGAACTCCCTTGTTTGTGCTGTTCATTCAGCCTTCTCTGTGTCTCAGTTACCTGTTGACAGCACATGGAGTGTCCAACAAACTGCATTCCCTGCCTGGTTATCAGGGATCTGACAGGGAGAGCATGGAGGGGAGGCAGGGGCAGATTCAAGCCTGATATTTCAGGGGCTAACAGCTTTGAACATGGACTAAACTGCAAAATCTACTGCACAGAAATTGAGGATGTGATCTGTAAGATGGGACCCTGGATACTTCTGTGTTGGCATCACTTTTTAAGGAATTAGAAATAATGAAATCTCATCTGCAAGAAGAAATTACTTATTTAATAGTTTTTTTAGTGTCTTTGATTATCCCAAGCCTCTTCTTGGTATTCTTGTTGACCTTCATGTCCTAGCAGGAGTTAGGATGAAGTTAGCAATTCAGTCTCAAATTCCACTTCTGAGATTTTTGTGTACCTCACATACATGAGTAGACTTCCCTAAATAGACTTTGTGTAAAAACTCCGTTTTTCATGAACTTGAGTGGTGATGCATTCCTAGTTTTTTGGAGGTTTGTGCAGCTCTCTTGAAAGGTTTAAACAAAGAAAGGCTATTTCTGTGTACCTTTCACAGGCTCTGTTAAAAGCAGCTGTGATGTTGAGGGGACTTCTCTCTTTGCTATTTTACTGTGGTACATTTCTAGATTTCTGCTGTGTTTGGTGGATGTTTATTTCATGCAACCAGCTCTTAGAATTCCTTTTTCAATAACTAAACTTGAGAAATGTGTTAATTATTTATTGCTTCTGATTAAATTTTTTTAAAGTACATAAAATTAATTTTTCTAAATTCTCATTGGTGAACTGCAGCATTATGTAAGTTAATAAGCAGAAATAATTATGCTCTGTATCACAAAGTTCGGGTAGGCTTGTGTGCTCTGTTTCATTATTCAGTGCCAGAATGAAGTTTTTGTTCAAGCCTGAGTAGGAAGTAATATTATCAGCTTTTAATTTGGTCATGGAATGTACTCTACGTAGATGCTTGCAGGGAAAATTTGAGCTTGGAAAGTAACACTTATTTTGTTTGGCAGACAAGATCATAGATGAAGGACATCTAACCAAAGTGGAAGAAACAAAGCTTTTGAAAGGTTAGACTTCTGGATTATTTAACTGTTTTTGAAGCATGCTTTTTCTGTCACTCAGTGCATGTTTTGTGTTTGTTCAGCAGTTTGAGTTTTGATTGAATATGCTTTTGAGGAGAACTTCAATAAAGGGGAGGGAAATTGTTTGCTGAACTCTACTACAAATACTATTGTAGGCTAAAAAGATTTAATAGAAACAATTTTTGAAGATTAAATGCATGAAATGCTAGTCTTACAATTGAGTTCTTACTTGAATATGCATTTTTTTTTTAAAAAGTAATTTTTGTAGATTCAATTCAAGCTTTAGTGCCTGCATGAATTCTAAACAGGGTTTTGGTTTTGTTATAGGGCCACACAGAAATAATTTTTAGTGTAATTTTAAGTTTTAAATAAAAGCGTATTTTAGTTTGACTGTTTTCTATCTTGCACCCTCATAACTTTAAAATAAGTATTAGCCTCCTAAATATTTTACAAATAAAATATGTCTGTGCCTCTCTAACGCTTTAATGTATAAAGTTAAATTAAAGGAGCTAAGTCAAAGAACAGTCATCCTTACCTTACAATGCCAAGGTCAGGATTGCTACCAAGTGTGCAGGTCAATATTTCTCAAGTGTCTAATAATGTAAGATTGTTTGGACTTGCAGGCTCATTCCTCTCTTGCAGCTTTTTATTGATGTCTGGATATTCTACCTCAGTTCTTTACCGTCTGTCCTTCTGCAATGTGTTGTTGTTTTGAATAAATGTTAGTTTGTTAAAAGGTCCGGTATTTTAGAGACATTTTAATTTACCTTCTCTTCCCTTAATATGTGGAATAGCACCTTTAACTCCTTTCTGTATGTGAGGAAGCTATAGACAAGGTGCCATATTTGGCAAAAGAATGCATACAATAACTGTAACGTAACACTTGCATGCTCCTTTCATTGCAAAGCTCTGAGCTATTTTTAGTGTTTGGTAATATATTCTAACTCATCAAGTATGATGTCAACACATTTTAATATACTTTATCACTTTGGCTATATTTATTCAGCTCAGCTTTATTATGGGAAATAGGAACAACTGCTGTGATATAATATAGTACAGGAAAGAGTTTTGTGCTTACGACTCTGGTTCCAGAATAGGAAGCAGGTTTCTAATAATTTGTCTGTCTTCTGCTGTTTCACATGTAGAGCTGGTGCATCTTTCCTCTGGTGCCTCATCTTTTGTGCCTTGTTTCAGAGGGGGTGGACAGGAGGNTGAAGTATATAAGGGGGTGCTGTGGGAGAGAGAATTAATTCAGTGGTTGGAACTCGCACTGTTCCTCCCATTTTGCACAGAGCTGGAAAGCAGTATTTCCATGGATGCCCAGATATGGTAAAGTTAGTTGGATATGGATCTTGCTCAGCTTAGTGCTTCTGGATCGGCCACTAACGAAAGTGACATGGGTGAGGCTTTTAGGTTATACCTTTCTTAATAGTTTAGTATTGGTTTAGTAATTTTTACAGTTTTGGTGACAGTCCTGTGAGCTTGGTTCTACATGATAATGTAAAATGTTTTGATTTGTAACACCTTCAGATGGTAGTTTAAAAACTTTATTCCTAAAAATAAGAAAGATCCCTTTTTTAGCCAAGAACCATCCTCCCCCAAAGATCAAGTTTTTAACTACAGCGATCGTTAGGAATTTTGAAGTCTGCTGAAGTGGGGATTGTGTTTGGAATATCTGCCAGGTCTGAACCTCTAGTGTGCTTTAACTGTACAGGTGCTTTTCCCCTTCCTCTTCTCCAGTGGTTTTGGTTGCATTAGGATGGGAAGAGTCTTGCTCTTTATCAGCTGCTTTGTTTGTACTTGCTGCTTTTTGTTTGATGTACAAGTGGATGTTAATCTAGCACTGAGTTATAGAAAACTTGTCATGTTAGATTAAGAAAACTTGGGAGGTTTTTTCTGTTAACCTGACTGTGTTCTGTCATGTTGATTTCTTCATGTAGCTGCAGGTAGTCTCCAGTTTCCACTTTTTGTTTTAGAGGAAGTTCTGTGCATTCTCTTGTTATTTAATAAGATGTCTTATTATTCCCTTGGTTTTTTGCTTATTTTCATACACTAACCCTATTGTATAACACTATTTATTTATTGATGTGCTTTTTTCCTTCCCACGTGCTGATACTTCATTGTTGCATGCACATTATCTATACGTGGTGAAATTATTTGTGTTTGCTGTGCTTTTCTCCATGGATGGTAGAGGTCTCTGTACTGGGAATGCTGTATTGACCCCTTTTCTTTCTGGAACTTGAGACTCAGAGGAAACCTCTATTAACCTGCTGGTGGGCAGCAGTGCTGTCAAACATGGCTCTCAATAGGCTGCCAAGAAAGATTTCATTTTTGCATAACCTCACCTGCATGTTGGTGACAATTCCTTGCTGACAGACCTGCTGGGTTAGCCTACACCAGAGATAGTGTGTCCTTTCTTATTGGACTCAACAGAACTAAACCATAATCATTATTTAAGAAAAAAAAATTTAAATGTTTTTCAGTTACATATAATATTTTGACTTTGAGTCAGGAATGATTCTGTGTGGGACAAAGATGCACTGGTGTAATTAATCCTCTTATCTTTTGAAAATATGTGGTCTCCACTAAAAATTTAGAAATGGGAAAAAAAACCCAAACAACAAAAAATCCAGCAAACCAAAACAAAACCAAAATGTGTGGCTTCACTAAGTTGCCTGTAATAAAGTGCTGAATTATATATGGACAGATATTTCGTGAAGGTAATGGGGTTTTTTTTGTGGAAACAACATACATTGCTTCTCTTAATGCAATTTAAACTGAAAATTCTTCCTAGAAACTAGTGTATTAATTTATATTGCTGTGATTCTTTAGTGGTTCACACCACACTTCCTTTGAACAGTACAGTATGTACAAGACTTGTTATTTTATTTGTCCAAAATACTGAAGCACAGTTTTATTCTTAACAGCAGTTTCTTTCTGACTTGCTACAGTATCTTCATTGTTCTCGTTTTCTTTTCTTATTTGTTTGCTGATTGAATCAGCTTTTCCACAGTTCCAGCTGGCAGGAGCACAGCATTACCCCAAGTTCAAGCTGTGCACGAGGCAATTGCATCCCTTATTAGAGGCTAGGCTGGGTTAATGACTCCAGGGATGCGGAATCCATTTTAGCCCAGACTTGCAAAGAAATATCCACCCAGCAGGTTTTAACTGTTTCTTGAACCGAGTTGTTTTCTATTGACATTTAGCAGTAATTTGATGTACAGGAGAAATTATGAACAAAGCATTTATTGATTGTAGTTGCTTTTCCTTGTCTCTTGCAGAGAACCAAGCACGAGTCAAAGAATCGAACGATTTGTCCGACACCCTCAGCCCAAGCAAGGAAAAAAGCAGTGACGACACTACAGGTAAGAGTTTAACTGACATTTCTGTAACCTCTAATTAGTTTAAATTAAATCTAGGCAATCATGAGCATTTTCTTAAAGGAATAGAGTGTCTTATTCAAAGTTAGAGACACGCTTAGAGCAGTAATGTCTATTTTGCAGCTTCATAATTTGACTCTTGTAAATTGAGAAGGACATAAAATCTTTCCATGTAAAGAATGTGTATATGAGAACTGTCTGCAATCTGCCTGCTCTCTGAAAGGTGTGGGTTTTTTTTTAGATGCTCAAATGGATGACCAAGATCTAAATGAACCTATTGTCAAAGTAGCTCTTCTAAAAGGTAAACAAATTTACTTTTGCAAATTTAGATACATAATCCCTATATGTAATCTTTTTCTCTAACTGGTTTTTATCAAATGTGCATTAAAATATAATGCTGGAATTCAAAGATGTTGATTATGTAGTATGGAAGAGTTAAATTTAATTATCAGTAATGACTCCTAAAGGTGATATAAAACCACACTTTTGAGTGTTGCTATAGAAATAAAAGGTAATCTCTGTACTCACCAACGCTGTTCTAGGAATTTACATGTTATAACTTTGACTTGAGAAGTAGAGTCAGCACACATTTAAGACTATACTGTGGAGAGGAAGGGTTCTTCCATCACTGACATTTTTTATTTTTACTTGTATAGCTTCCAACACTGTCAGAAATGCTTCTGTTAGTTTGCAGCTGATGGGTTAATCAAAACAAGATTTTAGATTTTCTTTTCAACTCAATCAAGATTGAAAGTTTTTGTCATAACTGTATTTGGAATGATTACTGGGGCTTAGCTTTGAGCTTCATTGCTATAAAAGTAAAATTTTTATTGGTTTTGCACTGAAGGCATATACTTACTTAGCAAGCTGATATTTACATGTTCATTAGCTGAAGAATTTTTTGGCATATTAATTAGTTATTATATTTAGCCTACTGAAAATCATTTTATGTTTCTTTAGCAATTAGACACTTGATAAGATCTGTAAAATTATGCTCCTATTGGGATCACAAGTAAAAGAATGTCACAGTTCTTTGTGATTCAGAAAGGAAGGAAACCATAATGGAATGTAGGAGACCTGTAAAAGAGCTTTTCTCTCCAATTGTTTACACTCCCTAATTTTACAATGGAAAGGCTTCCAAAAATTGCACAAATTACTTTTGCTGTTTGGCAACATGTATAAAATGGAGTTTGATATTTCCCAGTAGACATCAGTTCAGCAAAGCAGTTTGGAAATGAATGTTTGAGAGACCGGGCATGTTCCGATTGAGGTTTGTTGTAATATCTCAACTAATAACAAGTATGTTCAGTGACCTGTGCTAGAAGGTAGAAGTTGATAATGTTGTTTGTTGTCATTATAGTAGTCTTATTTTTGGTTATAAAACTGAGGTTGGCAGTGCCTTCTCTCTTCCTCTTGAGGCTATTTATGGGCATTCCTATTTTGCTCTCACGAAATCATTAAAAAATATCTGTGCAATGAATCATTTGCCCTTTTAATTTTTATGAAGAGCCTATAAACCCACAGTTTTGTTTGAGTGTTTTTTTCTGAGAGCTACTTCATGTGCCTGACATTGCCCTAAAAAGGATCTTATTTGTCTCAGAAAGGTTTTCAAGTGGACTTGTTATGCAGCCATATAATTAAGGAAGCGTGAGAACATTTGTGACCTGGTGACTGTTTGGAATGCCGAAATGGCAGTCTTGTTGAAATCTACAAAACAAATTAATGGAACAAGAAAGTTATGAGACTTCTGATTGCTGTAGTTTCCTCCAAGCACTTGCCATCAAAATTTTTGAGTGCATTCAGGATTTGGTTAAAGTTTCTACAAGTCAGAATCTGGCAAGAAGGGAAAGGGGGGAAATTGTGACAGATTATTTGACTTTGTTTTTTGCCCCACAAAGTAAATGACTTTATTAACCATTCATTCCAGTTCCCTGGGCACTTTGGTTTAAAGAAACCAAAGTTTGTTTGTGATTGCCTATTGCAAAGTTAAGGGCAGGTAAATGTTAAACAGATGGAAAGGAGCAATAAGTGTCATTGGGAAATTGATAATCTTGTTCTTACCAATGTCCGTGTGTCTTCATAGTAATTACTGATAGTAATAGTAAGACTGATCCATGGAATCTTAGTAGGAAATGGTTTCAGCTGAGGGTTTGTTGAATAGTGGCAATTTATATAAGAAATTTTGAAAATCAGCAGTGGTCTGTTGCCTCAGAAAGTTTGGGAACCATTGTTTTATGTCAGAATAACCAGAAACTTTATTTTAAATATATGATACAGTTTCTTTCATGTGGATCTTATGAAACTAAAAAAAAAAATCTCAGGATTGTAATTGTTGTGTCTGACTTCACCAGAGTACCCTGAAAATTGTCTTCTGAATAACCTGAGAAATCCTGCAAAATTCTGAAAGTGACCTTTCAGAAGTGAGGATTGAAGAAATTTCAGACTGCTCATAAAGTTGCTTCCACATGCCTGGCATACACAGATAACAGATCAGTTAAGACCACAGCCTATGTGTGCTTCTGTACCTCTATTACCAAAAAAAATTAATTAAAATAGTTTAAAAAAAAGTTTTTTAAACCATTTTTAAATTGCCATTTGAGTAAATGTTAAGGGAGGCCTCACTGTACTTGTGTGGGAAACAAAGTGGTATTAATTGAGAACATTTCTTAAAATGTGGCAAACAAACTGATCACAGATGAAAATTTTCCATGAGGTAGAAGAAATGCTGTATTTGACCTTTTCTTTTTTATTTAATCCTTTCTGACACCTTGTTGTAATTAATAGTAATTCCTTTGCCTTCTCTGAGGACCGTTAGTTATGATGTGAATTTGCTTTTAAAGGGTACTGATTCTAAGCATGATGATATTTAGTAGTTTTATTATTTGTAAATAGGACAATCCTACTCACTGAAGAAGTACCTTTTAAAACTAGAATTAGCACAAGAATTATATTTGCTTTGAACTGCAAGACACTTAATTATCAGTTTGGGTAAGACTAAAAAGCTAATATTTTCTTGTGCTTATATTTCTTGGCTTTTGATTTAGAAGGATGTCAGGCACATGGAAATTCCCCTTTTGTGTTGATGTAGGAAAGAGTTTACCTTGATTGTGCCTTTGCTAAACAGATATGTTGTCCCTTAAATTGAGCCTCTTGTCTCTTTTGAAGCAGTACTGTCTTTTATGATGTGTGCTTTCATTGACTGGAAAACACTGCCACCATAAAGTTCATTTAGGGTGTCTCTTGTTGGATTTGGGACACTACTTCTTTATCAGGCATGATTTGAGCATAATTTGTCGACTTCCTCATGCATTTCTTCTAAAACGTCTCATTAAGGAGGCTTGAAAGTCTAATTGCCCTAAATCTTTTTCCATGAGAAGCTAAGAACAAAACATGTTCAGTAAAGAGAAACTTGCATTTAGAACTAATAGAGTATAAAACAAAGTATTTGGATGAAATATGTAGTCCTCTCTGTTCTTTCTGCTCTCATAATTTTGTTCTGAAAAAGTCTAAAAGCACATGTGTGTTCTCAGCTCTGCTCAAACCCACCAGTTCATTATTGAGTGCAGGAAAAACAGCCCCTTAGAGAGATGAGGTATGAAGACTTTAGCATGATTTGCTAAACAATTTTCTTAATTAAGAGAACAAGAAAAAAAATCTATAATTACTTTATTAACCTATACAGCTAATTATGAATGTCAAAAGTATAATGATGAGTTAAATTATAGTTTCTTTTTATTTTTTCCTGATTAATGAAAGACAAACCAAAGCAATTTTTTCTAAGCCTTTATCTTGAATCCATATGGTCTCTAGTTGCAGATGTTTATTGACCAGGTAATTGTGTAACCCTTTTCTATCCTCCCTCTCCCATGATACACAGTGGAATTCTTTCACCAGTTTTCTTCCTTTACCTTTCTCACCAAGCCAGCTTTATATCAAGTTTTATCTCTCTACCTATAGAGTTTATCAGTGCTATTTGTGCCTACTGGAAGATCAGTGTGTGTACAGACACTGCTTAAGGAAAATCTAGTAAATGAGAGTTTGCTGGATGCTCTTCCTGGCTTTGCAGATGCCTGCAGGCTGGAGTGTTCCTGCATCTGATTTCTAGATGTGTGCCCATTAGAGGACACTGCTCTTAGTAACAAATGCATAACTTCCCTCTTTTAAATTCCTCCAAAACTTCAGCTATGAAAGTATGTCTGTGACTGCAAGTCATCTCTTGTAAGCCCAAGAGGCATTTAATATGCATTTTAGCTAATACAGAACTTATGGGGAAGAGCAAATGTTTTTATTTAGAGTTTAAATAATGTGGATAGATTTATGATGATATTAAAGATACACTTAATATTTGAAGATATAATTTTTTAAAAAAAATCAAGTGCAGTATTTATCTTAGTATTCACTAAGGCCACTGAATGAAATAAGGAGGCTGGAATTTTCTTCTTTTTCTTAATTTTGTTTTAGGAAATTTCCCTACATTTTTGCTTTCCCTGTGGGTCACCAGAGGGAGAGGGGGAGGTTGAGCCTGGTGGTGTGCTAGGTGGGTGGCAGTAGTGAAACATGGAATAGCAGCTCTTGCCTGAGCCTGTGCACTGAGACAGGCTTAGAGCAGCTTCCTTTAGAAAGAGACAAGTTGTAAACACAGTCAAGGATTGTCTTAGGCTTGTTGTTCCTTGTTTTGTCAATCCAGAACTCCTTGCCAGTTTATATACTGTGTTTTAAAACTCTAATTCTTCCTTGTTAATTTCTGTTTCATATTGCATGTTATGTATAACGAATGTTTTAAAGTTTGCATATGTTTTACACTTCAAAAAGTACATTAATATTTTTGCTAATATTTGTGTAATCCAATTTTGAGTTTACTTTAACTGACTTTGGAAGATTTGAGTAAAAAGTTATCAATCATCACATGGCAGTGCAAATTAAGCTGTTGTACAAACTTATGATTCAAAGAAAATGTTCTTTTATCAGATGAATTGCAGGGTGCACAATCAGAGACTGGGGCTAAGCAAGAAATTCAGCAACTGCACAAGGAGCTGGTTGAAGCCCAAGAGCTAGCTAGGACAAGTAAACAAAAATGCTTTGAACTTCAAGGTGAGACCCAGATCAACTTGGTTCTGTAGGGTATTCATTACAGTTGTATATATCAGGTAGTTCAAGGTAAACCAATATGTTTTCATAGTATTGAATACATACTTGAACTCTGTATATTTCAGCTTTATTTCAGTCAGATAAAGGATGTGATTGTCTTCAGTGGTAGCTCTGTTAGATCATCCTATCAGCTATGTAGCTCTGTTGTTTTTGAGAAGAAATAGTATAGTCCAGTTTAATTGCATATTGTTCAGTGTTCATTAGAGGTTATATTTACAGCCTTTTTTTTTCCTTCTTCCCACACCAGTTTGTATTTGGCACACACAGAGTTTTCAGATCAGGCAACAGATTATATCAATTTCAAATTAATTGTAATACTACCACAATAATGGAATGATGTCTTAGTATTAACTTTTATTAAACTACTTAACACAGTTACTACCTTTGATAACTTCCTGAAATAATATGTTTGTTTAATCTTTTCATTTATGGAGAGGTTGTGACTGAAATTAATTGCACAGGTAAAATACATGTTACTAACAACTCTTGGGCACTTTTCACTTTTATTTGTAGCTCTCTTGGAAGAAGAGAGAAAAGCATATCGAGTGCAAGTTGAAGAATCCAACAAGCAAATAAATGCTCTGCAAGGTAGGAATTTTTTTCCCCACTCTTTAGGGAAACTATATAGTTTTGTCTGTTTCTGTGGCATCATAGCCACTAATAAAGGAAAAGGTTTCATTGAGTGTATGCTTTAAATCTGATTTCTTTCACCATATCTTTGTTTTTATGGAATATTTCCTTTCAATTCCTATGGTTCTAATAGTAACTTTGAAAGTGTAAAAGATGTGATCTGTAATAGATACCTCTTCTTCATCTCCCTTTAGTCTTTCTCAGCTTTCATGATCCAGGGATTTTTACTGTGATTGCCTTCAGAGCACTCAGAACCTTTAGGTGTTTTTGTACTACTCAGTCTCTTCATTATAGGATCTCTTAAAGAATTTTTCATCCAGATCCACATCCAGCATCAGAGCATGCAGTAAAGTTGCTGCATCAGAGACCCTGTCCATGCCTTTTTGAAAATTGGTATAATCAATCATACTCTTTTCAGCCCAAAATGCGTACAGCAGGATGTAATCCCATGATTTACATAACTTCTGACTCACATGTTGTGTAGCACGGTAACTTCTCATCCATGCATGTGAGTGAGCTTGTTGATCAAGAGTTTGTCAGTCTGTCCAGCCTTAAGGTCAAAAAATATTATATGTTGTTGTAATTTCCTTAGAGCAAGCATTAGTTTGAAGAGCTACTCAGCCACTGATAATTACAAAACTCAAGAGCTTCATCCCTTGGGATCTTTATCAGCTTATCATTTGCTTTGGACCCAAAAATGTCTGGAGGGCAGATGAGCAGATAGGCAGGTGGACTGACAGTCCTGACTTTCTTAGAAAGTCAAAATAGCCCTAGAAAATTATTTTCTGGGCAGTAGTTTTTTGGATCATGTGGTACTTGTCATATACTAGTTACGCAGAAAAACTTCTGTAATAACTCTGTTTTATGTGACTGTCAGCTAAGAATATTGACATTTTCTGCCATTGCTCTTGTAAGAAAGAGAAGCTTAAAGAATGCTCATCTTCAGAACGAGAGGAGCAATTTAATTTTGAATGTTCTTTTGCTACTAATGAATATTCTCCAAGTAGTAAATGCTGTAACAAAAATTAGAAAACATTTGATAATTATTTCTATGCAAAAAAAAAAAATATTTTTCCTCCTAAAAGGAGAGAATGAAAGTAGAAACTAGACAGAGCCAAACTTAATTGCAGCATCCTCTTCTCAATTCAGTATTTTTTTTTTTGTTTTCTGGATCCTTTTCTAAAGAGATCTTGCTAATGTTTCCTCCTCTCTCTTGTTGTAGTTCAAAATGTTCTGATGTTCACTGTGTGCTTTGCTGCTTCCCAAACTTTTAGGGTGTGACACATCTCAGAGTTAGGGAAAAGTTGTCAGGATTCTCCCTTGGCAGCTCCTGTGAACTGCACAGCAGCTTCATGGAGTAACATTTCTAGAAGTATTTTCAGGGAATCAATGTTTTAGGCCAGCCAGTGTTGTTGCCTTTGTTTGTGATAGAGAAGAGAAAGTACCAGAGAAACAACTGAGGTCATGTCTCTACATGTCAGGTTCATTAGATGAACACATAGGTAGAGCAAGGGAATTCAAGTAACTTGTTGTTCTGTATTTTAAAAAAATCAAAGAAGCAAAGCATTCGGTTTAGATGAGGTAATGGCTTACATAAACGAGAGATGTAATGGAAGTTTTCTTTCTAATTGTCTTCTCAAATTATTTACAATGCTTCAGAATCCATTCCCATATTGTTAGTAGTAACTTTCCTATGTAAGTTATTTCTACAACTCCACTTAACTTAGAACTTGTGTGTGTCTTTGGATTTTCAGTCCAAGACTCTGCTTGTTTTCAGGCATGAACAGCTAAAAGGAGAGTTGTTCATCAGCAACATGCACGGGATAAAAAAACCACATTTCTTTGAAATGCTGCCAGCACCAAGAAGCAGTGGTTTAGCTTGGCTTGATGAGGAAAATACTATCAGGAGGATATGGTTTGCATTCCTTTGCTCAGGCACCTGCTGTATTAGCAAGTTGTAGTTTTTTGTCTTTTAGTGCATATTATTTTGGAAGGTTCAAGGCTTCTACTATAAGCATACATGGAAAGGCAATTTTTGATGCACCATGTATTGCCTGTCAGGTTGTTCTCATCCACTGCTTCATTTGCTTTCTGTTGGTATAAGCCTGTAGAAATTATTTTCAAATGAGGTCATCATAAGCCTCATTTTTCTCATGTATATTTCAAAATCCATCATGCTGCAAATGAAACAGACTGTTTCATCTTACATGGAATTGCCATGAAGTTAGTTTACTATTGTCTATAATAGCTCTTAGGTATTACAATATATAATAACTACCATACTTCCCATTATGACTTTTTCCTTCAAAGTGGGGAATTAAGTAATTCTTAAGTTCTTTAGTGTATTTAATGATATAAATGTCTTGCTGGAGCCTGTTTAGAAGAGGGCACAAAAAAGGTGAATTTTTCTTCTTCATTGCGCATCAACTAAGTTACATCAACGAAGTTTCTAGGCTGTATCTGTATATTAATTCTTTCTGTATTGCTGCATATCTAACTACTGAAAAACATCAAGTATATTTGTCATGGAGGTGCAAGTCTCTTTTGAATAGCTCTGATGCTCTATCAGTTTACTGCAAGACTCACTCACATTCTTCCTGTCATGTTCTATAATTGATTGAGATGACAAAAATAAGTGCAAGTAACCTAGGAAGGCTACTCAGCCTTGGTTATCCTCCCCATGCTTTTCACTGTCCTTGTTTTGCCCTTTGGTTCTGAAACATACAACTTTAAATCTGTGATTCTGACCCTCTACAGTACCTTACTTTAGGTTTTCAAGTGCTCTTAAGAATTTTACGTTTTCTTTTCAGAGTAATTCTTCATTAATTTAATAACTGCTTGTTTGCATGTTGAAATCAGTGAAATACATTTTTTGTTAAAAGTTAATTAGAACAGCAGCAAATTAAACACTTTGCTCCCATCAGTGTTACAACTGCAATTCTCTTGTTCTTTCATACTTACCTCTGTACTGTACTTTTTTTTAACTGTTTGCACTGGATTCCATTTGCGTGTGTGTTTATGAAAAATTGTGCTGAGAGATGTCTTTAGTAATTAAAGGGTTTTAGATTGGAATAATTTATAAGGTTTGCTTCATGCAAAAATGTCAAGTACTCTCATGTATGACTGCTGCACGTTTACAGTAAGCTGTAAATGCTAAAGGACCTTCTTCTAGCTCAGTATACATGATGCAGCTGTCCTTTTCAATTTAAAATTCATCTTGTGCTTTGAGAAATGCTTTTTGCAAACTAATAATGTGTATTTCCCCTACTGCATGTTGAGAACAGAGTAGAAATTATTCTGTCTCAAATATTTATAGACATCACAATCTAACTGCTGAACAGGCAAACATTTCCAATGTAGCCTTGCAAATGTTTGGCTTGTGACAGAAGCTTTCTTGCTTTCCTCTTGTCCCTGAAAGCCCCAGTGTCCTTGTCCTCCTAATGCTTGTTTTACTTAGAATGATGTTGGATCTAAATCTTGTTTTTAGATTTTGGAAAGTTGCTTTGTATCACACACACAGCATAGCCTTGTCTAAGAAAGCTTTGTCCAGACAAAATTGTTTCTTTTGACTCTCTGTGTTACATGGCCCACATACTTGCCTCTTTAAGAGTACAGCATTTGGCAGGATAAATACGTTTTTTCAATTGCATTAGGCTTCTTTAGTCCTGTTCAATATCAACGTGTTCAGAAAGGGAGGTAAGGTTTTTAGGTTTGTTGTAAATACAGTTTGAAAAAATATTAATGTGAATGTCTGCTTTCCAGCTCAGTTGGGAAGGTTACAAGAAGAAATTGAGACTCTTCGCAAGGAAAAGGAGAATGAAATTTCAAGCACTCGAAATGAACTAGTCAGTGCTCAAAATGAGATTCTGTCACTTCAAAAAGTAGCAGAAAAAGCAGCATCAGAACGAGACACAGATATTTCTACATTGCAAACTGAGCTGCAGACGGTGCGAGCGGAGCTCGAACGGTGGAGGAAAGATGCCTCGGATTATGAAAAAGAAGTTGTCAATCTGCAAGCCAGTTTCCAGCTCAAATGCCAGCAGTGTGAGCAGCAGCAGCAGGAGGAGGCCTCTCGCCTAAAAGGTACTTGTTTGGAAAAATGTCACAGAGCATGAGCATGACTACCAGAGATCCTGCTCGCTGTGGTGAATGCCAGTTACTCAAATCACTCTTAGTCTGTCCCTTTGTAGTCATTTATTGTGTGTGTGTATGTATGCACACACGTGTATGTATTTATGTGCGTGTACCAAGGCTTGTGATGTTAGAAAAGATGTTTTACGTGCTTCATTAAACAGTTATTTTCAATTATGCCTAAATTAACTTAGGTACTCTTCGATATCAGTAGACCAAGTGTAATTCCACTTAGAAAAGATTCAGTATTTTTACAGTTTGAGGGATTCATACTGCCAGAAAATTTCCAAGAGGACTTGTGTAACTGCTCTATTGTTTAAGCCCATTAAGTGGGAGCTCCTGACTTTTTAATTCTACCAAAGTTTAACCAAAGCTTATTGCTTTAAACATTCTTTTCCTTGTAACAGAGGCATGGTGTCTAGTGATTCTCTTGCTATTTTCAAGCCTTGGAAATTATTTTCTTCCAGTATGCTTTTCTACCACTGTTTCTAATATACTAGAGTTGACCCCCATAAAAAGACTGTTTTCTACTCCTCTGTACCTTAGAAAAAGCTTTAATGAAGAAAGTAACTTGCCTGGCACTGGGTCATAAACCTCATAACAGTAGAAGATACTGCAGTGTTTTACTGGTGCTCATAAGAGAATTCATGTGACATGATTACCAACAAGTGTATTTGAAATTTACGACTGGTGCCAGCTTTTGCTCCATTTATTCAAGGTGTTCCTTGAAGCAGTCATGAAATAATTTTATTTAATTGAATTAACTTATTCATTGCAGCTGAACTTGAAAAGTTGAAGGCAGAGTGGATTGCTCTGGAAGCTGAATGTGCTAAACTGAGGAAGGAAAATACTTCACTTACATCTGAACTTCAGCGACAAGAGAAGGAGCTTTCTAGGTAAGGGCACAATGATTTGTCCAGGAGGTACCATAGTAGTGGAAGAGTTTTAGTGGTGGTGGTTTTTCCTCCCAATGTTAACTATGCACAGCTAGCTGTGGACATATGTTTAAAAGCAAGACCATGACCAAGCCTTTTGTGTCAGCACTCTGTATAGGGAGACGTTAACATCTGTACTCCTATGATTGCTCTAAGCTGATATTTACATATCAAAAACAATGTGTTCAGCTTTCAAGGGTGAACAGTGCCTATTTGTATAAATTTAAAATGCTTAAGGAATCAACTGGATTTTGTTTTTCAGCTCTCAGAAACAGAGTTTAGCACTAACCAGCGATATAAGTGTTCTTGAAATGTCTCGAAAGGAACTTGAAAATCAGATGGGATCTTTGAGAGAAAAACATCAACGGGATGCAGCCAGTCTAAAAACACAACTCAGTGAAGCTGAGAGTCAAGCAAAAGATTTTCAGAAAGAGGTAACATGAAATATTTCCATTTTGCGGGAATGTAACGCCCAATGACTGACCGTTTTTAAACTAAGAGAAAAGGGAAAGTTTTCTAGTAAAGAATTTTTTTCAGATGTTTATTGCAAGAGGTTTAAATGGTAGCTAAGAAAATATAAACTAAGAGTCAAATCTAAAAAGGAAGACTTCAGGTAAATATACATGTTCTTTGAGAACTTCCTAAACTGTGTTTACATGCACTACTGTAGTGAAGTTACTTTTAAGATGTTCAGACAGGTGTAAATTGTTATTCAGAGTCTTTCTGAACACCATGGTCCAGAGTTTCTTTAGCTGTTATGTGTCAAAGTTAATTCTTTTTTTTTACAGTCTAATCTTCCCAGTTAGATTTGAACTTTTTTATTTGGCAGTGAGACTACATATTCTTTACAAAGATCTCCTTTTATCTTATTCGATTTGTAAGTGCATAAGGAAGAGCCAGCATTCTGGGCATATATTTAATCTGCCTGACCTCTAGAGACTATGTCTCAAAGAAGGCCATAGTCTCCAACACTTACTTGCTTCCTCTTATGAGCATTTTGAATGTTTTCCCAGTCACTGCTTTTAGTTTCTTTTGCAGTCCTTTTGTTTGCTCTGTGGTTAATTCATCCATGTCACATTCCTTACAATTATCAGAATCTGAAAATCTCAGTTGTCTTAATCTGTTTTGTAATCAGATCTGTATTTGTAAAGATGCCTCGTCTTCTAAATTTGGGGTGAATGCCAGTACTGAAAGTCATTGGTTCTGTCCTTACTAAGCCCAGTCAGAAGGATTGCTAGAAATGAAAAAAATGGAATGTGGGTTTGAAAAAGGAAAAGCTACCCATTCTGTAGGAACATGTCACATTCACCCAGTACTGTCTGTACTTGGCCCACACTGAGGATTATTGCATGACAGTAACAGGGCATAATATTTTTTTAAAGCCTGCCTTGATTTAAAGTTTGAATTAACTGTGTGGGAAGAGGGTTTGATTTGCTTCATAGAGTGTTGGACTTTGCACCTATTAGAGGGGTGTAGGTATGTAAGCTGCAGCCTACATAGTAAGACCAGTATTCAAATGTAAAGGACTCCTTGTTCCCCTGTTTCTTGTTTTGTCCTTGTAGTTTTTACAGTCCTTTTCAATATGATAATTAGTAATTGGTATGAGAGAATAATTAAGACTTTGCACTTACTTTGTATTTCCTTGGGTTTAGTAGTCCTAGTCCTGCCAAGCTGGGCAAAAACTTTAGAAAAAAAGGAAATCTAAATTCTACCCTGCTTTTATGACAAGAGAGTGCACTGATGCAAGGCAAGTTCGTCTGGGCAGATGACAGGAAAGGGAGCTGTGTGCTAAGCAGATGTCAGTATGTGCTGGGTGTCCAGGGATCCACAGATTCTTCTCTCTTTGTCTTTAGTATGAAAGAACACAGACTGTGCTCTCCGAGCTGAAGGCAAAGTATGAGGTGGCTGAACAACAAAACCAGTCACTCACAGAAGAGCTCAAACAATGTAAAGAAAACCTGAAGCTGCTACAAGAAAAAGGAAACAATGTAAGTCTGTACCGAATGTGTGGGGAAGTCAGGTTATGACACTGCCAATCCTGTTGATTGAGGGAATATGGAAGAGGCAAATAGAAAAGGATGGACTTAAAAAAAAAAAAATGTTTACTGTATTATGCAAAATTCCATTCTGGTTCTACCTGTGTAGATTTGCAGATCATTACACTGTTACAATTACACATGAAAGTTAAATTTACAATTGCTTGACAGTTTTAAGTATGTTCTTAGATACCTGCTCTCTTGAAAACATGTGGCTTAAATACTAGTGAACCAGAACTAAGTAAGATTTTCTGATTTCAAAGAATGATACAGGGTAAAAGCTGACAAACCTGTATCCAAATGAACTGAGTAAACCTTTACAAGCTGCTCTGATTTTATTAGTATTTACTACAATGGATGTTCCCTCCTTACTCTTGCTTATGCTTCTTATCCATGGTTATTTCTGGTGGGCTCATGCTTTAAACAATACAGTTGAATTGTCCTTTCTATTCATTATTGAAATGTTTTTCAGTTTATTTGAGAGGTTGTATCATTGGAACTGAGTTCCCAGCTAGAGACAACTTTTTATTTTACTGAGATTCTGAAATCTTCCGAACATTAAGGGTGTGGCAGACACATTATAAGATGGTCATAGCCTTATTTTGGTCCTTTACCACCCAGGGAGGGCTGGTTTCCTGTACTGCCTCTGTGGCCAGTGCAGGGTGAACAAATCCTGTAATGCACAGTACAAATCAAGAGGATAATCAGTGCTCTGTAACAGGCTTCAGCAAACTGTTTCTCTGACTACAAAGGAAATTTTATAGATCCCATCCTTTAAATCAGCTGGCTGCTGGATGTCTAAAGTTTGTATGAATATCCTTACCATAATTAATTCCTGAATATAAATCTTGAACATCATGGAGCTGTCAAAGATGTAAAGTAGTCAAAACCTTTCTCACTATTTTCAGCCGTGTTTTCAGGAATATGATCTCATAATTCTCTTGTAACCTGATTCTTGCTTAGAATTGTTTTGCAGTGCTCAGATAATCCTGATTTACTTGGCTTAATTAAAGCAGAAATCAAAAACAACCAGAATAAAACTCCACCCCATTTTAATAGAAGAGGTCACACTGAATAAATAATTGTGAATGTGAGATTTTCTGCTCTGTTAAAAACATTAACCTTAGAATCAAAATGATCAGTGGAAAAAGAGGAATAGTAAAGGGTTGAAATACTGTGTAGGAAATTGG
This sequence comes from Toxostoma redivivum, assembly GCA_013397375.1. Taxonomy (NCBI): domain Eukaryota; kingdom Metazoa; phylum Chordata; class Aves; order Passeriformes; family Mimidae; genus Toxostoma; species Toxostoma redivivum. The sequence goes on along the minus strand of VXBI01012583.1, from coordinate 493,820 downwards.
AGCACCTGATGAAAGTGGAAAAACTAAAAGGAAGTTTTAGGAAGAATTAGAGGTGAGTATTTAAATGAAAGCAGAAACCACAGCAGTTGCCAAAATCTGCTTGCAGAAGAGGAGTTAATTGTGACAGTTGAAACCCGGAGGTCAGGGTGTGATGAAGAGCATCCTCCATATAAGGGCAAACCCACTGCTCACCAAACATTACTCACAGTCAGTAATGTAAAACATTTCCATCTTGGGGATTGTTTCAAACATCATGGATACTGGGCCGAGTTCCAAGGTCAAATTTTTCAAGTACCATTGCCCCCTTATGCTGGAATCATTATCTGCTACTTCATTTCTGAGGACAGAAAGTGACTTCCCACTGTGGGATTTGTTTCTTTTTGCAGCCCACGTATGTCTGAGTTTGCGTATCTGCATATTCTAATATGTTGAAGCACATAGTTAAAATGCTCCTTGACAATAGGGAGATTTGTTATGTATTGATAAGTTTGAGGGGGAAATCCAATCATTTGGAGGTGATCTCATTGAATGTGATGGATATTTATCATTGGTGTCATTTACCAAGAATGTGTATAACTTACCAAAAAAGTCTATAAACTTGTTCAATGAACCATCAAATGTTAGAAAATACAAGGCTTCTGTACTCCATTTGGGATATCATTTAAATATTTAAGTTTCACTTTTTAAAAAGATTGCAGAGTTGTGTTTTTGAAATGCTTAGCGGTGTGGTGTACTACTTGTTTGCATGCTTGTACTCACTGGTTACTTCCTGATGCGCTTTACACAACAGATTTGATGATGTGAATGGTTTGAGAACATCACCTGCTCTGGTTGATTTAAACCTCTGGCACTTTTTTGAACACTGCTGTGATTATTTCTGTCAACAGGCTTTCTGTGGGAAGGTGGCACTGTGATTCGTGGCACCTGTGACACAAAAATAATCTTGCATGGACAAGTCTTCAGTAATTACACATAATTTTTCTGTTAAGTATTTGCCTTGATTGAAAAAAATTCAATTGAGCAAGACTAGAATACCTTCTAATATTCCTTTGTTTTGAACCATATTTGAGGTTCTATGAAGAAGGGATTCCTACAAATTCATAACAGGATGAAATTTTACTTACTAATCACAATGTTTTAGAAAAGTTAAGCACAAATTTATCACTTATTTATTTGACTGAACAAAATCAAGGTAGCTTCAGCACAAACAGGTTTAAAAATATTTGGCATGGCTTGACCTTAACCTCTGTGTGTCGTTGTGTGTGCACAAATATATAGAGTAGGATACAGAGAAAGCAGATGTCTTCCAAGGACAGCTTAAAAAGCATTTAGGTCCATTTTTGCTTTTAATTTTACATACCACAGATAGAGGCTGTTCCATCCAGAATGTGCAGAAGCTTCCATGAATAGAACATATCTGAGAAAAAGTGTGGATGGTTCTGAGGAGGCCATAAGCTGGATGAACCCTGCAGTCTGGCCAGCTGCTGGTTTGGCCCAGCTGCAGCATTTGATCAATTTTCAGAATTGCATTTGGTCACAAGGCTGCTGACCTGGCAGAGATGCTGAGCTTTGTGGTATCTCTGATAGAAGTGTGCTTCTCTGCTTTTCAGTAACTGGGTGTGGATTGTACAGTCATTTTACAATCTCACAGAAATGTCTGAACTACTGGGTTTGCCTGTGGACGTAGCTGTAATTGATTCACTAATGGAGGAAAAAAGATTTGCTTTTCCGGAGGCTGGTGATGGAAAATGGAAAAGGCTAACTAGCAAGGAATGAAGAAATAGCTGAAAAATCCAATATTTAGTGTGAGTCTGTCTCTCAAGAAATCCAAATAGGATTTCTCTTAATTAGAAAAACTAAAACCAACTATAAATAAGATACAGGCAAATCATTAACATTTGTATTATATTCAAGTACTAAATTCCAACTTGTGACAAGAAGTTTCTTGGAACATTTTCTGCTTACTTCCCTTTATTTTTAAACATCCTTGTTCATTTAAGTAGAATGGTGTACTAACTTTGTATACCAGATTAGATAATGCTGTAATGTGTTAGATGTCTTTAATACATTTCAATTAAAACAAAACTTACTGACTTATTTTCCCCTCTCTAAATCATCTTTACCTGATTGATTTATAGCACAAAGTGATTTTTAATATCCCTTCCCTTCTTTAGCCTTCCATATTACAACCCGTCCCAGCCGTATTCATCGGCCTAATCCTGGCTTTCCTGTATTGGTGTTACGGCCCATTGTGGTAGCGAAAGGTACAAGCACTACTGTTCAGTCAATGTATGTTTGTCCCTCTCACCTGTTTGTGCCATTTCTGTATCAAATATGCATGGTGAAATGCTCACAGGTATTTCTTTACCTGAAGCAAACCCTTCATTTAATATGCCATTCTGTTGACACTGACGAGCTGAGCAATCCACTAACCATTTAACATCTCTGTGATTTCTTTAATTCTAACAATTAATTTTGTTCTAACTGGTGCTTGAACGTGCCTCTTCTAACTCGGTCTCAGTTTGTCTTTAGCAAATGGGCTGCCTTTTGCACAATGCTGCGATGCTAGGGCTTGTAAGAAAACTTAATTACTTAATTAACTGAAAAATGAAGCGTTTGCCTCTAATAATGAAACTCAACAAGCTTTGGTTCCTATCTATGGACTAAGAAATTCCTCTCTGGCTCTAAACACTTTAATTTTTCTCACTATTGCTGATGGAAAGATGGAAAAAAAAAAAGACAATAAATAGGTGGTTGGTTTGTATTCTGAACTCTCAGCTTGCATTTTCTCTTGTCTCTCAGTGTGTCCTCCTCTTAAAATACCATTGTTGTCATGCAATGTTGTGACAGTCTGTTAAAAATGGTGTTGTTAGGATCTGCTACAAACTAAGTCACAGATCTGGATTTAAACGGTCAAAAGTTAAAGATGTGCATGAACCTCTGTCTAGCCTTGACTTGGCTTGAGCGATGTTTTAAACATCTCAAGCCTTGGCATGTTCACTGGCAGATTTCTCTGAGGTGTGTACAGTAACAAACCTGGAAATTTGGAGCTGCCCAAAGTCCTGCAGACAATCCTCATGAAGAGCTGTGGAGTTGCCTGTGCTAGAGGAACGTGCTTTGCTGTGGTGCTCCAAGTCAGGGCTAGCCTGCAGCAGGGCTCGTGGGTAACATTGTAGTGATGCCTATCAACAGGTACTCAGGACTTGCAGGAACCACGAGGTAAATTGATTAGTATGAATTAGAGCAAATATGATATTGATTTCTTTTTTCTCTCCACACAGAGACAATGGCCTTGGATGCCTGTGATGGCAGCTTTGGTTGCTGTAACAGCCGTGGTGCTGTACCCAGGCCTAACCAGAGCTTCTCCATGAGAACTGTTGTTGAATCCATACACCGTCCTCCCTTTAGAAGCTGGCAACATTCATATACTGAGGGAAAACAGATTAATTCTCTTCCTTTTTACCTCTTAATACAGCACAGCTCTGCGTGAGAACAGCAGTAGGGTCATTTGCTTTAAATTGTATAAAATGTATCTGTCTATAAAGAGGGAATAAAATTGTGATTCATCATACTGTGAGCAATATTTTTGCTTACAACTTCATGCAAGTTTTAAATTAGTGTGTTGGGATTCTGAATACTATAATGGTGGCCTAAAGCAGGCTTTCTTGGTACCAAATTATTTATAATGGCTAGGGTTGTGGACACTGACTTTAGAATCTGATTGCTAGACTTAAGTGGAAAATACTGATTTGGACATCCAAGCCAAGTAACCTTGCAGATACTTGGGAAACAGATGCAGTGTGCTCAGTGCCTTTCAGTATGATCTATTATTTTTTAAACTAGTGTATCATTTTATTTGCTGTTAGTCACTGAGCTGTTGGGAACAAGACTTAACTTCTCTTACCATGCCTTTCGAAGGAAGCATATTTTTCTTTCATAAGGATTGCTTTATTAATGGGTTTTGGGAATAAACACAATTCATGTCCAGCCTTAAAGAGATAGAGATACTGATGGTGAAGACCAGCCTAAAGTATTTAGTGTGCGCGTGTGCGAGTGTAAGCATGTGTGTGTTCTTGAGTGAACTAAGGTGTTTCTGGGAGCAAGTACTTGGTCATTCGATGGACATAGTGCATTGATTCAACTTACATTAACTTTAGTTTGAATGTAATTTATTAAATTTCATATATTTAAAGAGATACATTCTTTAAAAGTATGAATACCTTCTCACATATCACATGTCTCAGTTGATTTTTTCAGTCATTTGATACTTTCTGACATGAGCTGGAGAAGCTCTTTAGAATAAGCTTTTGTGGACGTAACTTTATTAAGAGAACTGCTACAGTACGTCTGTGATCAGCTGAGAAAAATCTAGATACATAAAATACTACGAAATTGGAATCATACCTGATGAAATATTGTCAGGTGAAGATGATTTTAATTTGGTAGTAAAATTTTGTGGCTCCTTATCACATGGCTGTAAGTATGATGCAGTGGTCCCCATTACAAAGTTTATTTTCCTTATCTAAGTACTATAACTATTGCTATTTGCTGACTTTTGGTGGGAATCACTGTAGTTAGTGCTGAATTAAATGTAGACAGTAGTTGTCTTGTTCAGCTCAACAGTTCTGTCAAAAAAGTTTATTCAAGACTTAATATGTTAAAGAATGGTAAAGTAAAATGGCTCTGCTACAGGAAACTTCAAAAGAGGGAGGTAATCTCAGCAATTCAATTGGCTTTAAAGAATGTTATGGCAATCAACAGATAGTTTAAATATTTAAGTAGAAATTTAGTATATAATTTACTTTGTGAGGTTTTAAGGGTCATTGTCCTTTAATTAAAGGTTCTATCTTAAGTTACATGGGATTTGCTAATGGGAGGATTAATAGTTGGAGAAAATAGTCCACAAGTGACTTGTAGAAAATAACTATTGTCATTTAGTTCATTCATTTCATCCTTTTCATCCTTTTCAGTTGCAGAAAGCCACCCAACCACAGAACACTCGTATGCCAGTGGTACTTAGTACCTCTTGTATATAGGTTATTGCAAATATTGTTCTGAAATGCTTAACTTCAGAATTACATTTTTTTAAGTAATTAATTGTTTTAAATCTATTTTGTAAAGATATAAAAATACAATAGAATTTCTGGAGTACAGATTAAACTATTTGCACTAACACACGTGATGTGCATGATTTAATAAAATAACTTTACTCTCCCTATGCATGTTTGAGTTGAATGTCATTTGAAAATAAGAGATTCATGCTAAGTTCCTTTTGCACTAGGTATTGCCACAGTTACTAGGCACAATGTCTGCAGCATGTCCAGTAAGAGCAAAAGACCTTTTTTTACCTTCTATTTCACATTTGTGCTGGTTTAAGTTTTAGTCTAGCTGATCCCTCTGTGTGGTTTTCAGAAGGAAGTGGGGTAGGAGAGAGTCGTGGAAGGCTTGGGAGTGTATTGCCATGGAGGAGGAGAAAGTGTTCAGAGCTGCAGAATGGATGTGCCCATGACAGGGTAGTGAGATGGGAGGAGCAGTGCCTGCAGGTCCTGGGTGATAGAGGAGAGCCCTGCTGGGAGAAGGGAGCCTGATGCTGCCTCCTCACCTCTTCAGCATCTCAGACTCCCTGTTTGTCCCTCTTTCAGCTACTGTTTCCTTCACAGTGGATCCCTTCCCTCCTCCCTGCTGGTAGCATGTCCTGGTGGTGTCAGGAGATGGAGCCTGGTGGAGCTGGGGGTCCCTTCCCGCTGGCAGCAGGGAAGGTGCCAGGATCCCTGGGGGCAGCTGGGGGGCCTTGCACCACACCAGTCCTGCCTGAGGCTTAATTTTGTCCTTGTATTAAAGACAAATGTTCTGTTTTCAGACATCTTTAGTGCATCAGAGAGCTGCAGTTTGAGGCCCAACATGGTTGTATTAAAGGAGAAATATTTCTAATTTCATTAAGTGCATGTATGCATATTTATATACACAGGTGCACAGTACACATTGCATGGGGGTTTGTGCTTACAAATATAGCTGTGGTTCCCTAATACAGTGCCTTTTCCAGGAGTTCTTGACATTTGCATGTTCAAAATGATGAGGAATGAGCTAAAATGCACAGTTCACTCTTCTGTTGTGAGAATCCCTGGAGAAGAGTCGGGTAACTGGGAAGCTGATGTTCTTCAGTGCTTTGATACTAAAACACCAAGTGGAGTTATTTTGCAAGGACTCCTTGCACAAACCTTTCTGATTTTTTTATTGCCTTTTTTTTAATGGTAAACGTATGTGCTCTTTTACATTCATGTTTAGGTCCTTTCTTTTGTAAGGCTTCATTAGCTAAGCCTTGGAGTTACTATACCAAGCAGCTTTTCACACATGTGAGATGCTCCACTTATAAAACAAGTGCTCTGAGTTTGCACTGAAGTTTGAGGTTTTAAAAAGGTTCCTCATAGTAGCAAAGTTAGTCACAGAGTTGTTTTATCAGTTGCTAGTTCAATTTGGAAGATTTAGTATAAATCTTAGAATATCTGAACACTTCTTCAGATTTGTCCTGGTGTCTTGAGTAAGGCACCTTTTTTAAATTCTAAAAGAATTTACCCACGTGGGGACTAAAATAGCAGGCCTTTTATTTAAAAATATAAGTATGTGAAAAATACAGTGTGATTTTTTTTTTTCCTGCTCCTTGTAGCTGAATTAAATGCGTTCTTCCAGAGTCTTTGCCTCATCCTTTTTGCAGAATGTCTGAATTTTTTGGTGCTAAACGGAGAATTGTGAGCCTGCACAATATATTGCAAAAGTTCTCATAAAACAGTGAGGATTAGTATCAGATGACTGATAGCTGAAGCAAAGGTAATCAATCACCTGTGCATGTATTTTTGGGGTATATCCCTAAGTTATTTTTCTAATCAAGTCTTCTGAAGTATGTTACCTGTTCCAGTTTTCTGTGTGCTTTATGTGAGATTTTGAATGTCTCCTGCCTTAATCCATAGGGTTCTGCCACTTGCAAGAATAATTTCTTCAGCTTGAATCTTTTTTCCATGACAAATCCACTGCCAAATTCATTCCACCAGCAACATCTGAGTGCTTTAAAACACCAGGTCACCACTATGGCTTTTGGGAAGCCACTGTCCTTTGCACTGGCTCTGTAAGTGGGGCTGGCCGGGTTTCACCAGGGGCCTTCTGTCCCCTCTGGCTGTTCATCCACCATTAGTGTTTCATTAGCAACTGTCTCAAAATTTTGAGTCTCCATTAATAATAGCAAGTGATCATATAACAGAATTAGAAGCCATATTCTTTCCTTCTCTCTTGCATATACCTCTGGGTCTGTTTGAAGGGTGATTGCTTCCTGCAGACAGCTGCGTTGAATTCCCCAGATCCAGCTGATTTGCTCATCCCAGTCCTTCTTTGCACATGTTTATGAACACAGAATTCCTCTTTCTTCTCTTGTGAGGAATTGGGCTGCAGTGTAGGGGATTATTTTCTGTTCTTCCTGGGTTTTTACTTTGTACCAAGTTGTTGAAAGTGAGCAGAGATTTGTCCAACAGAGTCAAGTTCTTCTGCTTGGAAGAGAGGGACTGCAGCCATTCCTGCTTAAAAGCTGGATGCTACCAGTGTCTGACTAAAGACTACCAGCAGTAGAAGGTAAACCATATAGTGAAACACAGGTTTTGGTGGGAAGGGACATTACAGGCTCAAGTTCCCATTTGTAAAGGTAAGGGGAACTCATCATTAATCTGGATATCACAGTCATAAAACTTCTGTCTGATTTCAGCAGCAACAGAATGTCAAGAAGTTCAGCATTTGTTAGAAAAAAAGAATTCTTGCTTTAAGAACTTCTGATAAAATATCTGTCACTACGGTTGGTAAGATACGTGATCAACTACTGTTCCCTCCAAAATAAACCCCAAACCAATCCCCAACCCTGTGTCTGAGTTCATCTTGCTTGGCTTCCAAAACTCCAATACATCTCTCTTGGAGGTGTTCTTTTGCTGCAAATGTTGTCGTGATCCAGGGATTTGACATACCATGATCATACCTTCCAATCTTACTTTATATGAATGGATTAAATTTTTAAGTCTTTTTCTTCATACCTCTAGTTTTTGTTGTCAGCTTTTTAAACAATTTTTAATTTTCCAAATGTTCTCTTTTGAAGAGTAGATGTCAGAATAGAATATGTCCTTACATTTATTACCTTACTAAGATCATATGAATAGACAATAAGCTTTATAATCCTGCTCTGATATTCTTGTTTGATTGTCTACCAGAACTTTTTCTGGGGGATTCACTGACTTCTAGCTTCTAGATTTTAACCTTGTGAATCAAATCACTGTATTCCTCACATCACCCCAGTATGAGGTGCACCCTGTGGTATCTGATTTTGCAATACTGTTTGGTAAAAACCACTGTAGGCTGCAGGCCCAAGCAGCAGCCTGTTCCCATGACTGTTCAGCACAGCATTGAAGGGGTTTTTTCTGTTCAGGTTCTATAGGGATGACTCCTGAAGCTTTATTCTAGACTATTGATCATACACTGTTGAACAATAGTGAGAGAAAAACTGATCCCTGTAGCACGGTAGGGAAAATATTCATAGAAGAATTCCTTCACTTAGTTTTTACAAACTGACAGCTGTTCAGTAACCTGCATTATTAGTTAACAGTGATAGTAGTGTAGCCATCACTTTTTATTGTAATGTCATGATTTATGGAAGTCTTGGTTTAATAACACTAATAAACCCGTTTTTAAAAAAGCTTTGAAAAGGGGAATTTTATTTTCTAAATGCTTTGCCAGGTACTAATTATTCTACATTCTTGATTTTTTTGCTGACTGCTTCCCATAGATTGTTCTATGATTTGCTTACATCTTAGAGTGAAGCAAAGCCAGTCCTTTTCAAAGGATCAGACATTTTATTCTCTTCCCTCAGCCCCATCATGTTGTTTGCACATTACTGACACTTCCCTCTCCAAGCATTTCAAATTTGAGGTTGTTCACATGAGTGTGTTTCCCAGTGTGCTCAGTGAGCATTATTCCCAGAACTGGCTGTGTCTCAGCTCCAAAGCCCCGAGGGATGTGGATGTGTGTCCGTGCTTTTCTGGGATTGTGCTTGCATGTGGTGGACCAGGACGTGGTCACTGGTGTTCAGCAGCCATGAGAGAGAGGATGTAATTGAGATTCTTGGGTAAATGGTTCTCAGCTGTGGGCATGGAGATGTTGGCAGGGAGAGGTAATTCCTGTGTTATATCAGGTGAGACATTGAAAATGCCAATGTGCTGCCAAAGTGTGTCATCCCTTCATCGTGTCTGATGAACAAATCCAAAGCCTGGGTTAAACTAAAAGCAGTGTTTTATTACCTGATCATATTAGTCAGTAAATTGAGACAAAAGAGTGAAGTCATCAATTCATTCTGTTCTATTGGAAGAAAATGTAACCAAAAGCTTACCTGTATTTATTTCAGTACCCATTGCTGGGACATGGATTTTTTATTTTTTTTTTAGAAACACCGCACACACACTATGGTAAAGTACTGCCTTCAGTATGGAATGAATTTGCTATTTTAATCTTTTCATGCTAGATCATTTATGAAGTTTATATTCTATTTATATTTCTTGTAAGGAGTTCTTGCTCTGGAAAATAATTTTATTGAGTATGTCATCAGTTTTGATGTGACAAAACTACTTCTTGTCTTGAATACAGTGGCTCTTACTTTAAAAATGTTCCAAATATGCAATATGTCTTTTGGGATGAATAAATGGTAAAAATTATGAGAATAAATCTACATCACAACAGAAAGCTGATTTGTATTGTACATAGTCTTTCCTTCAGCCTAATTCCAAACTTCAGCACTCTACAACTTCTGAACCTGAAACACTCTGCTTTACTGTGATAGAAGACAAGTTACTAATTAATGAATTGATTAAACTGATTTAAAAATTGGAATCCATTTACCTGCTTACTTTGTGCAAATGGGATTTGCAGCCACATGACCTTCCCTCCTCTGTGTGACATGGTAAAGCTGGGCTTCAACAGGTCTGCATCCAGGGAGAGAAGGGCTGGAGCACGGGGTTGGAATGCAAGCTTGGTTTGAGCAAGAGTTATGTGGGTTTAGTGGTGAGACATCTTCAGGGGATCAGTCACTGACCATCCTTTAAGACCAACAATCCTACAGTCTTTTATCTCCACTGTAAATCAGAGAAAGTTCTGGAGCTCTGTTTCAGTGCTGACTCAAGAGAAGGACATTCAATGAGTCACTCACATAGTTTGCAGCAATTTTGAGGAAGGAAAGTCTCCTCCCTGTTTGGAGACTGTGTGGTTTGGATCCACCCCAGGGTGCAGCTAAAGTACGCGTGGTTTTGCTCCAGGCAAGCAGTAAGTCCTGGTGTAAGACCCAGGTAACTTGTCACTTTTTTTCAGTTTAAAAAGTGAAGGTGAGAGTTAGTATTAAAACATTTTTCCAGATGCAGTAGATGGTTGGGAGGGGGGAAGGAAGCCGAAAAAGGTGATAAATATATCTGCTGCTCTTCATGAGACATTGCTGCACCAGTGCAGAGTGCTCTTCCTTAGATCCTGAAAGAGTTTATTTCTGAGAATGCTGCAGGTAAAAGGTGGTGATAAAGTTTGCTCATTTTTAAAGGTTCAGTGTCAATATTCCAGGCTCAGTAGGTGTGATATTCAAGGCATTTGGCGTTTCTGTTTAAGTGTAGCAGCCACAGCTGACTGGCAGTTTTTCTGTTGCAGAACCTGACTGGAATCCAATTGTAGCTGGCCATTGTAAGAGACATTTATTGCTCTTTTTTTTTCCACTTCATAATTACTGCAGTGCCACGTAAGCAAAGACACAGCCTGCAGCAACTTCAGTCATTTTTTAATTGCACTTCCAGCCTTGGGTTGGCCAAGTGTTGTTGTGCCTGGGCTACATGTTGCAGCAATAGGACATCCTTCCCTTGCAGACTTCCCTGAACTGTAATTCTTCTTTAGAAGAATTATGTCCCAGCCAATAATAAATTATTAACAATCTCCCTTATTGTTACTTTACATGATTGCCTTTGCAGTGAGTGAGTGTACCTTAGCACATCTATGTCCCTGTAAAGGAGGATGTTTGGCAGACAAATACCAAAACATTTTGTCTTATATGGCATGTCTCATTTGAAATCTAGACAGTGGTAAAAAATTATTTACCTCACACTGATGTTTCTTCCAGTAATTGAAAAACAAATACTGGAATAATTCCATCTGAATGAGCACTTCTGGGATGTTTCTTTGGTGAGAACTGAATTGCTTTGTCAGATGTGTAGGATGTTGCATCTGATTGGAATGTGAGTCTGTGAGATGTCCCTGCTACTGAAAGACTGCCTTAGATGGGCAGGGAAATGTATCAGGAAAACCTTTGTTGTAAGGTTTGTCAGGATGGAAGATGAGCCACAGTATTGGCAGAGATAATTCTCAGCTGAGGCACCTCAGTTCTGCTCATGTGCATGTGGACTCCTTAACAGTGGTTTTCATTTGGTTCATTTAATGCAAGTTGTTTCCAGTTCCCATGAAATGCGTTTCACTGGAGATTATTCAAACATGGTAAGTTTTCAATTGTAAAATAGAGAACAATAATTGCATATTTCATCGTATTCTGCAGCTGTGTGGCTTAATGTTTTAATTTCTTGGACTTAAGTAAGGCCTCAGTGCGACCCCGCTAGCTCAGACACTTCATCAGAAAACTGCTGTGTTATTCTGTAGATTTTGAGCACATTGTGGAGTTCTTCAGTCCTTTTGGTTGTGAAGATGCTCTGACAATATAAAGTTCTAACTGTGTGATGTGAAGGTTGCTTCCTGCAGCCTCTGAAGTGCAACCTTGGGAAGCAGTGGGTCTGTCCTGATGAGTATGGCCATAGGTGTCCTGATCCAGGTGTGAGCAGCCATCTGCCCTTGGGGAGAAAGAGGATGATGACTCAGGGCAGAGTCACATCCAGTTAACACTGGCTGAGGACACCACCATCTCAGTCTTCCTGCTTCTCACTAATGAAAGCTGAAAAGCCATTAAAAGAAGCCCCTTGATGTACAAGAAAGGCCAGTGCTTTCACAATCTGTGGCTGCCCAAGTCTTGCATGCAGGTATCTCACCTGTCCAAAAGCAGCTCAGGCTCAGCAGTGTGTTTATGGAACTCTCAGGGTCAGATGGGCCTCTTTGCATGGGTGGTGGCTGCAGACACAGGCACACATCCTGGCCTTGCTTCCCTCCAGCTGAGAGCCCCATGCTTTTCTCTGCAGTCCCAGGCTGAGGTGGTTTGCTGGGATGTGGGTTCTGCTTTACAGGTGATGATACCTGCTCCAATGTCTGCCAGTGTCCAGAGATGGAGAGAGCTGAACCCCAGCAGCTGGCAGTACCCATCTGGGGAGGCTGTGAGTGCCCATCAGTGTCTGACTCATGCATCTCAATGTGCTGTGGGCTGCCTTGTGAGGCTGGCTTTCAGCTGAAGTCCAGCACATCTGTTAACAGGTGGATTTAGGTTGGACATTGGGAATAAATTCTTCCTTGTGAGGGTGGTGAGGCCCTGGCACACATTGTCCGGAGAAGCTGTGGGTGTCCCATCCCTGGAAGTATTTGAGGCCAGGCTGGATGGGGCTTTGAGCAACCTGGTCTAATGGCAGGTGTCTCTGATCTTAAATGATCTTTAAGGTCCCTTTCAGTCCCCTGTGCAATGATTCTGGGACAGATCAGCTCAGCTGGTCAGAACAGGTGCTGGTTACACCAAAGTTGTGGGTTTGATCCCAGTATGGGTCATTCAGGAGTTGGACTTGATCCTTGTGGGACCCTTCCAACTCTGAATATTCTGTGATTAAGGATATTTATCCAGTTTCTGTTTTACAGTGCACATTCAATGGACCAGCAAAGCTGTGTTTGGATACTTTCCTGTATCAAATGATCATGGAGCAGAAACGACCTGCTGTAGCAGAACATGAAACCCCACTTATCTATACCTGCTTTAGTAGGATGAAACTTTGTGCTTCTCAGTGCAGTTTTAATGGGATGGAGATTTAGATAAAAGTATTTTAAGCTTTTAAAATTCAGTGTATTAGAAGGGTGAAGTTGGAGTTGCAATTTGTGATATGTACTGTGTGCACAGGTCTCTGCTGGGGCAGATTAGTTTGAAAGAGGGTGTTTAAAAACCTTCCCCAAATATATTGGCTGCCTCCCAATAACTTTTAAACTGCCATTGAAGCTGGAGAGGATTTTTTCTTTTGTTTCTGTGCTGCATTGCAAAACTGACTCGTTTAAGCAAGGAACTTCTACTAACAGCTTGAGATGTCAAATCACATTTCAAAACATGTTTTGTGGTGGAAAATACTTCCCCTACAGCCTTCTTGGCGGTGTCCTTGCTGGCAGTTGCTGCTTCTGTTTTTCCTCAAATATGTTGGGGTGGTTTTGCTGAAATAAATTATTTGTCATCCTCGGTACATAAAGGCCCTGGTAGCTGTGTTGTCTCTGGGCATGTCACCCCAGCAGCCCCGTGCTCCATGTTTGGTTGTTTTGGCTTCCTGGACAATAAACTGGTGGTCTGGGAAGCCTGATCTGGCCTGAATCAGCATGAGGGGTGGCCGGAGCCTGCAGGAGGAAATTCTGGATGTCTTGAGAGGAAGGAAATGAGGAGAAAACAGCGAGTTTTGGGGAATGTTCCCACAAGGAAGGGAGAGGCATGGGATAGGGGGGCACATCAGGAAGGGAAGGGTCACATGGGTCTGGGAAGGATGTTCCTTGGTTTTACCACAGAGGGGAAAAAAGTATTCCTCCAGCCTTGAAAGAGCATCCCCATCCTCTGCTGTCTGCCTCCCTGAGCCAGAGTGGTGGTGGAGAGCCCCAGATGCTGCCAGGGCAGGGGGAGCTGCTCTGTGTGACCTTGGGAGCAGTGAGAGGGAAGGTGCTGTTTAGTGTTTAATGCACTGTGCAAGAGAAGGGCCTCACAGACAATATCTGCCTTCCTGCCCTATGCCTGAACCTCGTGGGAAGCCTGCTCCATTCTTATCCCCTTCCTGGCATTGACCCGTGGGTCTGCTGTGACCTGAGGCTTCCTGTCTCCCCTGCAGGGCCAGCACCTTCCACCACCACATGAGAGCCAGGTCTATGGGCTTCCCTTGCCCTGAATGCAAGAGATTTCTCCTGCCTTTTGCAGCCGGGAGGTGATCTGGAGCTGTGTTTGCAGCAATTAATCAGGTGAACAATAAAATAGCTACCAGAGGATTTTAACTGGAGACACCCTTCTAGTCACTAAGGTGTTCAGGAAGCAAAGTCTGGGCAGTCACAGCTGCAGGAAGCACGGTGAGGTGGGATTTGGTGGAGATTACATTGCAGAATGCAGCTGCCATGGGGGCACAGTGCCCCTGCAGTGTGGGCAGAGCCCCTGGTGAAAGCAGCTCTGCTGGCCCAAGGGCCAGGACTTGTGCAGGGCACAGTGGAGGGTGCACCTGAGCCTGGCTGCATCAGGAGAAGGTAAGAGCTGGGAACATCTGTTCTGCTGTAGCAAGAGTGATGTTGGTGCCAGTCCCTGCGTGGTCTGAGTCTTGCCTTGGCTAAACTGTGTACTAGGAGTGAGATGCCTTCGATGCATCTGTTTCCTCGTGTGTTGCCTCATCCACAGAGCTTGGCTTGAGCCATCCCTATGGCTGAGAGACAAAGATCCTTTTAAAACTTAAAAGAATCTTTGTTCTAGTTTTGTTTTGTCTAATTCTCACTTATATATAATAATGTACATAATATATATGGAAAAAATTATCTTCACTTGAATGTTTTTTTATCTGTACATATGCCAGTGCAGAATGCTTCATTGATACTTCTGCAATCCTGCAGACCCAGACAATGCAGTTCTCAGTACTGTTTCAATCTACATTTACTGACAAATAAAATAGTTTGTTAATTTTACCAGAAGCAGATGTCAACTTTCTAGACTCAAAGCAAAAAAAAACACAAACAAACAAAGCTCACAAAACAAAAGGAAGAAAACTCTTTAGACTCAGTGTGGGGCCTAAATGCAACCATCCCGATGCCTGTGCTGCTAATTGGGCCCTGCCTGTCACCCTCATTAGCCCTTGGGCTTTGGGGCACTGCTGAGAAGGAACAGCCCCATTACAGGGCATTGCAAGAATTGTTACATGATATGTCTCTGTGGGAAGAAAAATTCAGTTCACACCCTGTAAGTCCAAACTATAAGGTAAAAATAATCCCTTTCTATTCTCTCCTAAACAGAACTGCTCCTGGAAAGCAGAAACAAACCCTAGTAATTGCTCTATGTCCCTGGAGTCCTTAACAGAGCATCTGCAGACATGACAGGAACAAGACCTGCTCCGGGATCCCTGCAGTTTTCCGCAATGGCAGAGATCAGTTCATGCGTTACTGTGGCAGTGCTCTGTGTGTGCTCAGTGCTGTGGCATTACAAAGAAGATGACTTTATTTTCCTGCTGCAAGGAGGTTGAAATCTTAACTTCCTGAACATATGGAAGGAGGGTTTTCTTTGACTGTCAAAAATCTCATAAAATGTAAGCTGGGGGGAGAGGGGAGGCCACGTGCATGCTCAATGTTCAAGAAAAAGCTATTTGTGCTCAGTGTAATGGCAGTATTTTTCAGTTGCAACTCTCCTGTGCAGAAGTTTAATCTCCCTGCTGTGGACAGAGTGAGAACAATGAGTGCTACATCCCTTTTAACGTTGCCAGTTTTCTAAGAACAAAAGAAATCTGTGTCAAGTATGTGATTTGGGTCACTTTTGCACTTTTTTTTGTCTGTGCTTCTATTTATGCCCTGGCCAGTTCTTACATTCCTCAACCTTGTAAGAAAGTAGACATGGTTAATAACTTTAAGAGGAAAGATTTCTAGGTTTCCTAGATCTGATCTGAGCATCATAGCCTTTATTTATGTAAACATTAAGTGACATCATCTTCTGTTGCAGAATGGGAGCCCTAAACAGTTACACGACAGCAAATTCTAGAAAGTGTCCTTGAGACAAGTATGATTCATCTTCAAGTGTGTATATTTAAGAAAGGTGCTGTATCCTGAGTCAGATAAGTTCTGTGAATCTGACTTCACTCCAATTCAAACTGTAATGTATTAACAAAAATCAATCACTTTTTTTTCCTTTTAAAATGTTTGAAAATTGGTGCTTGCAGCCTGCTGGGGAGTGTGAAGAGCAGCAGAGCTGGCTTTTTTGTCCCCTTTCAGTTTTCTCCAGAAATCTGCTTTTGAACTCCTCCAAAAGCCTTTTGTAAGTGATGGCTGACCCATCCAGTGACGGTAAGGGCTGAGATTGTTCCCAGGATTTAGTGTTAGTCATCCAGGGCATGGTGTTCAGGGCATTCCTGAATTGCCAGTAAAGCACTTGGTTTCCTACTGGGGAGTTTGCTGATGTCTGTTAGAAAATATCACCACAGCCAGGTTCAGTCTCTTCTCCACCACACAGTGTGGAGGAAATGTGCATCCTTTCTGGCCAGAGCTGAAAAAGCAAAACCACACACCACAGTATGGCTGAGTCGCTGCCAAGGGTGAACATCTGTTCTACAGCTTCTCATTCAGCCCTTAAAGAGTCCTGTGAGCAGCCAAGAGCACTGGCCTGGCTCTGGGACTGGGTTCTTGCATCTGTTTTGTACCTGAATGGGAAGTCACTCTCTCCAAAAGGGATGGTTGCAGATTGGCAGGCTCCACCTCTGTGCCAGCTGCACTTGTGCAGCAACACATGGACCTGCCTGCTGGAGAGAGAAAACCCTGGTTTCTCCTCACTTGGGTTTTCTCTGCCATATTCACTGAAAAGAATTGCTCCTGTAATGAATTACCGTGAGCAAAGTAGACAAAAGCTCCTCATTTCCTAGCACCTGCCTGGCTGCAGGGACATGTCTCTGTGCTTCTTCTTGCTGTCAGGAAGTGACTACATCTGTGCTGGTCAGGCAGGGACAGAAGGCTGCAAGTTCTTTGGATTGGTTGGTTTGTTTGTTTGTTTGTTTAAAAATTAATAAGTGTTTAGCAAGCATTCGTGATTGTTTCCAGTGAGTTTGCTTTCCAACTTGGCCTCGTGCCATGGGAAAGGCTGGGGTTAAGTGCTGTTGGCCATTGGGAGGTGCCATGGCCCAGTGTCCTAAACTGGAGAACCTTCTGTCCTCTCTGAATCGTTTCCTCTGTGAATGAAGGCAAATGTTGCATTTTACCAGGGGCAGAACAGCATTTCCCCAGCCTTCCTTGTGTAGTAGCTGTTGCCACTTTTCCTTGGCTTTAAGCCAGGGCTGGCTCAGCAAACCTTTGGGGCAGATTGCTGATTGTTTCATCTGGTATTTGCCTTTTGCTGCTCCGCTGGCAGTGCTGCCAGGCTGGAGTGGGGGGAGTGCTCCTGGAGGACCCATCAGCCTTTCACTTGTTCTAATGCCTGAGTTTCACACTTAAACTGAGGAAGATCACACCTGAAGGTGTTCTGTCTTCCCAGCTCCCTGAGGGTGCTTTGTTTTGAGCTTACCAAGAGTCTTCACCCTCCTCTAAAACAGCAGCTTTACAAAAGCAGGTGACCCCAGCTGGCATGAGGGCAGAAGTGGGATGGTTTAGGGCATCTCACAAACATGCACCAGCTCCTCACTGGGGCCAAATCAATGCCCAAAACAGATCCTCAGTGTGCCCCTCCCTAGTGTGGGTCTGCCCAGGGCTAAGTGTCCTGGCTGACATGTAGGGCCAGAAGCGGTTTTCACTCCTGCTTCCAGGAAGGTCAGGAGATTTGGACCAGTTTTAGAGAAGCTGATCCCTGTTTGGAGAAGATTTTGGGTGCCACCATCATGTGACAATTCTCAGGAGTATCCTTGAGATACCATTTATCCAGAAGATTTGCTGTGCCTGGTGACTTTAGGGATGTGTGTTTCTTCCCTGGTTTTACTAAGATCCTGGTGAGCCATCTGGAAATTTCATCCTGTGATTACTCTAGGATCTGGAAGACCTTTTGTAACTACTAATCCCAGAAACAGATTTTTCCTTCATCCTGTCTGTCAACACAGCCTTTAACTTATTTTTATGGGCTTCAGCACATGTTTGAAGCATCACTGCCTTAGGATACAATTTATTTTTGCTGGACTATCTAGTGTTCTTTATGTCTACTTATAGCACTTTCTGAGGAGTGGCTGTTTCATGGATATTTATTAGGATCTTCTGTGTCCTTCTGTATTTGCACACCTAGAACAGGAATCAGTGTGACTTAGCATGCCATGAGCATGAGATCCTAGGAAATTATGCCTTGTGGTGCCATCTATTTTGCTGCACAAAAATTGAGTAGTGTTTTCATTGGTAAGATATGATAAATATTCCATAAAAAATACTGATCCAATTAAAGCAAGGGAAGTAAAACAAAAAGACTAATCTAAGGTAACTTGTGCCATGCTAGATTTTTGATATTTTGCCCCTTTTTATTGTGTCTTGCCCTCTGGTTCTTGTTCACCCCAAAAAACAACTTGTGGATGAAGTTTGCTGTATGTATCTTAACTGCTCTGGGGAGGGAGTGGGATATGGCAGGCAGGAATCCTGTGTGCAGGAAAAGCTGTTTAATGGAGTGCCATCAGTGTTGGGGTGTTTGGGAAGGTCTGTGTTGTCATCTTGCCCCAGGCAGAGGTTCAGAGAAGCTCCCTGGAGCAGCCTGCAGGACACATGTCCATGGCTGGAGCATGGCAGGGTGATGGAGAGGCAGGAGGAGTCTGTGTGTGCACAGACCCAGCGAGGAGCTCACTGCCAGTCCCCAGGTTTGTTGTGTGCCTGTGTGTAGGAATGGGCCCTGGAGCACACAAAGGCAGGAGTGATGCAGGGAGAGCTGCCTCCTTTTTCTCTCTTGTTAGGAAAGAATTCTCAAAAAATATTTTTACATTTCTTGGGAACAACAGAAAAACTTGACCTAATTGCTGTTCTAAATATATGCTCATGGCTTCTGAAAGGCCCAGCAGGATATAAAACCACCAGTTACCAGTTCTGATTTTTGCCAGAACTTCAAAGTGTTTCCTTTTATGCAGTAATCTTAAAACTAGTCCAAGAAAACACTTACACCATTACTTAGATATTCCAGTTGTGCCACCAATATGGAAACTTAAATTATATTTCCCACAGGCAAAGCTTCATCATTAGTTAAACTTGGTAAGTCCACTTGCTTGTAGGGAAGATACAACTTCCTTTCCATGGTCTGAAGAACAGTTGCAGCTCAAAGAGTGAGAGCAAGAATGAGAGCTCACCTCAAAGGTTGAGCCAGGAGTGATGATTGATGCACTAAAAAAATAGGACCTTAACATAGTAACCAAAGTCCTATTTAGACTTTAAATGTTTTTTGATCATAGTCATATCCTTCTCTAGAAAAGAAGCTTCACATGGACCATCCAGTACTCATTTAATAAACACGTAGTTACTTTACTGTTTGAGATTACAGTTCCCATCTTTATCACTTGTGCATCATGCCCAGACTTTATCAGTAGAGATAAAAGCTTGTATACCTCCAGTGATTTAAAGCAAAATTAGTCCCTAGTCCTATTCCCTAAGAGTTAGTCACTTCTTGAAAGCTTTGTAGGCTGTGGTTCCCCTGCCTGTGTGATCTGGTAGTGTGTTTATTTTTAAGTGAGGCCATTGTACAGGATTCATTCATGTGTGCTCAACAAGCCATGGCTGCTCTGCTCCAGAGGTTATAACTACATGATATCAATACATTATCAAACTGAGAGGGACATGGGGTTTTTTTGGTCAGGTTGTATTGGAACTTTCTTGCTAAGTGCAGTTATGTGGGCAGAGTCTGAGGTATTTATTTTTTCTGCTGGAGTGACCTCACGGTAACACTTGACCTTGCAGTCAAGCCAAGGTAGGTTTGTCCCTTGGCCTCTGGGCCCAGGACAGCCCCAGCAGATGCAGCAGGTCCTGGTCAGGGGGAAATCGTGGAATGCCAAACAGCCACCAGGGCAAGCTGAGTCCCATCACACTCAAAATTGTTTCAATAACTACAGGATGTGTGGTCAGAGATTGTTCAAGAATCATTTAGATGTAGAGAAATCCTCCTGCTTAAGCAAATATCCTGCCAAGTTTCACCTGGAAAATAATTTGATGTGTAAAGCTGTATCTTTTCCAGATTATGGGGGATGGGATTTTAGAGAAAAGTGTCTAATTCTCCAAACTTGGAAAGCATGTGGGCCTCAAACTCTTTTCCCAGTTGGAAAATTTGCTGTTAAGAAAAGGAAATAGATTTTTATAAGCAATATTTAATTCAAGCATTTGGCTAATTCTCCTGCTGCAAAGCTTTTAGGTCACATTCTGATTCATTGGTGTGGATCTGGAATTAAAGGGATTAGGAGAGGAAGTGGACTCTGAAGTTAGGAAAATTTTGGTTTCTTGTTCACTTTTTCCTAGTCATCAAATGTATATTTGACCTATGTTTCTATTTTAAGCATTGTAGGAAAACTTACTCCTACGTGTCTGCCTTTGCTCTTTTTCTGCCCATTGTCATCAGCTCTGCCATGGGTGTGTTCCATTTTGCTTTTGCAGAAAGGGATCCTGATCATTCTGGACATGACATTGTTCTACAAATGCTGGGAATTTCTACATTTATTCCATTAGGTTAGAGAGTGGAAAATGGGTGGTTTATTATTCTTATTACTCATTAAAAGTATGTGTTATTACAGTGCCCTGTTTCACAATGTGATGTTCTGCAGTAGCCTGGGGCCTTAGGGAAGCCGTGGCCAGTACCTTCCTTTTGTTGCTACATGTGTATGTGTTCACAGGAGTGTGTGTTGTGTTCAGGATTCCTACAGGGATCACTTTGGGGATCCATCTGAACTTTTCATCTGGCATTAAGGTCAGTCTCCCTCTGTCTGTCCTTGCCATCTCTGTGGTATGTGTGACCCTCAGCTCCTGTTGTCCACAATCCCACTCTCTCCCAGCTTCCAAAACTTCCCATTTCCAGTCGTGAGTACTCTCATTCCTGGGTCTCAGAGACCTGTCAGTCATCAATCCAGTGTAATTTACAGTATCCTGTAACACAATGAATGATGGTTGTGAGTGCTTTTTCCTTGCTGTGTTTACATAAAGCAGCTACAAAGAGAGTATGGGAGGAGCAAGGTCTGCATCCCACCCTGGCTCTGGTACTGGGGAGCTGTGGTGGATTTACTGCTTTCATAAATGCAGCAAACAACATTGCCAAACCCAGTGGTTTATCTAGGGCCATCCATGTGCTCTGGAAAAAATAGCTCATCCTGGGAGAAAAGAATGATGGGGGGTTTCCCTCAATTTCCAGTAATTACTTTGAGAGTAATTATGTCGCTCAAAAGAAAGAGTTGCTGCTTGTCTTGTGAGAAAAAGGAGGGAAGAACAAGGGGGTTAAATGTGACAACTCTTTGGGATACCAGCCCTGCCAGTGCTCTGGAGAGATGAGAGCACAGTGGTGATGAGCCAAATTCACCTTGGGGCCAGTAATTAGGTGGGAGATTCCCACTAGATTGAGGCTGTCCTGGGAGGTCTCCTGGAATAGGGAGAAAAGAAGGGGCTTGCCAAAGCAGAGGACCTTACCGTTTTTCTCCCAGTTTTCACCATGTAATTCATGCTTTGCTCTGTAAAGCACTGTGATATAGTTTGTATACATTATGTAAAATAAGTTGTATTCTATTATATTGAAGAAATACAAATATAAAATAAAGACAAAGGATGGAGTAAAGTAGCTGTGTGGTAACTGGACCCCGAGTCCCCAATTTCACTGGTTGTCCCATTCCCCAAGACTGTGGTTGCAGATCTCTGCCGCCTATGGAATTATTTAGGTGTTTTCCACATGATGATACAATGTTAAATACAGACTGTTCTGGATGAAAAGGGGAGCACAGATCAAATTCTGCCGCTCTCCGGGACAGCCTGTCTCCACCATCCCCTGCTCTCCTGCTGTTTGTGGCATTTGCTGCCGTTCTGTCTCAGGAGTTTTAAAGAAACAATTTTTAATTGTGCTTCACTTTTTTGAAGCTGGGAAACCTCTGATACATCTCCAGGCACAACTGGCACGTGGGCCCTTTAGGAGTAGTGCTGTTGGTAATGGGACACATGTAGCAATTTGTAATCTAGGGAAAGCAAATCCCAAACTCTTCAGAGTTTGAGGTGAGGGGGAGGTGATGATGTCTGTAAGCACTTCAGATGGGCAACTTACTATGGCAGAAAATGGAATCTGCCAAAAAATGCTGAGGGGAACCTTTTATGGGAACAAAGCTGGGGTTGTGAGCTGCCCAGCAGCAGGACGAGATCCCCGAGGAGCCGCATCCCGAGCGGTGCAGCGTCCCCTCCCGGGACGGGCAGGGAGGAGGAGCCGAGAATCCCAGCGGCTGCCGGGCCCGCGCGGGACGGACGAGTCGGATTTTGGCTGACCCAGGCGGTCAGCACAGGGGGCTCCCGGCACAAACCCTTCTGCTCTGTGGGAATTTCCCTCTTGAGCGACTGCTGCGCTTTTTAACCCGAAGATTAATGGAAGGGGGCCGTGGAAAGGGCCGGAGTGCCGGAATTAGTTCATTAGTCTCCAAGCAAGCGTGCAGCCGGTGAGTCACCGGCAGCGCTTCCTGCGCACTGATGCTCTGCCGGGAGCTCTCCCAGCGATCCGGCCCAGCCCTGCCAAGGCTGGGAACCCGCGGGACCAGATCTCCGCATGCTGCGACTGCGGGCTGTTAATGCTATAAAATTAAAACTAATCTAGATTAATTACACTGCACATGTTATTCATCTGTAATTCTGCTCCTTGGCCTCTTTCCCTCCCAGCATAGCTCCCCATTGTTTTCTGTTCCTCTTTTAAGGTGTCCTTGACTTCCTTTGGGTTTCTCCAATTTTTCCAACGGCGGGGATGACAAAGGTGCCTGGTTGGCAGCAGTGCCCGTTCACCCGGGGCAGACCCATGTCTATGTATGTGGAGGCATAAACAGCCAGTCAGAGCCTGTCATTCGGCTTAGATGGGTCACCAGCAGTGACCTGTGATGGCAGTGAGGTGCTGCAGCACAGAAGGGTGGGTGGCTGGAAGTGCTCCTGGTCATAGGATCATAGAACATCATGACTTGGAAGCGACTCATTGAGTCCAGCTCCTGGCCCTGCACAGGACAGCCTCAGGACTCCAGAAGTGATGGTCCTGGTAGGGGATGCACACAGGGTGTGTCTGTTTCCACGGTATTACAAAGGTTTGTTGCTACATCCGACAGAAATGGGTTGAAAATTAAATCCAGCCATGCAGGGGACCAGTCTGTAGCTGCAACCAGTTCTTACTCTGAAATAGAGCATTGTGTCAAACCAGTTGTCTTCCTCACATGAAGTGGTGGTATTTATGTGCAAACTTCTGTGCAGATCTGGCTGCAGCACTCTGGGGTGAGACAGCCCCTCACTGCACTGCAAGGAGAGCTGGAGCTAGCAGGGCCAAAATACCAGATTTTTCATTCCTAGGACACATCTCTCATCTGCACTGCTGACCTATGGCCCCAACCACAGGTTCAAGCCTGAAGAGCTGAGGGCATCCAGGTGCCCCCTCCAGCTCATCCTGCAGCACAGGGATCCTGGCACGGGTTTGTTTAACAGCAGGTCTGGGGGTTGAGCTTGGAGGGACCTGCAGCTGTCATGACCGAGCATCATCACCGACCTGTGCAGGCACAGGAGGCTGGTGTCTGTCCCACTGCTCTGCTGGAGACTCTGGTAAATCTCTGCTCCAGCTCTGGTAAATCTATTGCTGCCATAGGTGCTGGGAAAGGAAGAGGTGTCAGCTCAACAAGGCAGCCTGTAGGATAAGGTCTGGTTGCTGTCTGGAGCCTGTGGCAGCATTCCCAATGACTTGGGTGGGAGAAGCACCAGGACCCTGATCCCCTGAGATGATAAAGATCTAAGACTTGCTAAATCTGGACAAAATAAGCCGTACTTTTGTTTTGCTGTGAGTTGTTTCATGCAAGAAGAGACTTTGAAATTATCTTAATACCTCACAAAGGATTCTTGCACTTTCATGTGATGCCAGTGGGATCAGCATGCCAGTGGATGCTCCAGTGGGGTCCCAGGGTACAGTGCCTGGAGGTTTCCAGCCCCCACAGCAGCAGAGGTGGATTATGGGCATCATTCAGGTATTTTCCAAAATGTTCTGAACGATTTTTTGCTGCAGTCACTTCCAGCAGGGGTTTTTAAATGTGGTGACCATTTGTTTTTTCTCCAGCCTTTGTTTTTCTTCCCTGTTCACCTATTTGAACGCTGTTGCCAGAGGGAAAAGGATTCAGAGGGTTCAACAACTGGCAGGAATTTTTTTCCTTTTATTCTTTGCCTTTCCTTTTTTTTTTTAACTTCTGAATTTTTAAATGGTATGTTGTAAGTGTGGACCTCATTTTCAAAACAAAGTGTTTTGAAACTAATTTTGCAAACAGAAGTTGCAAAGGACAGCCCAGGCCAGAGACCTTTTGCCTCTGTATCTCTGACCATGTCCCTGCAAAAGCACTGTCATCATGGAGGGTTCTGGGGTAGGTGCAAGAGGGGCTCATGACCCCCACAGGGCAGTAAAAGAGCTGTTTTGAATTCTTGTTCTGTCCCAGTGTCCCCGCAGGCTCTTCCACCAGCTCAGACATCCCAGCACCACTCTTCCTCAAGAAAACATGTGATTTCTTAAATGGTTTAAATACAGTGACTTGAGGAATCTGCATGTTGGTGAAACAGACCCCACCCACACCTGAACCCCTTCCTCCTGCACCTGCTCCCCACGATCACCAGCCTTGGGACATTGTGGCATTTACCAGCAAAACCAGCACATCTGTAGAGATGTTTTCAGTGGCACTTTGTGCATCTGCTTTAGATTGCTTTAAATTACAGCAAGGGGCCAGCTATGTTTAAGTGGGCTCAGAGGTGAGACCAAAGAAATGAGGCTTAAAATTCAAAGCAATCCGACCTGCCCTGCCATGGCGTAATGGTCTGAGTAAGGCTCTGGCTTGAAGCCATCTCCCTGCCTCCTGGGAGAGATGCTTTAAAAGCTCCTCACATGAGCAGTTCAAATGATGTACACATGGGGAAAAAGAAAATAGTGTTTAATTGAAACTCTGTACATGTATATATGTTTTTAGGATAAACAAAACAGATTGGGCAAATATTTACTTCTGCCCCTACTGCTACAAAGCAAACTTTCCCACAGCTTTTGACAGAGATAATCTGTTTTTTAGCCATGATGGTGAATTTGTAATGACAAGGTTTCATTCTGAATGTTTCAGGATTTCCTGATTGGTTCTCATGCAATTATTTTGATTAACAATGAGGTTTTCAGACCAACTTGAAAGGGTCTTGGAGCCTTAGGAAAAACCTGGCTCTTGGTTATTCCTCTCACTGGGATTATTTTCTGCAGCTTTCTACCACTGGGATCAAGTTCCTTGGAAATCAAAGAAAACTACATCTTAAAAACATTTCATATTCCCACCCCCCTCTGAGAAGGGTTTCTCTAAGTTTAGAAAAATGCTTGTACCCATGTCAAAAAAAGAGAAAAGCATAGGATTGGAATAAGAATGAAATCCCAATGTAATTTTTTAATGAAAATATGTATTTTTAATAAAAATAGATTAATACTTTAGGTGGTCATTTCTGTGAGAAGGCAACATCTGAAAATAGAAACTGAAAAGTATTCAAGGCATTTCTGATTAAAAAAGAAATGAGATCTGATACTAGAAACCTCTGGATGTTTCTCTTTCATTTATAAACATAGGAGGGAGCTTAAGGAATTAGGAAACATCCATTAGTGCTGTTTACTCAGATTTCATTGTTCTGTTCTTATCACTTAGATTTTTTACCCTTTTTTTAAGATGATGTGGAAATCTCATACTAGCTTTAGAGAGTGCATGCTAGCAGATCCCCTGCTCACTGCCTATCTCTGTACTTCAGGTGAGGACATCTTTAATGCCATCAGTGGCAAATATCTTTAATTAAAAGCAATATATAATGTGCTTGGACCCAGTGCATCCTAGGCAGAGTCCAAAGCAGTGGGGACTGCACCTCCTTGAACTGTCCCCACAGCTCTCTGGGCTCCTGCTCATGGGCAGGTGAGAAATGAGACCTGGCTCCTGCTCACACAAGATGCACCTGGAATAACCCACCCTCTCTGTTTTCAGCTGGGAAGTTGCCAGCATTTAATGCAGCTGCTTACCTGACACTGCTGGAGTGCTGAGCTGCCTTGCCCCAGGGCAGGGCAGGGTCACCAGCACAGTGCCCACCCTGGCACTGCCAACCCTCCCTGAACTGTCGGGGGAGATGGAAGGTTGATATCAGCCAGGTGAGCCTAAACATCTGCAATGTAACACTGTGAGATGTCTGCTGCAACAGGTCTGGCATTCACCACGTCCTAGATTAATTTGTCACCTTATAATAATTTAAGTAGAATAGTGGATTTAAGTGTCATAGTGGCAGAACCCAGTGAGGATTGAGAGGGGTGGTTTTGATACAAGTTGAGAAGCCTGTAAATGGGAAAAAAAACCAAATCAGTTTTTGCTTTCTGTGAAAGTGAAGCTTTCTGAGTTCAAGCAGTTAAGCCCAACCAAAGTGTCTGAGTAAAGCAAACACACCAGCTCAAGGTAAGTACATGTAGCAGCGTATTTTCTTTCACACCACCAAAAGTGGAAATATAAGCTGTGTGTCTGATGTCATCTCCGTACAGATGGGTTTGAAATGCTGGCTCCCATCTGAAACATCATTACTTTTACAGTGAACTTTTAAAAACTCTATTATTGCTGCTAATATTATGTGTATGTATTTTAGAAGTAATTTCCCCGGACTCCAATAAAACCTTCTACCAGGGTTTTGTTCTCTAAACAATTTTAACCCATGTTTTGCCTTTTGGGGAGTACTTTTGGCCTCCAGGCAACACAGAAAAAAAATTGCTGGCTAAGTAACACCAGATGCAAGAGAGACTGCTGGCCACTAGAGAGCTCCCAGATGAGAAGGCCTTACAGGTTGAAATACAAATATGTTTAGTAATGAAAGCAGAAACCCTTTTTTACTTTAGGGCACAGGGGCCAGCCATGAAACACAGAAAGGTTTTTTTGCTTAGGTTACAGCAAGAGGCATCATTATCCATAATTACATTTTTCATACCTGAAATCAAAAGCCCCAAAGCTGTCTTCCCTCCAGAGTAAGGTTTGGAAAATTATCTTAAATGTTGGTTTTTGCTGATCTCAGGAATGAATGAAAAGCTCCTGCAGCCCCTTAAGGGTGTCTGCACGGGGATTATGTGTCAGCCACCATCTAATGCCCCATCAGTGGTGCAGCCTCAGAGATGCCACGTGTCACCTGGAATTATAGCACTGCAGTCACAGCCTCCTGCTCTGCAGAAGAACGGCAAGGGGGCACCTCTCCCCTCCCTCTCCTTCACTTCAGCTCCTATTATTGGGGCCAAAGTCACCTTTTGCATAACTCACAATGCCTGGGAGCTGAAGGGGTCTGGCTGTGGTATGTGCCAATGGTCCTTTGGGAATCACCTCTGGGATAGGAAGAGACTCTGCCAGGTGCACTGGCTGAGGGACATGTCATTTATATTGGGATAAAATGCACTGTATTGACTTAAGGATCTCAGCAAAGCCTGTGGCTGGGCAGCTCACAAGTGAAGCCCAGCCACAGGGTGCAGGGTGGGACATACTGGCAGCAGAGCCATGGGTTACAGGAGCCTTGTGTTGGTTCTTTGCTGTAAGCACTTTGTCACCAGTGATGAGAACCCTTATGGGTTCCTGTGGGTGCATGGGCTGGTGCACTGGAAAGGACACAGAGGTTGAGCAGGGGTGGGCAGCAGTTGGGCTCAGCATGGCAAGTGCCAGTGCACCTGGGCCAGCAAGTGCTGTGCCCACAGGGCACTGCAACACCCCAGGTAGAAAACCTCCAGCGCAGCTTGGACCTGCTCCCTTCCTGCTGGCCCCATGAAATGCTCCTGTCCCTGCCATGTGTGGCCTTTCCTGTGACATCCTGCAGCCTGCCCACCTGGCACATCCTGCTTTGGAGGAGGATGGTAAGTGCACACCTGTCCCTTTCCTGTGTCTGTCACCACAGCTGGGCAGGAGGGCAGCCTGTGTGTGGCAGCGAGGGTGGGCTTTTGTACTGAGCCGTGGTTTTATGCCTATCAAGTGGTATTTGAAGAAGCCAGATTTAGCTTAGTTTCTGGGGGAGGGACAGGAGCCTATAACTTCCTATGTGCCAGATCTGAACAGGCTGCAGAGAGTAGTGAGGTGGCTGAGGGTGAGAGTGAGCCCACAGCCAGGGATGGGGGATGGGACTCAGTGCCTTGAAACCCAGAAAGTGTTTCCATTGCTCAACAGTCACACAGCAGAGGAGTGCAAGAGGAACATGGAGATCAGGGTTGACATCATCACGTAACCATTTTAAACATCTTGCTGGAAAAAGCAGCAATTGGAGCTTCTGATGGCTGCCACTAATACTACATACAGGGTCTAGGGCTGGTGTGCAGAGAGCTGGGAGCTCAGTGGGTTTCGAGGGCAAAGCAGAGACAACTTCTTACCTGTGCTCTTGCACAGGCATCTGGAGCTGGACCACAAAACCCCATCACCAGGAACCCCTCTCTGATCAAAGTAAGGAGAGACATGAGTGCCCAGGAATGGGCATAGCCACGCTACGGCTGGCTGGGGTTTCCTGGTGGCAGGGATGGGGCTGGGAATTTTTGGGGCCCCTTCCCTGTGTGCCCTTTCAGATCTAGGTATCTCCTCTGCCAGAAGAAATTTTCACCCCTTCAATTTCCCGGGGACTTGGTGAGACAGAGCAAAAAGTGCTGTCAAAGGTTTTCCCCTTTCCTTCCAAAGTGTAAGCCCCTGGGGTCCCCGGCAGGGATTTGGCAGCCACAGGAATGTGTGGGAATCCAGGAGACTTCAGGAAGGGCTTAGGCGTGTACATTGTTAAGAGAAATATCTCATCGAGAACTTCTTTGCATCACCCCCAAGTCTCAGAGCAAAACTGCCCCTGCCCACCCCCCATATCCTGGTTTCCCTCAGGTGCGTGTCCTTGTTCTCATCAGCCTGGAACGAGGGTGTGCCCAGAGTCCCTGGCGAGGGATGAGCACAGTGCCGCAGTGTTTGCCGTTATTGCGCCTTTCAGGGCGTGAAGGAGTTAAACTTTTCAGATGGAAAGCGAACTGAAGATCAGAGCAGCAGCCTGGTGACCTCCCGCTGCTGGGACAGCAGCAGCTCGCAGCCCAGCCCGCAGTTCCTTCCATCCATCCATCCATCCATCCATCCATCCATCGGCGTGGCGCGGCCGGAGGAGCAGCGGGCGGTAGGTGCGAGGGGCGGCGGGGCTGGGCAGGGTGGGACCTGCCCGCCATGGGGCGGCAGGGCCATGGAGGGAGTGCCCGGACAGCTGTGCCTGTGCTGCTTGCAGAAAAGGAGTTGCTCAAAGTGAGCTTGTCCCGACACTGCCTGGGGAATTGTGATTTCTTGCCTTTTGGGTCACCGAGTCGACAGATACCGAGAGTTTGGGAAAAGCAGTTTTGTAGCTGAACTCCTTGCATGCAGTGTGGGAAGACACTGTGGATTTGTTTCTCCCTGATGAGAAAGGAATGACAACTGCATTATTCAATCCCGTCCTCTGATGATGGTCAGAGATTTACTAATAAATGCAAAAAGCAGCTGATGTCAGTTTACTGGTTTTAAACAATGAAAGATTTTTATATAAGTGGAAATTGTATGGTTTTTTTCCCCCTCTTGAACTGAAAACAATGTGGTCTGATTCTAAGTAGTATCAGGCATAGCCTGTTGTGCTAAGTTGTCTCCCTGGCTCTTCAGTTTATTGAACCATAGCAGACTCTCGGGTTCAAAGATAAAGTGTCAGAAATCTGAAAGTTTATTTTGCAGTAATAAAGTGGTATTGTTTTACCTAAGGATGCATAAACATTTCTCATATGATTTACATTGTAATGTAATAATTTTACATTATAGAATTATCTTGTTCAGAAAGCATGGCTAAATCAAAAGTCATGATAATTTCTGGTGAAGAAACAAGACTTACTTAACACAGTTAAAAGAAAAACTAGTAGAACCACAATCCTGTAAAACTAAAACCAAAGTAGTGTTCTGTTCCCTTCACTGCAAGAATATCCTCAACCCTTATGGCATTTCACATTTTTCCTTAGAAAGAAATCAGAAGACATATTTCCCTAAAATTTGAGACTTTTTTTTTAAACTGAAATGCTCTTGGGATGATGTTTGAAGGAGGTTGCCAGGCTGCTAAGTGGTAGTTTCTGCCCAGGCGGAATGGAAGTGCAATCACCACATTTCAGTCAGAAAAGCTCAAATTGCTCCTTACTGGCCTCCCAATCGCTAAAACTCGATTCCCCCAAGGTACTTTCTGGCCAGAGATGAGGCTCTCGATTACAGAAATGCAGGTCTTCTGGTAATTGCATTTGATTTATTCTTCCATATCATGGAGAACAAGTCAGTATTACTCTCTGGAAGTATGAACTCTTCCAAATGCTAACGTGTGGGGAGAAAGAAAACAGCAATTTTTATTATCTTCTTAACAACAACCCACAGGAATGTGCTTTGCAATAAGTGCAGCTTACAAGTTCCCCTGCCTCAGCTCTAGTCTTTCCAGAGGGCTGCTGGTACAGCCAGGAACCCCTCTGTTGACTGGCCAAAAATCTGTCAGGAGAAGAAATAATCCTAGAGGGGGCAAAGGAGGCCATGGGATACATTAAGAAAGGAGCATTGAAAACTCATTAGTAGAAATGCAATGGGGAGCCCCACTCCTGAGGGCACACCAGAGACAGCCTGTGGCTGCTCAGTTACACCCATGGGGGATCTGGAGCATCTCTTGGGGCCAGGCAGCACCTGATGTAGGTGACATCACATGGTTTCCTGGTGATTTGTCTCTCAGGACTGCTGGGAAGGGATGCTGGATGCTTTGGCTTTTGTCATTGACTTAATGCCCTTCCACAATGGTGCAGGACACCCCTGTCTGCCCCTCTCTCTCGAATTGGTGTCACAGAGAAAATGTCCTAATGCAGGTGGTAATTTGTCCCAGGGGATCACAACCTGCCCAGGTTGGTGATGTTTATTCAGCAGGGACTTGATACTACTCTCATTCAAGTAGATAATAAAACTCCCATTGATGTTTTTCAATCACTGATGACTTTCTATGGACTCTCAATTACCACTGCAGCCATGCCCAGAGTGTGCAAGTGTGCGGGGGGGTGCACAGAGTAGAGAAGTCTGCTGTATCCTGTTTTTGTAAAGGGCTTTTCCTCTTAGTAGTTGTAGTGAAAACAAACATGTGGGAGAACAATGGGACTTTTTTTTCTGTTTTCCTCTAGATTTCTAAATGCAACAAAAAGCCTATTAGAATTAAATAAAGTGCATTAACAAAAAAGGGATTCCTATACATTAATGAGGAAAATAAGCGTGACTATGTGAACATACAATCACAAGCACAAAGGTCATTTGCCCTCTTGATCTCAGCCTGTGTTTTTGCAGTTGAAAGCCTATTCATTAGATACCTGTGAAAACAGGGCACTGGTAAAGAAAAATGCCTGTGCCATAAAGCTGTTAGAGGGTAAGAGGATTCACACCCCAAAGGAACACCCTTGCATGCTGCTGGGCATTCTGCAGGCTTTGGAGTTGGCAACTCAGTAGGGACCAAAGAGGAATCTGCAGAAAGGATTTCCTTTCTTCAGATAAACCCAGAGGTATTCTATTTGTTGTGTCTAAAATATTTTTCAATGAGCAAAGATAATTCTGGCTGGTGTAAAAATTGAAGTAATATTAAGATGTTAATGCTTTCTAGGAGTAAAACTTGGCATCACTGTTCATAGGATGAATTGCTCCCAAGAAAACAGGAACTAGGATGAAATACAGTATGTAAGGTGGGACAACTGCCTTCAACTGTTCCTATTCAAATTACATGTGTTTTAGAGAAAAATCTGACATTGATTCTTCCTTCCATATGAGAGGTGGAGGATGTTCTGTAAGAGATAGTTAAGGGTATGGTTAGCTATTCACAAGGTGAAGTTATTCCTGTTTGAACATTTATTTCCCTACTGTGTGGCTGCTTAGCTGCAGCTTTCTGCCATGAGTCACTTTTCCCCTGGGAAGTGGAAACCCTTGGCCTCTGACACTGCTCTCTCCATGCAGGTGGTGCAGCTCGTCACCACGTCTGGCCTTGACCTTCTCAGCAGCAGGATCCCAAAGCCCTTCACAACAAGGTAGGTTTCCTGTGCCATAGTCATCATCCTCCTGCTGCTCTCCTTTTTCTTGTTGTCTTTTCTGAGTAGCAAATATCATACTGGGATTCAGTTTTCAAGTGTGTTTATATGGAATGAGATTATTCATGCTCCTGACAGAGCAATACTCCAATACTCTTCTGACAGAGTAACTTGCACTTGACTTTTGAAAGATATCCCGGGCTCTCCAGGTATTACAGACCAGTTTAATAAACTGGTGCCACTGGTTTATTAAAGAAGGGCTGCTTGTCGTTGTTGCTTGAAGTGCAGCTGTGTGTGGACACCAAGGTGGGGTCACCTTCCAGACCCCATCCATCAGTGGGTAGATGAGAAAGGCTGAGGAATATTGGTAGGGCCAGATTTCATCCCAGCGTGTTTTGTTTCTGTTGAGGTCAAAGTGCTTTGTGAAGTTGATTTGAATTTGAAGGGATTAAGAGTGGGAGAAAGGGTTAAGGTGCAGTAATATCAAAGTGCCACATTGAACATTATTTGGAGTATAAGATTTTGGATTCTTTTTGAAACAACATATCCTTTCAAGAACTGGTTTGCTCTTATTCAGTTCTAACACATAATATAAAATCAAAAAGTACAGTTTAGAAGCGTCTGAAACCAAGGGGAGCAGCTTTTTGCCATCATTCTCCTGAGAACTGTATGCATCAGGGTTTTGGCCCCAAGTTATAGTGATGCTAAATTTAAAAATCCTTTCATAACAGGGCTCAACCTTTCTCACAACTCTCTTCATAAAAAGCTCCATGTTGAAGTGATAATGTTCAGAACAAAGAACACTTAGCATAAACATTTAGCTTGTACTAAATAAATTACACTTGGTCTTACAGTCATGTTACTGGTGACAGCTTGTACAGCCTGCACCCTTCTCCTGTAATTCACCAGAACGAAGCAAATATACGTTGTTGGGAAAAATTTCTTGACTTTTGTCAAAGAGCCCAACTGCTGTCAGCAAACATATTGTGGGAATATGAATCTGGAAACAAACAGATCATTAGAGGGTGATTTAAGGTTTTGTGATTTAATTCTAAACATGTTGAATGAGTGAACCAGAGATGTGCAATGCCAGAAAAACTGTGCACCAAAAGGATTTTTTTCTTTAATGAAAGCTGGTATTTGTATTAAATACAAAGTACTTTGGGTGACAAAGATGGTTACGTATGAAAAATATGAAGTTTTGCTTGTTTTGGAGAATTATGAAGATCACTTGATTAGAAATAACATTGTGCCAATATAAGTTCAACATTCCTTCCTTGTGGAAATTATACATCCATTTACAGAACTTTATTAAAGTAAATAATTTTCCAATTTTAAAAGAGAATGTATACAGAGAATCTCTGCTTGGACAGCAATTAGTGATCTGGGCTTGTGCAGTCACATCTCTGGTTGGATATAATCTGTGCTTTGCCCTGTTACAACTGCACCAAGGGTTGAGAAAATGAAACAACTTCCCCAGTCAGAGCATCTTTTTTGGGAAAAGCTCAAGCTGAGACTGTGGTACTGCCCAGCCTGCTCAGACTGCCAGAGCCACTTGGGTCGAGAGCCATCAGGAAGGCAAGGAGCCAGAGGAGCTATTTGGAGGTCTCCTGAGAGGACTTGTAAATCATCTGTGAATTCCTGAGTGGGCACAACTGTTCTCAGTCTTTTAGAGAAATGCAGTCATGTAGGGGCAGGAAAGAGGAAGGGAGCCAGGCCCCATTCCCCAGCATGAGACCCTGCATCCCTTGGGATGGACTGAGTGCCTATGACCAGGCTTGGGCCTTTTCTGGGCTTCCATTCTTGTGACACATCTCAAACCCTCCCCTGTGTCTGGACACATCACTGATGAACGGATATCCCCATCTGCCCCAGCCTCTGTTCTGCAGGGACAGCCACAAGGCGCCCTGTGTCCTTGTGTACTTTGGCAGATGCTGGAGTTTTGCTCACTCAGGGAAAAGCTACTTTGGTCTCTTCCCTTCCTGTAGCCAGACAGCTACTGTCTTGGCCTCACTGCCAGCCGAAAGGCAGCCTGAGCTGCTCTACTGTATTTGAGAGGAGAAGGCTATGGTGAGGGAGCAGCAGGACATCTCTACTTCAGAGTGTGTCACAAAGACCCTGCAGACCTGGAAGACTTCAAAGCTGACTTCTCTGTCAGGCACCTATTCCTGGAGCACTTTCTTCAGACAATAGCAGCTCTGCCATTAATGGTTACCTGCACAGTGTCAGTAAAATATAAAGAGAATATCCTTTGAGATTGTCAGCCTTTTTGATTGTCCCTCTAGCACATTAAACTACATCCTGGATTTCCCCTAAAATTCAAGGATTTGCTTTCTGTGGTCTTCTTTGTATCCCATTGGCACCATTAACTTGAATACAAATAGGAAAGCATAAGACATTTCCCAGAGTCTTTGACAAGATAGCAAAACGCTTCTCTTTCTCAGGAGCAGAAAGATGTTTTTTATTGGAGTAAATGCCCCTGCAAATCTGGCTGCAGCCCCATGAGCTTGTGGCTGGGGCTCTGAGGTGGCAATGGAGCTCAAACTTGGAGGTGGCTTCAGCTGCCCCTGCTACAGAAGGATCCCTTCATGACCATGGGCCAGAGTCTTTCTCAGTGCCATCAACACACCTTCTCTTGCCTGGCCCTTCTGCTGGGCTGTCTGCAGTGTGGTCAGACTTCCAGTTATTTCAGTACTGTGTTTTATATGCTCTTAATTTTATAACAAGGTAGAGGTTGACCAATACTTTTGGCTTCTTTCAAATAGTTATTAAATCAAAAGCTCCAGCCAGCTCTGTGACTCCAGCCTAGCACTCAGGGTCTGGTTATGAGGGATGCACAGGATGTACTGATGCTCGTCTCAGGGTGAAGGAACAGCTTTTTGCTGCCCTTCTTTTCCCTCTAGGAGAGAGCACTTATGAAGGAGCAGGCTGCAAGAACATGAAAGCGCTGCCTGGAGATTTTGGGCTGTTGCAAGAAGATACCAGACTATAATTTCAGAAAATTCTGAGGTTCAGAAGTGTTAATAGCCAGGATAATGTGTTATTTATTGCAAACAGGCAACTCCAGTGGCCTCAAAGGCCTGGATGTCCGACTGTCCTGCTACACGATCAAAACCGCTCTCATAGTCTCAGTCCCAAATTCAGTCTCCAAAGCCAAACAGTGATGGTATCACATTCGCTTTTCATTTCTGTGTGGGCGCTATGCCCATGCAGTTATAACACAGCTGAGCCTGATTTTCATATAGTTCATTGTTTACTTATGACTTACTATAAAGTTGAACTTGTCTTATTTATGAGCAGCCATGAAGATATGGGATTTCATCCACTGGGTGATGACTCATTCATTGGGTTGGTCTCTTTAGCTCCTAATACGTGACATATTTTGGACTATTGGATGAACAACATTTCTGCATGAGCCCAAATTAAATGAGGTGAATGGAAATAATTAGTTGTTTGTTTTTAAAATCATGTTTGTAGCTGGGTCTGTGCTGGTTCAGCTCCGGACTCGTTCTAGCAATGTGCACAAGGGCAGGATGAGTTGCTGTATACTATGGTGGAAAGGTGATGAACAGCATTTCTGAGTCAGACATCTAAACATGCCAGGGGCGACTTCGCTTTGTTTCTCTTGCACAAGGAAACTTTGTGCTGATGGAGCATTTGATACTTTCTATGAACTTTAATGACTGCAACATTTCTTCTGCTGCTGCAAACAATTTGAGAAACTAATTTGTAAAATCACTCATAAAAATCTCATGTTCTTTTTGTAATAATAAAACTCCTCGGCTGGAAAAAGAAATAGAAATCCTCAGAAAGAGCAGCTCAGCAGGAGCGTACTTCAGCCACTCTTGTCTCGGGCATGCTCTCCCCTCCTGTTGGTGCGTCATGCCCCATGAGTTCAGCAGGAAGGATTCATGCACAGGCAGAAATATTGCCCCCGGTAACGCTCAACTACATAAGGAAATTTTTAAAACTTTTTACCCCTCTTCCTGCCCCCAGCTCTGAGGGATGGGACTGGGACCATGGGAAATGTTGGAGTAACTCTGTCGCAGTGAGTGGTTGTTAGGGCTTACAAGTTTTCACAGCCAGGAGCCCTGCCAGCAGAAATTTATGCCTCCATTTCAGCAGTAACGATGCTTCCCAGAGCTGTCAGCCGGCAGCGGGCTGGGAGGCAGCAGCGGGGCGTGTGGGGGACTCACCATGACATAACCACATTCCTGCAGCATGAGAAGATACTCCCAGGCCGCAGCAGGGGCAGCACAGCCCCTTCCCTGCTCCCACCCCACCACTGTGGTTCTCAAGGCCTGGGGAGTGCAGATGAACCCATCGGCCACGCAGGCTCTGGGTTATTTTAGGGCAGAGTGTCTGGAAAGCTGCTCAGTGGAAAAGGGTCTGGGGGTGCTGGTTACAGCAGCTGAACACGAGCCAGCGTGTGCCCAGGTGGCCAAGAAGGCCAGTGGCATCCTGGCTGTATCAGCAATAGTGTGGCCAGCAGGATCAGGGCAGGGATTGTCCCCCTGTACTGAGCACTGCTGAGGCCACAGCTCAAATCCTGGGTTCAGTTTTGGGCCCCTCACTACACAAAAGACATTGAGGGGCTGCAGNGGCATTTTGCTGCGGCTTGTCCGGCGCGGGGAGCGGCGGGGCCGCCGTGAGGGCCAGGCGGGGCTCGGTGGGCCGGCAGGGGGCAGCAGTGCCAAGGGCTCTGTGGGGGCGGCTCGCCGTGAGGGGGCACGGAGCTGTGGGCACGGAGCTGTGGGCACGGAGCCGGGCTGTGCCCGCACAACCCCCCGTCCACTTCATCAGTGCTCCTAGGAGCTGTCAGAGCGGCTGGATCTGCCGGGAATGGAAACAGGTCTGCCCCCCCTCAGACAACGAAGCAGTTCTGCCGTTCTCCAGTTGTGCTTGACCAGTTTGCAACTGCCTCATCAACCCCTGCCACTTCGCTACTGGAACTTTGCTGCTATTAAGGAGCCTGGGAGAAGATTTCTGCTTTGCAGAAGGAAAATTTGCAGTTGCTGTGAGAACCGCAGAAAACTCAGCACACTGCTGCCAAGGCTGGCAAAGGAGCAGGAGGAAGGTTCCTGTGGAGCCAAGCCAGCCTGTCACAGGACAGGGAATGGCTCATCCGTCTGTATGGAGCTCCCAGGCTCTGGGCTGTGGCTGTGTCACGGTACCTGTGCCAGGTGAGCACCAGCAGCACCAGTGTGTTAACAGCCAGATTGGTGCTGTTCCCACAGGATCGAAGTCTGTCACCGTGGAGTCTTCCCACCTCCTGCTCCCAGAGAGACAGAGATAACACAGGTGTGCTGGCATGCTCAGTCCCATGCTTTAAGACACAGTCACACCACCTGCTTGCCAGCCAGCAACGGCTGCACCAAAGGAACTAAAGTCCATGCGGAACAGAGGAAGAGTTTCACATACAAAGTTCAACGAAGAAGACATATATCCAGAAGACAACTCCTCTGCAGAGAGCAAGAGGAGACTTGTGGGTGCACCTGGCCCTCCTAGGTCATATTGCAATCTGGGGACTCCCTAAAGGAGCTGCTGCCATCTCCCTTCCCAGGCTTGAGCCTCAGAGAAACCAAAAGCAAACAAGGGCCCCCAGAGGCACCTGGGCGGCCACCATGCTGTGCCTGTGCAAACATCCAGTGCCTCTGAGAGGGCAGTGGTGATAACCCAGAGCTTTGCAGAGCTCCTGCAGCCCTGCACTGGTGACATCCTCACTGCCAGGCCCCTGAGGGGCTTCCACATAGTAAAACCGGCCCCAGCTGGATTGGATCACCCTCATCCTGCTGCAAACCATGTTATCACCAGGGCTGTAAAGATAAAACCAGCTTACCTGGGGCTGCTCATCTATACCTCACTCTTCCCTCCCCCTTATCTAAAACCACTATTGCAGCAATGAGGCAACTGGAACTAAGTCACAGCAACTACCCTCAAAAAAGGTTCTCAAACCATGCCCCAACCCTGTTCCCCTTTTACATTTGGCTCTTGCTCACTCTGATTGGTAGGACTGGGCTTGCCAGGGCTCTGGTTTTCCCCCTCTGTGTCACACCAGGCTCTTGGTTGGTGTTTTAACCTGTAGGGAAGTGGCAATACTTACAAACACAAGGTTCCTTGCTTGGAGCGCCATACCAGATGGCTGATGTGAAGTGCCAGCTGCTGCAGTGGCTGACTTGCCCTTTGAAATGCACAGTTCCTTAATTGAAAAGGGTCTATTTTTACTTTTTGGTCCTTTTCAGTTAGACAGCTTGTGACTGGGCCAATTCTCTATATTATCTCCCATTTCAGGACTGCCAGGCACACAAGGAGCAGGAGGTGCCAGCTGCCCAGCTAGCATCACCAGTATCACCTTTCTAATGCCATCATCTCCCATTAGTATACCTGTTAGTCTTTTTTTTTTTGAGCTGGTGATTTTGGGCCTGCTTCATAAAATCCAGGAATCATTTTGAGAAAAGCAGGAACCTGGGAATTGCAGGTTTTGCCCTACAAGCCAAAGGTTGGGCCAGAGCAGAGTGAGGATTCCCCCCTTGTGAATCTCACATATTTTAGGAAAAGTATATAGCCAGAGAAGATCCTAGGAATTGATAAGGCATTAACTGTGCCATGGGGTGAGTGATCTGTTCAGCTTTCTTCCTGCCCTGTTTTCTCCCATCTGGGAACTCTAGTTTCTTTGGACAAACCCTTGCTGAGTTGTCTCTAGACACCCAGCCCCCTAGTTCGTGCAGGGTACACACATCTCAGGGTTTTCCAAACTGCCACCTTCCTTCTGTCCACCCTGGGGTGGTGTCTTCCATTTTTTCCGGGATGGCGGCAACACCCTGCCTTTTCCCCCGCTGGTTCTTCTTGCACCCGCACGCCCTCCTTTCCTCTTCTAGGGTGTTGCTGGGCAGAGCTCAGCTGCAGGACATTGTTATGCTGCAATATACTCACTAATAGCAGAGCTGACTAACAGCTATGCAGGGGGAAGGGTGGCTTGAGCTGGTGACTGCTGGACAGGTCCAAGTGCTTTTCTTCTGCCTTTTATTATTCCTAATTCTCACCCAAATCAATGTGATGCTGTCCACAGAGGCCTCTGCCACTCCTCCTGTTTCTGCAACATGTTTAAAACCTTAGATTCCTTTCAAGTAGAGCAATGCCCCCAAACACACGCCTCACACGTACAAGCATTTATGGAGGAAGTTAAATTCTCTAATTGCTTGGATGGATCAATCCCAGGCTGCCAGCATTGCACTGAACTGAGCAGCAGAACAATATACAGCCCTTGTATCCTTATGCACCAGGCAAGGCTTATCAGCCATAAAGAAGCTTTCAAATGAGTCAGGAGACTTAAGGCTTCTTTTATGCAAGATTTCTGTCTGGGAATATTTTTGTGAGAATGTTTAAAAAAGAGAAAGGAGCATGACTTCAGCCTTTTGCAGAAAGCAAATCCACTTAAAAGTGCTGTCGGGGGTTGGTTATTTGCCATCATGAGAACATTGCAGTGGGGACGGTGAAAGTGATCACTGCAGTGTCATGCCTTTCCTCTGAAATAGCTGGGATCTTGTGTTTTCACTCACTCTGCACACTGGCATTCTCACCCCACTACTGCATCCTGGGGTGTGTGCCAGGAGAGCCAAAAAACTTCCCCTTTGGCTGGACATAGGTCAACAATTTTGTTTATGTCACACAGAAGAGTTTTGGTTTGTTTAAAAAATATACACTGTTCCCCGGGAAAGCGTTCCTTCCTATGCTACATCCAGCTGTCCCAAGGAGGAGCTTGGCTACTCCTCTGAAGTCAAACAAAACTATTCATCTGTATCTCAGGTTACAACAGCTCCTGAAGAGTAACTGGGAAACACTTGGAATTCTGTGCAGTCCATGAGCACTGGCAGATGTGAGATGTTTAATTCCAACTTTACATGGTCACTCCTGCAAACTCCAACTCACAGAGTAAAAGCACAAGAAAAGAAATTCAAACCCTGAGAAAAATGGGTGTATCATCATAGGAAGAGAACTCTGGTTACCCTGAGTGCAAACACAAGCAGTAAGATTGGAAGTAAGCAGAGAAAATGCCTAATGAGGCCCGTGCCTGCAGTATCTGCTAAGGGCAGGAAGCCCTGATTAGCTGCACACTGGAGCATTGTGTGGGTTTGTATAGGATCTGACTTCCCAGGTCATGAAATCAGATCCTGAGTTATTTTAAAAATGAGCTGCTATTTAAATTATTTTTCAACTTCATGTTTGATATGTCAAGTCCCATTTATTTGGGTAAGCTATGTTTCGCTCGGACACCCACAGAGCAGCCATCACTGCATTCCTGGTGCTGGGGGGGTGTTCTGGCTGACAGCAGGCACTGCCGTGGGGACATTTGCACTGCCAGGCATTGTCCTCTGGTACTGATACAACTTTGTTTGGATTTTGGAAAGAGAGATGCTTATTCATGGCTGCGAGTATGTGTTTTTTCATTTAAAATCAACTTCACAATCAAAAGTAAAATTAAATGCCCTGCAGCAGTTTATCAGCCAGAAAAATAGATGAACCTAGAAAAAGATATGAACTTCATTTCCATGGGAACAAGCAGCAAGGGTATTTGGACAAATAAATTAGGTGAATTCCTGCATGAGACACTCCCAGGGAATGCCCTGTCCTTGCTCTTCCAGTATGTCCTAGATGGATTTCAGTTTAGTTATCTCCTCTGATTTCAGGATAGCAAAAGCAGCCTTGCTTGGGCTGTTTACAGCCTGTGTCAAAACCAGACCTTTAAATTCCAGCTGCGAGTGTCCCTGGGACCCAAGGCAAAAGCAGCACTGCAAGTTCTTGCAAAACACTGTGTTTGCCAGATGGATGACTGCTTTAGGCACCAGTTTCAGCTTCTGGATACAGATATAATGCAGCAAGACATATATATACACATATATAATGCAGCAAGAACTCTGTGTAGAAGAAAAACCATGTTCTTCCAGACACAGAGAGATGAAAATTGCCCCAGACAATTGCTGCTAGAAGCTACTAGAAGCAACTGTTGCCTGAAAAGTCTTTCCAAGTATAATTTTCAGTGCGAGTTCTAGAATAAGTTATATTTTTCAGCATATTTCTAGAGATTTCTCTGCCTGAAGACATCCCTCTCTCTGATTTGGACTGAACTGCTGCTGCAGGGTCTCATATTGCTGTCTTCCTTGGATAAGAGAGGAGGAAACAAAAGCTGGAAAAACTCAGAACAAGTTGTATCATTATACAATATCCGTATAATGCAGAGCTTCTTTGCCTTCCATAGAGCTGCTGAATAAGGAAAATGCAATCCATATGATGCAATTCATTTGGTTCATGCTTTGACTTGAACGGCTTGTCTGGGTTTGGCTTCACTTGGTAGAGATCATGGTAACAAAAGGAGAGGTAATGACTACTTCATCAATTCAGAAGAAACACTTCTATTGTCTTTCAGAACCCAGTAAATAGGTAACGGGTGAAGAAAATGAGCAGTGTGTTTGGAAACCTTTGACACGGGAGGTTGGGAGGATCTGGCTGTGATGCTGAGCCAGGCTCCATGCTGCCAACTGCGCAGCAATGCCATTTATGGTCACTTAGTCATTAAATCCCTTCGAGTTATGGTGCCTGCGGCTTCAGAAAAGGCAAACCTTTAACTACTGTGAGCCTCAGCTGTTGGATCTTTAGTGTTACTGGCTGGGTGCTGGGTTAGTGGATGAGCTGCCCTGTGGGGATGTGAGGATTAGCATCTGCACACTGGTTTGAATGTGCTACAATTTATTTTATGGCATTTGTTTTGTTATGCATGGCTTTTGTTTTAATGCACAATGCTGTCCTGTGTTTGGATAAGGCTATTATGTGGCAAAAAAATATAAATACTTAAAATCTCATGATAAATTTCTAAAGCTACCTGGGTGCTATAGCCCATGGCCCAGTTATTCTTTTTCCAAGCCTTTCCACTGACAACTCACAAGTTTTGATGGCCCCAGGGTACAAACCTTCAGTGTGCTGCTGTTTTGACAGAAATCTATGGAAAAAATTGAGGCATTCTGCTGGCTTTTCACCACACTTTTCTGCTGAGATATGATGCATCTTCAAAGTTACTTGTGTGAGGTTAGTTGTAGTGTGGGGAAAAAAAGTCATTGCTCCTTGTGTATTAGCAACACCACTGAAATCTTTAAAAGGTGACATTTCTGTTGCACAGATCCTCAGAAAGGTGATAACTAAAGCACAACCTGCCAGGGGGAGAGAAAAGTCCTTTTACCTGCAGACTAAGCTTGAATGCTCAGCCATGGCTGATTCCTGCTCT
Organism: Toxostoma redivivum; assembly: GCA_013397375.1. Taxonomy (NCBI): domain Eukaryota; kingdom Metazoa; phylum Chordata; class Aves; order Passeriformes; family Mimidae; genus Toxostoma; species Toxostoma redivivum. The sequence continues at coordinate 451,401 of VXBI01012583.1, read as the reverse complement.
AAGCAAAGTGTGCAGATGTTGGATTAACAGTTGAGATTAATTCCGATTCTTGTACTCTTACAATCAAAGCAAGCTGTTGCTGAAAAATGCATCAAGCAGAGAGCATGTACAGTGTCCCAAATGGCTGGGATCTCTTATGTATGGCCCATGACTTGGAGGAATCCAAGAACATATCATCACATGAGACTGTGATAAGTTGATTACCCTGAAATAGACCTGACTTCATTAGTCACCCCATCATGCGCTGTTCACTGATGTCAGTGAGGGCCCATGCCGCCGCTCCCCACACCCTTCTGCTTTTGCAAAACCCAGCTTCGACAGACTTCTCCTCAATGAAACAGCTGGTGTTAGAACTGCCATTTCCCTCTGCTGTTAGTATGCTCCAAAAAACCAATGGCAAGTGTCCACTGTGGAGCCCTGTGGTACCATTCCAGGATATGATAAATGAGACTAAATTTCCATTAAGTTTTGTCAGTGATCCCAAAAAGAGCAGCAACAGACCTGCAAAGGCCAGACAACTTTTATTTACCTTTACAGCGCTCCTAATTTTTTTAAATTCTGCCAGCAAAGCAACTCCCTGTGAATTTGGAGAGCTTAATGCCATATTCTGGTCTGACAGACATTCTGGAGTGACTTGTTGCTAAAAATAGAGCATGCCATAATGAATTGCCCTTACAATTTATTCCATTTGTCAAGGCTGTATTTTCAAACACAATATTCTGAGCAGTTTCATGGTAAAATGGTGAGTATGTGGCAGAGGAAGCCCTCTGCTGCTGAATTAAACAGGGTCTTTTTAAATTCGGCCTTGCAGTGAATTAGCATAGAGGAAGAGTATTTTTAAAACAGTGAAAAAAAATCATTGCTGTGTTTTCACAACCACCTAAAGAAAACCAAGAAAGTAATGACAGTGTTCTTCCTTCCTTGTATCTGCATCTAGCAAATAAAGGAAGAACGGAATGGAAAGATCCTTGTCTTACATGATAAATCAGAAGAAAAAAGTATTCACCCCAGAGCATAGTATTGAAATCTCCCTCCCTTTCTGCCTATATATATACATCCACCCAAATATCTACCCATATAAATATGCACATAAGGTATTTCTGCAAGGCATACATTAGTTCATTTGTAATAATATACAGTACCAAGATGGTATTCCAGCAAGTACAGATTCATGGGTCAGCTTGTTTTTATTTCTCTGTCTCCTGATGAAATTTGAAACACAGGTTCACTTGTGTTAAACTGTCTTCCAACTTAATTTCAAAGGAAATACAGTTTTCCAGGTCAACTGTGACCCCAAGAAGAATCTGATCATAGAGCAGTACACAAGGACTCTCTCATCAGTAGATAAGACCACCATTGATGCCCAGCTCTGCAGTTGCTGCCACAGCTGGATATCACATTTGTGGCCAGGCAGGTCCCAGACAGAGCACCTCTCCTGATCTCAGTCACCCGTGCAGACGATAGGGTGCTGTGCAGGCAGGGGCTACCCCTCTTTGCTTCCCATCAACCAGAAATCTTGATCAGGCCATAGCTGCTAGGGTCATCTGTTACTGGGAAGAAAGAAAAGAAACAAGATCTGTTCTTCAGAGCAGGAATTATTTTGCTTTTTTCATTCTCTTCCCATAAAGCAATCTTTGTTTCCCAATAATCATGAAAGCAGTCAGGATGCAAAAGGCTGAATTCTGATCAAAAGCCCTGTGATGTGCAAGGAAGGACAGCTGTGGCATGGGCTGCTGCATCCAGACCACCAGCACCCCACCAACCCTGCATGGTCCCAACAGCAACAGCCCTGACTGTGCCACTTGTCCTGAGTCTGATGGGGTGAGCTGGGCTTGCATGTCTATGCCAGAGCTTTGCTGAGCACTTCAAGTCTGGTTTTGTGTCTCAGTGCTTCTGATGGTGGGGACGGATGGATGGACGGAGTGCTGGAAAGCCACTCAAAGAAACTGCTGTCTTTATGTGTGCAGAGCATGTCATTGCACAGTATATCATTGGGATGAAAATTTTCTTTGCTGGGTCAATGGAAAAAAATATTTTAATTGAAAATTTTAACTAAATATGCACATTAAAAATAGAGGTCCTAATACTAATTTTGTCTTTTTCCTGTGTAATTCCTATTCACTGCCTTTGTTACAGAAAAAGTAATGGCTGAGGCTTTAACTTTCAGCATGGCATGGGCACAATATGATATTAAAGAGTTTGCATTACTAGGTGTGGGAGTGAAAAGGAATGGAAATTAAAATATTATAAGCAATCAGCTAATCCGGATGTGGAATGGTTGCTAAGGAGTCCCAGCCCAGGCCAAAGTCAATAAGCAATTAGTATCTATTAAAAGATGAAGTATAGGATGATGGGAGAAAAGTCCTTGAGAAAAGGCTCAGCTCCATGTTTCCAGGCTGTCTTCCTCTGGGTTGGACAAGCCTGCACTGACAGCAGAGAGCTGCTCGCAGAGGCACAACCTGCCCTGACTGCAGCATCTCTATGCCCTGTCACTGGTTTTGCTCTGTAAATTAAAGCTCTCACCTAATGTCAGTTTTTATTTGAATAATAAAAGCAGCTTCCTGCTGCTTGACTCAGTATTTGAGGAAAGTGTAGTGACTGCTGTGCCATGAGATACACCTCAATATTTCAGTATACTAAATGTGATCTCTGATTTCTTTGATAGTTTTTAAACATGAGACAATGCTCATTAGTGAACAATAGAAGTTTAGACATAACTCCCACTTTACCTCACCTTCATATTTGCTTCTTTCTTAATTTGTTATCAACAAATGCATCTAATATAAATTAGTCTGGGGAAAGGATCTATTAGGCCGTTGGAGAGAAACTATGGTGTGATGGTTTAGCGGAGGCATTAGAATAAGACCCTTGAAAGAAAATAATTGGATGTCTGTATTCTAATTTTCTAGCTGAGAATGACTGTAGTAATTTAATTAAATAAGACTTTATTGATTGTGTTTTAATGGGTTTGTTTTCTCTGACAGACACCTGCACCGTTCAGTGTGGCAGCCTTGATGTAAATAGGTAGACACGTACACACTTCACTTGAATCAGTGGAACAGCTCCTGTTAACAAAGCCAAGACCATAACTGCCTGCTGGATTGGACCTAAGGGTGGGCACGTGAGCACAGGCTTTCCTCGGGATAGGGACACGCAGGGACACTTCACCTCAGATTTCAGGGACCCACTAAATGTCATAAGATGTCTCGACGACCTGCAAAAATTCAGTATGCAGCAAGGCAGCTGGAGTAGTTCTATTGACTCTGCTGTCATCAAATGAGTCAGCGGCAAGTCAGAGTCTTGTAGGTCAGCAGGGAGTGGCGCTCCAGGAAATCAGTCACAAAAGTGTGTGTGTGGGGGGGG